>JAAGVU020000038.1:4841510-4867483 GCA_011763525.2 Mormyrus iriodes | reverse complement strand
AGGATGGTGTTCCTGGGGTTATAGTAAGAATTCTTTTCCCTCCAAACACGGTGAGTGGAGTTGATGCCAAACGGCTCGATTTTGGTCTCATCTGACCACATCACATTCTTCTAAGCCTCATTGGAATTATTCAGGTGTTCATTGGTATACTTTAGATGGGCTTGAACATGGGCCCTCAGGGGTACTTTGCAAGCACTGCAGGATTTCAAAGCATAACGGCAAAATGTGTTATCTATGGTTTTCCTGGTGACTGGTCCTTGCTGCTTTGAGATCATTAACAAGCTCCTCCTGTGTAGTTCTGGAGTTAGCTCTCACTGTTCTTAAGATCATTGATGCCGCACGAGACGAGATCTTCCTTGGGGCCCCAGACCGATGGTGATTGACAGTTATTTTGTCTTTCATTTGCAAATAATTATACCAACAGTTGTCACTTTCTTACCAAGCTGCTTGCTGATGGTCTTGCAGCCCATTCCACCTTTGTGAAGGTCAAAAATCCTGTCTCTGATGTCCTTAGACAGCTCTTTGGTCTTTCCCATGGTGATAAGGTTGAAGATGCAGACAGGTTAGTGACCTAAGAATACTATTTAACAAAGTAATGCCATTACATGTGAATGCTGGCTTGATATCTGTTAATACTTACTTAAGTACTACTTATGTTATGTTAGTGCCCATGTGCTTGACATAATTTCATGCTGGTTTATAGGGGATCAATTAATTATTTCCCTAGACAAATGACAAATTGATTTGTACCTGTTACATAATGATATTTTTTTGTTTGTTTTGTTGAAAATCTATCTTTATCCTATCTTATCTAAATCTACAAGTGAAATTATTAACTTCTCATTTGATTATAAATGGGTCAACTTAGGAATTCAACAGGGGGTCAAATATATTATTTCCCTCACTGTATAAAGAGAGAGAGAGATGGAGCGCTTTCCTGGGAAATTTCATATCTCATGGCAGGTTCAAAGGTATCTTTCACACAGTTGGAATTGGCCATCTAAGCTCAGCAAGCACTGGTGTACAGTCACTAAGCTCAGCAAGCACTGGTGTACAGTCACTGGGCATTATCGCGTTAAAACATTTGTGTGGCATGCTTGAAATTAGTGCTCAGTTGTGGAATGATTAAACTGAAATACATTCCCTTCTTGAATTTGCCTACTGTTTTTTTTGTTTTGTTTTTACTTCACTCTGAGGTCCAGCTTGTACAATGTAACATAGCTATGATTCAGTGGGGTCATATTGAACCATCCTGCTGCTTAGTACTACTACAACCCCCTTGCTTTGTGCATGACAATTTGAATGGAATCTGGCATCTCTCCCAGAATCTTGCATCTTAATAGTGGTGACATCATTCAGGCTGCTGATCCGCTTCTGCTCAACAGCCGCCTGTCTGCAAATAGACCGTTAAACAAGCATTTGGGAAACGAAAGCATGATTTGTTCTCTTGTTAATTGATGTTGGCTATTGATTGTTCTTCTTTACATTTCTTTTGTGCTCCGATCTAATAAGAAATGGGATCCATGCACTCTTCTGTTTCTACCTCTCCATAAAACTCTGAGGGAATGGGAGAGATCGCACACAGAGAAAGGAGTGTGCATTTGACCCATGGAACAATAGGAAGCTCCTGGGATTTTTGTCAAGGAGCCAAATTATTTCAGAATGCCAAAATCCAATTCTGCTTTCAATGTCATTGGGAAAGACCAATGAATAGTGGAGTTTAACTTCTTCTCCTCCATCAAACAACCAATGGTTATGTTGTCACTTTAAATTTTTCCTAACATTGCTATGATGTTGGTAAGAAAGAAAACCTAACTCATTTGGAAAGAGACAAATTTAAATGCCCTTTAGCATCATCATTATGAAATAACATTAAGGAGACAGGGTGCTAAGCAACACAGATTCTCTACTTATTTTTCTTGATTAGGTTACTTTGGTCCATTTATCTAACAGTTTTATCATCCGCATGTTGAATCAGTGATTATTTTCGAGTGTTAGCCCATTATGAACAAGAGGGTCTGTGGGCTCAGTTTTTTATGCATTTATCTGAGAACATTTTATTGATTTAGTTTGCTATTGGTTTATCATGGCTAAAATATACTTGGCCGAGGTGATGATGTCTTTGTAGTATGTTTAAACGTTTTTGTGCTGCCTTCTGACATGATATTCACTCCTGTATATTAGTGATGTAGTCAAGACCACCTAAACTGAGACCAAGTCATTACCAAGACCAGAGTGTATTGAGACCGACACAAGTCCAAGACCAAGGCAGGGTGAGACTATGACAAGTCCAAGACCAAGGCAGGATGAGACCGAGACAAGACCAAGACCAAGGCAGGGCGAGACTGAGACAAGACCAAGACCAAGGCAGGACAAGACTGAGACAAGACCAAGACCAAGGCAGGACAAGACTGAGACAAGACCAAGACCAAGGCAGGACAATACTGAGACAAGACCAAGGCAGGGCAAGACCAAGACAAGATGAAGACCAAGGCAGGGCAATACTGAGATAAGACAAAGACCAAGGCAGGGCGAGACCGAGACAAGATCAAGACCAAGGCAGGGCGCGACCAAGGCAAGATCAGAAACAGGCTAATGTTTGAATCTACATAACCCAACACACTATAAAATGTGAAACATTGGCACCATCTTGACCTAAGCAAGGCAGTATGGCCTAAAATTTTTGTCAGAGTATAATTTGAACCATGAACATTTTTTCTTAAAATTTCAATATAAATACTTCAGTACAAATGTAACATTTTTCAGACGCCTTATTGGTTGCATTTGAACTTTGAAGCAGGACGTTTTACACCTGGTCACAGTACTGTGTTAACAAACAGAACCGAAATATTAAGCCATTGTGATAAATATTGAGGCGTTCTGATGAGTTGTTTTGACTGGTCTTGAAAAAAAACTTCAAGTCCTCGAGACCGAGACAAGACTAATTCCAAAGAAAGTCGATTCTGAGATGAGACCAAGACCACAAAAAAGTTGTCTCAAGACCTAGACCGCTCTCAAGTACTACAACACTTCTGTATATGGAGTTTGCATCTATCTGTTTTTTATAAAACAATCAAAATGGCTACTTAGGAAAGAGTAGCATGAAAGCCGTCCATTCTATCTACCCGCATAAGGTGGAGGTTAGTTTGCAGTGATTTATTTAATTTTTTTTGTTAATAGAGTGTAAGCCAGGAATGCAAATTTGATTTAGCAATCAATCCATTATCAAAATATGATAAATAATACAAATATTACACACGTACTCATATTACTCAGATTGTCAGTTCATGTTAGATTGACATCTCTATTCATGGTTTTTGTCTTACGCCTCGCTTCATCAAAAGACATAATCATAAATACAGTAATTTATCTTGCCTGGAACAAAAAGTATTCCTGGCTTTCTCATGCTTTTAATGCTTTCTCATGCTTCTGTAATCTCACGGTTTGTCTAAGTGCAAAAACCTAACTGTACTCTTCTCTGTCACCTTCTGTTAGGGTACAGATGGAAAAAGCATTTGATCTTCAAAGGCCCTTTTTTATAAGCCTTATGGAGCATTTGTGAAAACCTCAGAGTATGGAATGCTGGGAGTCGGTTAGAATGAAAAAAGCGATGGGAAACATAAGCCTGCCATGCTGCATGTGGTGGGGGTGGCACTTGTCTAGGGGGACACGTCTTTCCTGGAGGAGCCCTGTTCTCATTGTCACCTGCCCTGGTGCGAATGCTGCACAGAGAGGGCTTTGATCCTTATGGAGTGGGATCTTATTAGTTGAACACTTTTTAAAATACGTACTCATTTACATTGGTTAACAAGGCTGGATTCTGGACAAGTTAATAAGGCAGTCATTCGTCAAAAGGTTGGGGTGGGCACAAGGCTGGGAAGATGGAGGACTGGGGGGGGAAGAAATGTCCATGGACTTGTTGTGAAAGAGACCGTAGAGAGCAGGCAGTGGAATTCTCGTGAGCAGAAACGCCCCTCTGTTTCTCAGTCTGAAGACATCATTCTGAACTTAATGCCTGTATTGTTTTCTTCCAGATTGGATAAGAGAGATGCTTGTTTTTGGATCACATTTTTCAACAGGCAAAACTAACAGTGCTAAAACATAGCCCCCCCACCCTGACCATCTCAATGGTGTTTGATTTTAAGAAAACTCCCTCCCCCTCTGAGATAAGGTTTTTAGCCTACTGTGCCACCATGTCACTAATTACAGAGCTTGCAAAAAAGAATGTTAAGCTCTTGACATTTTCAGCTTGCTATAATTGCTGCTGGCATAATTCATCTGGTCAATTGCTTGATACATTCCTGTAGGGAGCAGTAAGGACAAAGGAGGGGGCTTTGGGCAGGGATAATGTAGAGCGTTTTGAGACAATGTAATTGTAAATGTTGTGAAAATGCGTTATACAAAATAAATTGATAGATTAAAATTAAAAAGAAGTAAGGAGCAGAGACAGAACAAAAATGGTGATTTCTACACATTGAATGACAGTGTTTGCAACTTAACTCTTTTTTAAAATCCACATTTAAAAAATTTACTCAAAAGCTGCTGCATTCCCATGGTGTAAAGTTTTAATCACAAAAATGTTAGTGACAACTGAAAGGCTCTCTTCAACCCACTCTCAACTCCCCCATTTTGCTATTACATATATAGGTGTCTAATTATAAACACATACAAGTTAGTGGTGTAATGGTTCTGAAACCAAAACTGTGATACAAACGTTCGTGATCTTGTGTCATGGCTACAGAAGATAGAAGCACGATACCCCAACCCCAACCCATTGCTACAGGTGCAACCTGTTGATCTCTCATCACATGACTAATGTTTCAAAAGTAATTTTTCATTTCACAGTTAATACTATAACACATGTAAATCATGAAACTACTATTTTATTTAAAGGCAAGCTGTATACTTTGTAAATATTACACATTACACTTCCAGCTGCATGTGTTTAGTGTTCCAAATTGTTGGTGAAAAATAAAACTCAAAGTTTTTTCCCCTGTTTTTACCTACTAAACCCCCCCCCCCCCCCCCAAAAAAAAGAGTCAAACATCTTCCACTGACTGCCAGTGTTTTTCAGGAATGTTGTTGTGCTGTTTTATATCAGTCTATGTATATATACCCTGTGCCTTTATATGGTGGACATGCCTGCCTTACAGTCAGTGCCAGACTAGTTTGTCAGTGGTTCTGATGATTTTTGGAGTGTCCACTAACAGGACGTTTATCATTCATTGCAGCTACGTCGAATGGGACCTTGGAAGGTCTAGAGAACAGGGAGGGAGGGGTGTGCAGCAGCCATTCCATGAAGATCGTCATGAAAGTTGGCCAGGGTGAGTGATTTCTCCTGTTTGAAGTCAGTGGAATATGAGTGACTATGGCTGCAGGCAGCTACATTTAACCATGAATTTATTACTGTTATGTGCATATCCTTGCAGCATATTTAAAGTCATAACGCATTATTATTTCTTTAATCATTAATCATCATGCATAATCATGGTCGTAAACAATGTAAGAGTTTAGGTCATGACACTACACAGAATCCCAGAATTCAAAGCTAAAATCAAAACATGCAGGCTTCTTCGCTCCCTCCCTCTATGACTCGATGTGTATTGTTGAAAGTTCATGAAGCTGATGAGGGAGGGAATGAGTGAGGGAGGGAGGTAGTGCTGACAAAAAAGCAGTATTGGGACACACTTGCACCCTCAGTGACTTACCATGCTCCGCCTGTATTTATGAAGTCATCACTGAAGTAGAAGCTTTTAGGCCACGTCAGAAATGGGTGTCACCAAAAGTAAATTTCTCTTCTGCAAAGGGTACTCTCAACTAGACTTCCACATGCCCCTGGCAAAGTATTGATTTGAGCGAAAATCGGCCCTTGATGACTCATTCCCTAGGGTATTGGGACAACAATTCAACATCTGGATTTCATAAAAACTTCCCGGGCAAAGGAAAGGTAGCGAGGGAGGGTGGAGCAAATAAGGTTTTTGGAATATAGCCTCAGTTAGTATCTCACAGGGATAGAGAATCCCGCTCGCACTGAGAAGCTGATGTCACCTGGTGTATTGCGTTTTAAACAATTGTTAGAAAGAGACATATATATGATAAATATAAAAATTTTCAGTATCTGTTCCATTTTACTGAAGGCTTATGCTTTAAATTTTTAAGATCCTTCACTTCATGTTATTAAGTGCATTTTCACTGGTTTTCGGGTTTATAATTTTTAGAGCGATTTGCCAAATAGTCTTTAGATTTTAGATCAGTACAATTAAATAGTGTGTCGATCTGCCTGTTGAGTACCTGCGATTATATGTACTTGTGGCATATGACATTAATTGCCATAGGGCTCCAGACTCATTTTTTCCACTAATAGCACTGGTGCTTCTTACTGAAAATATCAGGCGCCCCACTAAAACCAACATACAACACAACACATTCGTATTGTTTCCATCTTAACGGTATTACTGATAATTGCTTTGATAAAAAAACATACAATTTGCAGAAATTGTAATGTGAGGTTTTCTTTTAAAAAGAGTAAAAGAGTAAAGCAGTGCTTTAGTAGAAAAAAATCATTTAATAGTTCTTTTTTAAACAAAAACGCCAAAGTCTGTTTCCTTGTGACCAAAGGGTCAAGCAAGACCAAGAGTACTTATGGAGCAGACGCAGGTAAATGACATCCTGTGCAGAATTGTCTCCAGCCTGTATTTGTTATTGTCATGACAGTCTTGCTTTAACTCTCCAGAAATCCATCAGTCGTTGGTTCTAATTTCAATGACGGTAAAAAATTGGCAAAATGTTTCAGTAACAGAACACTACATTTATTCACTTTAAAGAGTTCAACTTAAACTTTTACAATGAAGGTTATGTGAAGCAATTATGTTATTTCCATATTTTGCTAAAACAAAAATGGAGTTTCAAGGTAAAATATATAAGGTTAACAAACACTCTGAATCTTGGATGTTGAAAGTATTTTGAAATCCCCCAAGATATAGTTTCACCGAACGGAAATATTCCAGAATGCTGTGGTGCCATTATACCGGCCAAGCCTAAATAGTAGTTCTACTAATAAATGCATTTTTGGTTTGTAAATATGAAAATACTTTAAAGAAGAAACACGTAAGCAGAGTTGACATGCATTAACCGTTACATAGTTGATTAAAATGTGCATGTAATAAAAGTTATAAAAAAAAAAATAATTAAATGTGCATGTAGGAATTCATAAGTAGAACCATAATTTAAATGTCTTATCGAATTCCCGGTAAAAATTTAGAATGGGGAGCACTGGTTCCCAATACCCAACCCTACACTCCAATCCTCGGTCCCTCCTGGTGTTCCGCGTTATATGGTGGTCATATAATTATGGTAAAAAAAAAATAGCAAGTTGCACTGGTGCGTCGAGTTATTATTATTATTAGTATAAAATTTATTCACACTGTTTCCAAAAATGGGTCATTCTCACGAACTTGAGAATTAAAAAAATGTTACGATGAAATACAGTGTTTGTTTTTTGTGTTGTGCAATTGACATTACAATAACTTTTTAAGTATATTAAACTGATGTTATTTGTTGTTCTGATTTGATTATTTTTCACCATGTTTCCCAAACAGGTAGCCAAAAATCAAAGGAAACGCGCCATTTTTATGAGATAGTAGCAGTTACATTGTTCATTTCACACGTGGGTGATTGTAACGTTTTGACTCATTGGTGTAAAAGGTCTGTAAATCATTACTTATATATTTGTGGGCAGCATAGCACAGGATGCAGGGCACCCTATTTGGCATGGCAGTCCATCACAGGGAAAATACACACATAAACAGTGGTACTTTGTGGGTAATTTAGAGAAACCAGTCTACCTAACTGTGTGTTTTTGAGCTGTGGGAGGAAACTGGAGGTACTTCAAGGAAACCCACACAACACAAGGAGCACATGTTTATTCCACATGAGCAGAGCCGAGGTGCGACTCCAACCCCTGACCTCAGAGGTCTGAAGGAAACGGTAAAAGCCACAGAGCAACCAGTCCAACTGTGACAGTGTCAGAGAAGCTTGTTTTTAAGTTTTGAAACGAGAACCATCTAGTAATCTTACAGTAAGAAGTCCAAAGAATCAGGGAAAATTTTGGAATAGCAAATTCATATCCATTTATTTTCAGATTTGGAAAATTTTCTTAACAAACACAGCTTCATTTTATATTACTAAATAGCCTAACAAATCCAAATGTATTAGTGAATCTTTCCTGTTACCCTTCTAAATATACCAGGAGGCTGCGAACACAACTTTCATGTTGCCATATTGTTTCAGTCTCAGTAAGTTTTTCTGTCCTTTAACCACCTCAGTCACTGAGGCAAACTGCAGACTGTTATGAAAAGAAATCACTGTCAGTTAAAGATTCTTTCAGCCGAGATACTTAAATGCGTGATGTTGTGAATTCATTTTTAAATCACATTTAATTGTAAGCAAATACATATACCAAAATAAGTATCAGAAAACTATTTTATTGGAGCAGAATGTTTTTATCGAAGGGAATTGAACCTTTTTATCACATTAAAAATACTTTTTTTTAACATCAGTCACCAGTAACAGTTTCTATGTCCTTTGACACTCATTACAAGTCAGATAATCTGGGTTGTGAAATTGAAATCCATGCCATCCACGGTAATGTGTTTCCATTGTTATTTAACTCCTGATTTATGTACTTTTGACTTCACTTGTATTGATGAATTAAATGGTTATCAAGGCTTTTGTCTGTGCCTTTGCTGTGGAAGGATATGGCAACATTCAGTGGTATATTTCATGTAAACTAAACATATACAGAATACATAATAAAAATACTAAAAAAATATAAACAATGAATTATAAATGAAATTATGGAGAATACATATATATTATATAGTATGTTTAGATGGTGCTGCTCAGTGAAGAAGACAGTGGTAAGGTCATTAGTTGATCTATGCATTTAGCAGTACTATGTGTCATATCCCTGCCCATCTCCTCCCTGTTATGGCCATAACAAGCCACGCCTATCCCTGCCTCTTGTTCATAATCATTGTGTGGAAATCACTCCCAGCTGCCTCTCGTCAGTTCCCTGGTTAGTCCCGTATATATGTGCTTCCCAGTCCTGTTTCCCCAGTCTGGTCATTAATGCCAGAGGACCCACATCTGCTGCCCAGTTCACCAGGATCCTGTAGACTGCCTGGATGTTCCCCGTTCCCTCCAGTAATGCCTGGGTCCCTTTCCCGATACCCGGTCCTGCCCCTCTTGTGTCTTAGTCTGTGTCCTCTGTGGCCACCTCTTATGTTTCTGTCCCTGTTTTTGTGGTCCCTCCACCTGCCCGCTCTGTTTTGGAGTGAGTCATGTTGTGTCTCTTCTACTGTCCCTTTGGTCCCTAACTTTGCCTTTGTCTGTTCTGGCTCCTAGTCATGCCACGTGTCTTGTCCCATGTCCTAGATCTAGTCCATCTTGGCCTGGTGTGTCAGCCTGGTGTTTGGGTCTGTTGTCCCAGCCCTGGTGCGTGTCATGTCCTGATTCTGTTGATGCCCCATTTGGTATCTCAGTCCCTGAGTGCCATGTCCGTACCCCTGCCCCTAGAGTGCGCACCTTGGGGGGGTACTGTCTCCTCCCTGTTATGGCCCTAACAAGCCACGCCTATCCCTGCCTCTCGTCCCTAAACCTTATGGGGAAATCACTCCCAGCTGCCTCTCGTTAGTTCCTTGGTTAGTCCCGTTTATACATCCTGTGTTCCCCAGTCCAGTCATTGATCCTTTTGTTGCCTGTGCCCTACCTTGTTCCAGTCCTCCAGTTTTGCAATCCCCACAATCCCATTTATTTACAGTCTCTGTTCTTTGAGTTCAATAAACCCCCTTTTGTTTTGCGACAACACCTGCCCTTGAGTCCCTTGTTCCTTAAGTTGTGACACTATGGAGGCTGAAAAGGAATTTTTCAGGAGGAGAGAGCCAAATTTATCATTCATCACCAATAACCTTTTAATTCATGGGTCTAAAATACAGACTGAAATAAATGACATCTGAAATGTATTATTTTAGGTTCATTTATTTCGGCTTTATGGTTATAATATTTGTGTGTTGATATATTTGCTGATGATAACACTGAAGAAAATAAACACTTAAAGCTCCTTATTGCAAGTAGTACTTGCAATTGTATCAAAAAGTACTGCATCTGATTTATAATCCTGCTGAAATTAATGCTATATACGGCATTTTAAGTATGACTATTAACTATGTCCATACATAAAGCAAAAAGCATTTATTGATTGCAATAATATTTTATTGTTGCAGACCCCAACACAGTCCTCCCGGACCCAGTGAACACTGAACGGCCGAGGAAAGATCATGAAAGCAAAGCGAAGGGCTCCACCAGCAGTCCAGCCAAGAAAAGACAGAAGGATATGTCAGCAGATCAGGGCAATAAAGGTGAGAACATCATTTTTTGAAGGATGGCCCACTTTCCAAGGGATACGTCTGGAAACACTTACAATGTATAGCTCTGATTAGAACTGAATACCCCGGCTTTTTTGTGATGCCTTTAGTGTAACAGAGGAGAGGATATAATGTGGCTATACAGACACACCAAATCTAATAGTTACACGAGTTACATTGCTTAGCTGAGGAAGTAAAGGGCTGGATATGCTCAGCATTCCAAAATAAAAAGTCTCCGTCTGAAACGTTCACTCCGTTCACCTTCTTACATTGTAGCTGCCATTTTTGTATGACCTTGTTTTTTGGACCATCGGTCACATCAATTTCAGCATCCTTTGATTTTATAATTATATGACCATGAAGCACGTAATGAGTCCTTTTTATTTGATGTATTTGAACTTTATATAATTTACTGGTCACAAGAATGTCTGCTGCTGCAGGTTTTGTAATTAGTTTGACTGGTAATCCATACTGACATGCTGCTCGAGTCTGGTGAAGAAAACATTAAAATTCATAGCTGTGGTGCTAAGATGGGTGTTGTGGATAAGATTATCAGGCACAATTAAAGTCATTCAGGAAAACAAGGTATTTCTCACACTTTCATTCTGGGCGTATTCATTTCTGTATATGCCGTTAATTTTGCTGTTAATTCAGGTTAATTTACTAAATCAGAACATTTTTGTCAGACCAAGAAGAAAAATGTTAAAGTTGATGAAGGTTTTAAAAAAATCATTTTTTTTCTCCAATCTCTGGGAAATCTGGGGGACAAATGAAAATCAGATGTGAAAACGTTCCTTCTTTTCTCCCTTGGGCTTCTGCCAAGAATATCCCCGAGCACAGTTCACTTTTGAATCAAAGGTTTCTGCGGCCATTTTTATTGATGTTCAGCATGTTTGGATCTGTCTTATGTGTCCTGTTGCTGTTAGAGCAGTGACATGTTGCTGTAACAGGCAGTAAAAGGTAGAACTTGCCTAAGTTCCTCCATACCTCTGGGTGGAGTGGAATGTAATAAAGGTGCACATTTCATCACGCCTCCGTCCCGCTGCTGAAAAGCAGCCAAATGCAAAAGTCTCATTAACCATTTAAATGTGCATACAAAATTATTAATTGTTGCCAGCATGGCCAAAAATTTCATCTTATAGTTACAGGTAATGTTTTGGTGATCCTGGGAAAAGAAAGAAAAAAACAGGATATTCCTACAGTTTTTGTGATAATATGCGGAGCGTGCAACATGCTGGAGGCTTTTGTCAGTCCGCTTTTCATATGCAACAAAATAAGGCTGAAAATAAATGTCTTAGTTTTATCACTGTTGCTTCAAGTAAAGGAAATATCAAGGACATATTGCTATTTAAAATAGAAATATCATGGGAAATTTGAGTATTAGCATCCATTTCAGTTATCTGTGTTATAATAATTTTTTTTTCTAACAGAAAGAGATAAACAAAAAAAATAAATAGAAATATCAAGACATCTGTTTTAATGTCAGATGCAAAAAATAACCGCTTAGCCTACAAAGACTAAAGCATGTTAAAGTAATGAAGAATGTAAGGCACCATGTCATAAGAAAAATATACAGGATATACAGGTGTGGCCGATATTGGCTGCATAGGTGGAAGGATGGATTGATTGATTCATTCATTCATTGATTAAAACATATTACTGAATTCAATCCTTGATTTAATTGCTTTCTGGATGAAATTACAATGCAAATCTGCATAACTCTGGCCATGATAGAAGGTTAGAAGAGTGATGGATAGATTTTAATGCATATTCTTGTCATTTAAAAGAGAGCTTTAACCTTTATTGTGATAGTAAATTGTTCAGCAGTATACTAATATTACTGTATTGTATTACAATTTAAATCTTTGTTAAATATACAAATTCTTGGAATCACCCAATGAATGATAATAATGTACTTGTGAGCGGCATACAGAAATGAGTTTTAATATAGAAAGATCTTGAAGGAAACCAATTTAGCGGATGCCTTCTTCCTTTTGTACTTTTTTCAACTATTTGTACTGTTTTTTTTTCAAGTATTTGCTAGAAATCATAATTTTAAAGTTCATTTCTCAATAAAACTAACTCATTCTTTCTTTTCTCCAAATAGATACTACCAACCAGGATAGCAAGTCCAGCACTGCAGAGGACATCTTTGGTTCCAAGCCTGCACTGTTTGCTGCCATCGGGGCAGGCTGTGTGATCTTCCTCCTAATCATCATCATCCTGATCATTCTGCTCATCAAGATCAGGAAGCGTGCGAGAAAGCAGACTCAGCAGCGCACAGCAGCCTTGGCGCTTAGCTCGCTTGCTAGTCCCAAGTGCTCGGGGAACGCTGGCTCAGAGCCCAGTGACATTATCATCCCCTTACGGACTACAGAAAACAACTACTGCCCCCATTATGAGAAGGTGAGCGGTGACTACGGCCATCCAGTCTACATTGTGCAGGAGATGCCCCCACAGAGCCCGGCCAATATCTACTATAAAGTCTGAAGTGTTTCACAATGGTACTTATGCATTCAAAGAACTTTACTACCTATATCCTCTGGAAAGTGATGGACATTTCTGACATGAGAGCGAGGAGGCAAAGTAAAAAATTTTGATGACAGATATAGTAGTCGAGACACTTTCGCATTACTCTGTACGTCAGAGAAAGGCTGTTTGGCCTCCTACATCCTTTTCTTGTCTGGTTTCTTGCTGCATTCTGTCTGCAGGTGGAACACCAGGATGGTTCAGCCTTTGAAACTATGTAGCCTTCTTTGTTGCCCATTTGGAGACTAGATATGTGAACAGGGTATTTAAAAGGACGAAGCCCTGCAATAAATGAGCTGTATTTAATGGACTTCATAGCTCAAGTGATGCTCTCACAGGTCGCTCAGGGCGCTGGGTGCAGTGCGATGACAAACACCATTTCTTTCACACCACAATATTTACCTTTATGTCATTTATGGTCCTTCATCACAATAGCCTTTTTACAAATGACTTTATCTTTGTTTTTTCCCAAAACATCTTATTAACGATTACGGCGCTTTCCTTTTTGTACCAAATGCACATCTAACAGTCTGTACAGTGCAGACAAATGTATCATCGGTACCTGCTGTCTGCTACTAGAGGAGAGGACGTTTGTGTCTGTACATTTCCCAACAGGTATGTAACTCAGGAAGCACTTACTAGGTGTGTCATGTGATCACCTCTTCCTGAAAATGAATTAATAAAATGTCATTTGTTCACACTAGGTTCTTGGGTACTATTAATTTGAATAGCAATTACAGAACATTTGACAGCTGAACCCCCAAATACCAAAACCATTAATGTCCTAAATAATATTTTACTTCTTCTGTTAAAATATGTTATCCATGAGACATTCTTTCATTCAAGATTGAGAAACAATCATTCATTCATGTTTCATTCATTCTCAGACTATAGGCTTTCCAAGATGTCTGACATGAAACAGCACTCAACGAAAGTGTTTTCACTACTTGAATAGGATACTTCTTTTTACTTTCAGAATTAAGAACTATCATTTGTTCACATACCTGCTATAGGCAGTGTTTGAAAGGGCACATGTTCAGTTGGTAAGACTTATTTTTCTCCCAGTGGGACCAAGTTTGATTCACTGGAAACTGAGGGGCGTAGATGACGGTCAGATTCAGCCCGGGACTGCAGGCTCCTGCCGGACAGAACTGGCAGGCTTTAATATGTACACAGCTGCAAGGAGGACACAGGAAATGCAAAGCATGTGTTCGGGGCCTCTCAGTGAAGAAAGGGTGATAAAGAAGAAGAAAAGAAATAATGAAAATAGTTTTCTGGCTCAATTCCACTTCAAACCCTTTTCAGGTTCATGGTCAATTCCTCACTTTTCAGTCTCCAGGATTCATTTCGCTGGAAAGTTATTTCCTCAGTGTGAACATATATACAGTGAGTCCACCCAAAAAATGCAGTTATCGGCCAATTCTGTCTTGTAGCCTGTTTCAGCCAATTTATGAGGGAATTGGAATGAAGTACAACAATTTAAAATTTTGTTAGCAATATTATAAATAGGATTTTAAAGTAAGCTTAAAGTAACCTGTAATGCTTATATAAACATCTAGTTCTTTTTTTAATTCCATCTGCTTACAAAATGTTTTATAATTATGCACATCGACAGCATTGCTTATAGAATTTATAAACCTTGCCTTAGTTATATTATAGAAAGTGCTGCTCTAATGATAGTTTCTTTGTTAACACCTGTTCTGTTTTAGTTCATCATTAACAGACCATCTGGCTGCTTCAGGAAAAATTACACTTATTTTCTCTGTCATAGTTCACTGAGCAGCCTCAGAAATTGTCCTCAAATTTTCTTAGAAGTCAAACATTTCTTTTATCTTTCCTGTGACAAGGTAATTCTCTCTGTTAAGATTTTAGTCAGTCCTTCTGATTACAAAGTAGCTGCATCAATGGCATATGAACTTCTTTGGGTTTCCTGGGTCCAAAATCACATTGTAAAGCACATAGAATAGTGATAGTAGATTTTTCTCACTCAAGATGAAAACAAATCACAATAATCATCATTATCATTATTATTATTATTATTATTATTATTATTATTAATAATAATAATAATAATCATCATTATTATTAGTATTGTTATTAATAATCACAATAGTAATGATAATAATAATGATAAAAGATCTAGAGGTCTAGTTGTAAGCTGCAAGATCATAAATGCTTATTAGGTTACAGTACAGTGGAATTTTTTTACTTAAACTGATAATGCATTCAAAAATGGTGCATTTCATTCTCATCAGTACAGATTAATTAGCTTAAAATCTGCTGGTAAGCACATGGAAGGTAATGAGAGCCCCAAGCTTTGTTTCCGAACACTTTCACGACCCATACGAACTTCTGTATTTCATTAATGTGCCACCTCATACAGAAGTTTAATTTGTTGAAATACATCAGGAATCAATTTTAATGTGTTGTCTTACCAGAATTTGGACTATTTTCACTTTCACATTTTTGCTAATGTATTACAAGGCAAGACTGTATCATGTGAAACTGGAAAAGGTTTGCAATATTTCTAGCATGTAATTCTTCATTTCCTGATTTCAAAAATCCTTGATTTTAACAAAACATTAAATATTCATGAAATATCATAAAATACAAAGCAAAAACGATCCATACAATTTTACAGCTTTTTGAAAATGCAAATAACGTTTTCATAATTTTTTTTTAAAATTATTACACATTTTGGTAACACATAAAGCAGTCATCATAATGCAATATAGATACCTTCATAATGCATTATAATGCATTCATAAAGTGTTATGATGGTCAGTATAAGCCATTTTAATGCATTATGAGGGTATTTATACTGCATTATACATCAGAGCTTGATAGAGCATTCATGGTGCATAATAGACGTGGCTATAATGTGTTATGCCTTTTTATAAATAGGTATAGCCATGTCTATAATACTTTATGAATGCATTACAATGCATTATGAAGATATCTATAATGCATTAAACATGGGTGCTTTAAGTAGTGTTACCAAAATTTTCAAGGGTAGTATTTGTAATTTACTTTTACCTTTTTATTTTTTTTCATGTAAGTTTTTTTTAGATTAAAAGTCTGCATTGTAAAATAATTTACGATCTGGCTGAGTACATTGAAATAATGTAAATATGTGAAAAAACTGAAATAATTTTAAATTTATTAGAGCCCCATTTATGAAAAATATCTAATTAGGTTTTTTAATGATGGATTTTGTAAATAACTGTCTTTTATAAAAGATGTTTTGTATAAACTTTTGAATTATTTTCTTGAAAACATTTTTGTTAATAAAATATTTCTTAGAACAGGTGTACAAGTGTCGTGCCAGTCATTGCCATAAAAATACATAGAGAATGTCTACTACCCACGTGTAAGTTTTCATTTTTGTTCTGAACGACATGGGTTGTTTCGTCTGGGCTCCATCTCCATACTTCTCTATATAAGCAATTAACTTTTTTTGTCACACTGTAATGATGAGCAGGTCAAGTGCACAACCAGTGAGCTCCTGAGAGCAACCCAGTCTTTCACAAATGTTTGTAGAAGCAGTCTGCATGCCTAGGTGCCTGATTTTATACACCTGTGGCCATGGAAGTGATTGTAACACCTGAATTCAGTGATTTGGAGGGGTGTCCCGATACTTTTGGCAATATAGTGTATTATTCCATGATCTAGTTTGAAAATCTGATATTGCATATTGATAAATAAATTTTTCCTATGGATTTTTTGTGTTCAAAAGTTTTGGGGACTGCCTTTAAGTGTCAGCATAAGAAGAATCATGTGATAAAAAAATGGACATTGAGTTATGGAATGGTCCACAACAGGGTATGAGGTCGGACATCATGGTCTTGGTGTATTTCTTGGAGCAATAAAAACATAACTGAATCTATACAGTGGATTGTCTGGACAAAAACAAAGCAATGATTTCCCAGGAACTCTGTAGATATCTGCAATCAAATTGTGGCAAGACATAGATCAGGTAAAGGACATAAAATTATTTCTAAGGCTTTGAGTTTTCGCAGAACCACAGTGGCCTCAATAACTTTGAAAGCATGAGTAAAAAAGGCCTTAATCAAGGTGACAAGAAAGAACCCAATAGTCACTCTAAAAGTTAGGGTTAGGGTGCTGGTTACCCTAACCCTAACCCTAAAAGTTAACTACTCTGTGGACAATTTTGTTCTTTTTGATTTTTTTTTTGCTTTGCTGTTTTTGTTGTTCCTTTTCCTCCTGCTTGCCACATGTTCCTGTCTGTGTCATTCCCCTGCTGTATTTGTGCTGTTGTAAAATTTCAATAAAAATACATTGACCAAAAAAAGGAGTTCCAATCATCCTGTGCAGAGATGGGAGAACCTGTCGGAAGGACAACCATCTGAGCAGCACTCCCTAAATCAGCCCGTTACGGCAGAGAGACAAGATGCGAGACACTGTGGAGTAAAAGGCATATGACAGCCCAGCTGGAGTTTGCTAAACAGCACTTAAAGGACTCTGACACTATGAGGAAAAAGATTCTCTGGTCTGAGGAGACAAAAATTGAATTGTTTAGGCAGAACAGCAAGTATTATGTCTGGTGAACACCAGGCACTGCAGATCATCAGACTAAGAGCATCCCAATGGTGAAATGTCGTGGCAGTATCATGCTGTGGGGGTTCTTGTCAGCGGCAGAGAGAGGAAGACTGATCAGAACAGAAGGAAGGATAAATGCAGCCAAATACAGGAAGATGCTTCAAGAAACCCTCCAGAGTGCAGACAACTGCATACTGAGGGGACAGTTCACCTTTCAACATAACAATGACCCATAGCACATAGCCAAAACAACATTGGAGTGGCTTAGAGACAAGTCTCTGAATGTGCCTGAGTGGCCCAGCCAAAGCCCAGACTTAAACTCCATTGAACATCTGTGGTGGCACCTGAAGATGGCAGTTTACAGATGATCACCATCCAATCTCATGGAGATTAAAATGACCTGCCATGAACGATTTGATAAACTGCCCAAATGCAGGTCTGCAAAGCTTAGACAGATATATCCAAGAAGACTTGAAGCTGCAATTGTTGTGAATGAGGCTTCTACAAAGTATTGAATGGTTTGAATACTTTTGTAAATAAAAGAGTTCCATCTCTAAAAACACATTTTCATTTTTTCATTATGTGTGAGTAAGTGTAGATTTATAGGGAAAATTGCGATTCTGCCTGTTAAAAATGAAATTCACAGCACGATAAAATATGCAAAAAGTAAATTGTTTTTCAAAAAACATAACATTTTTGTAGCCTTAAGAAATGCACTGTGTTTTTCGAGATTCATTTATCAGGTTATATGCAGTATAAACAAAAGTACAAAGATTTTTTGTTGTAAAATGCAGTATCAGGAGAACACAGGACCACCTTAAAATCTCTGTTGGTGCCAAAATATAAAAGTAAGACAGACTCATTCTTGTAGTCAAAGTTGTTGTTGTTACATCTGGATCATCAGTGTAGAGCTGTATTGACTTGAAACCACACACATTCAAAAGTCCTTTCACAAAGGATATCTAAAAACAGTTTTTTAGTCCAAAGATGACAACACTGCACTGAAAAAACTGGTCCATTAGGCATCCGGCTCAGTCAAGAGCTTGCCATAACTCAGCAGAGAGAAGGTACTGAGCCAACAGAATCCCACCCAGCCCCCATGGCTCAGTTTGGCTTGGCCAATGATACAGCCTGGATTTAAGTCAGTAATCTACAAACTGCCCAAAGTTCAGTGAGGTGTCTCAATGAAAGGATGGGTTTGTGACCTATGTTCACTGAAATGAGTTGGACACCCTCTTGCCATGGTTTCCTGAGAAACTGTTTGTTTCAAAGTGAGTTTGAAAAAAAAGCCATTTAAATCTCTTCTAAAATGTTCACGATCAAGTATTAAATTGCTCATTATTTAATATGCTTTGAGTTGAAATTGGAATGATTTCTTGCTAGCTGATAACATGTAATGCCTTATTTTACTGTCTCATGAACTTAATACTTCAAACAAGGTACTTAGTGTCCCATTCATTTTTAGCGGAACGTGTAATATATGAGAATGTAATATGTAATGTGAGTTATCATTTCCTGAATTCCATGTCAGGCTTCCAAAATTCATACAAGCTACATCTGGATACAAACCAATATGACATGTATGCTGCAGCTGTTTTTTTAACATACCAATGGGCTGTCTCATTGGAAATAAATTAAACAGGAAGAAGTTTGATGTTTCCACTGAAAATACGTGACTGTTGCTGGAAAGCAATTTAGCTGATAAAACATTTGATGAATAGCTGCAGACAGCTAGACACCATGTCGACTGTAAAATCTATCCTAGAATCTGATTTCCCAGTCATTGTCTAGGAAAAAAGAAAATAATTTAAAAGCACTGCAATATAAGCAATAACCAGAGGGCAGATAAGCTCAAACTATTTCTTAATCACCATTAAATCTCTTGAGTGAAAGGCTGCCATAGGTTTCATTATAACTGTCTCCTCCCTGTGTAGCTAAATCATGGTTATTCTGTGTTACGATCCCCAGTCTAGGGTTGAGGATCGCCAGAAAGGTTAGGGAAGGGGAAAAGACGAGACGATCGGGAAATGGGGAAAGGGAACACGGGAAACAACTGAGAGCAAAGGTACAAAGGGGACGGAGCAGAAAGTCAGAAGTCGAAAAGCCAAAACAGTCATACACGATAGTCAATCAGAGGGAAAGTACACCAACACAGCAATAGCAAAGAACAAGCGCAAAGCACTCCTGATGAGTGCAGTCCATAGGTTTTTATCCTCCGGGTCCGAGACCAGAGGGCAGCAAGGGCGTGACAGGGGCGTGGCGAAGAACCCGGGAGGTGGATGGAAGCGAGGACGGGTGAGTCGAGTGGGGCAGCAACCGGTGGGCAGGGTCCGAGCAGAAGGTCCATGTCCTGCAGACCCGTTCCGTTCTCACGGCGCGTAACATCTGCTTTATATGGCATAACCCTGATCACACACAACCCATTATAAATTTCTCAACGTAATAGGACTCTGGATTTCTATCTTTTTCTGAACAAAATCAGACAATCTTACATTTTTAATTTACATAATTTACAATCTTCCATTGGATTTTCTGGAGGACAATGTGGCCTGTTGCAATATGTATCACATAATACAATATAATAACGTGACAGAGGTTACATATGATCTTATATTATACATCTATTAGTACAATTATTACTTGTCACGTTGTCAGCCATTTTGACTTTTCTTCTCCTGGCAAAAAATCAAGCAATCAACAAAGAACAATGGTTTATACCAAGGGTCTAAGCCAAATTTGTTCCCTTTCTGAAAGTTTTCCTTAGACCTCTATTATACTGAGAACGTGACAAAATCATAAAGATCTACCTGCCGATAAATGATGTGAGTTACTGAAGCAGACCTCATGAGAGCTTTAGACTCTGTAGAAGGATGTGAGGCCATTATGTTTTACTAGCCTGTGAAATATCCATGTTTGCATTTTAAAATGAGTAAAATTAAATGCAATCAGTTGTTTCCGTTCCGTTTATTAGCTGCACCATCTATCAAAAGCTTCACTGAATGGTCTCATTCCAGCCCGGAGTCATAAGGGTTATTGGAAATGCTGAAATGATGAGCACATTTCTCTCAAACCTGCTTTATTGCATTCCTTACTGGCATCAATCCCATTAAACCTCTTCCAGGTCAGAAAAAATATTACACAATATCCATTTATGTTGGATATGGGAAATTTACCTGGAGATGATTTATCATGACTGTTTCTTCAAGGGACCTTGAAAGATTGAATATAGAACAAAGCATACATTCAAAATGAGCACACAGTCGATAAACCTGTTATGGCTGTTCAGTGTTTAATTCATTTTTATGCACTAATGACCAGTCAAAATTAAACTGTCTAGTAAATGTATTTGGCTGAGAGAAGCTATTATTGGTTTTACTGTAATACAAATTATTAGCACCAGCTTTTTGATTTTCAGTAATTGTGATTCCATCCATCCGTCTATCTTTCGCCCATTTATGCTGGTCAGAGTCATGGGGTCCAGTTTCATCCTTTTCCTAAATTATGAATGTAAATTCTTATTTTTAGACTTTTAAGAATGTACATATAGGTACTTCATTAAATGTCAAATATATGTTATAGATGTTACATTTTTTATTACATAGTCAGTTTAATACATGACCAGTTATACTTGAGTGAGAATAAATGCAGTTTATCACATAGACTGTCTGTCCTTAGGACAGTGATGGTGCTTTTTGTCAGGTTGTAAAAGGCATATAACTAGGGACCCTGTCAGAAAAGAGAATGGTATAAATATTAAAACAGAATGACTTCAAGAGGTTTCTGAGGAAGCAACCTGTTCTGAAGGGAATCACATGAAATACATTGCATATTCCCATCAAACAGAATGTGAAGGCAAACACAGCTAACTTTGCCCTTAGTCCTTTAACTTTAATTTGCATCACTAAGAAAATGCCTGGCTGTTTTGGGGAATCAGATGTAAAGGGTCTTTTCCCTATTTTTCTTTGCCTTCCCTTTCAAGGTGAAATCTACTAAAGAACTGAATGCATATTCCATGGTGGAATTTGATTCACAGGAGGCCTGCAACTTCCCTGTCTTTCTGATGACGAGCTGTCAGAAACATGAATGCTAAATGACTTATGCAAAGGGATTCTCAGAGTTTCAAGGGGGTCGCACACCACAGGAGAGACACTTCACGAAGACCCTGAATATTAATGTCAAAAATGATTTCTAATGTGCATGTTTCTGACTCCTGCATAAACGATGTGAACCTGAAATGTAGCCAGATGTATCTGTAGCTCTCAGTTTTTCTTCCAAAGATCTCGGGTACCATTAATCAGCCATGCACTGGGGTGAGACACTGGCACCACATGAATTTGAAGAACCCTGTCGATAAATCAGTAATGATCGTGAAATCAGTGATAATCTAAACTGAAATAAATATTTTAAAAATTTGATTTTTTAGTTAACTATACATATATATTCTGTTTGTTTCGCAGATATGCACCCAAATATTTGTTTCATGCTGGAAAAAATAACGTGCTTGTAGTAAATATAATCATTCTTCTTGAAACTCCCAATAGTAGCTTTCCTGAAACTGTCCAAAAAGATAAGACCTGTTCACAAATTCTGGTTATCTGGGATATGCCGTCAAGCTGGTACTTAAATTTACAGTGGAATTATTTTTCTTGGAATGGTTGATATTGCCTGCCACTGCACTTCATCACAAAGTTATAATGACACCAGCATTCTTCTCCATGCCACACAGGACATTTGATCTCTCCTACCACTCTGAATTTCAATACATAACACAAACGTTTAGTCTGTAACGTAAATTAAAAAATGAACCACTTCCCATCTGCTTTACAATAGATAATCCGTGTCATGCTCCCTGAAACAATGATTTTCCTTCTTTTAAATGTCTGGACTGAGCTTCAGTAAACCTAAATCAGTTTCATCTGCGGATTTACATTATGTCATTTCTTACTGTTTAACAATTAACCATTTTAATTTTATTTTTGGTTATTATTAAAATTGTATATTTTCTATGAATAAAGATATAAATTCACAATGATATCTTAGGTAAATGGTACCTACATTTTTTTAACAATAGGTAATGTGAAATCATATCAAATTTGAAGGTTATATACACTCACGTTATTAGGTAAATCTGTTCATCTGCTCGTTGAAGCAAATATCTAATCAGCCAATCATATGTCAGCAGCACAGTGTATGACATCATGCAGATACAGGTCAATAGCTTCACTTAATGTTCACGTCAATCCCCAGAATGGGGGAGAAAGGTGATTTAAGTGACTCTGAACGTGGCATGGCTGGTTTAAGCTGATAGTAAGGCAACAGTAACTGAAATAACTGCTCATTACAGCCAAGGTATGCAGAAGAGCATCTCTGAACGCACAGCACTTTGAACCTTGAAGCAGACGGGCTCCAGCAGCAGAAGACCACGCCGGGTGCCGCTCCTGTCAGCTAAGAACAGGAAACTGAGGCTACAGTGGGACTCACCAAAACAGGACAATGGGAGACAGGAAAAATTTTGCCTGGTCAGATGAGTCTTGATTTCTGCTGTGAGATTCAGATGGTAGGTCTGAATTGGGCTTAAACAAAATGAAAGTACAGATCCATCCTGCCTTGTTTGAACTATTCAGGCTGGTGGTGGTGTAATGGTGTGGAGGATATTTTCTTTGGACACTTTGGACCCCTTAGTACCAACTGACATCATTTAAATGCCACAGTCTACCTGAGTATTGTTGCTCACCATGTACATCTATTTATTGGAGGCTGACAATTTTTTGGGATGGGAGTCAATTTCAGTATTAATCACAGAACTGGGATGGGACAGGAAAAACAGTCAATGGGAGCAGGCGGAAGCCGCAATCATATTAATAGGTCAGTTTTTATATGGTGATCTAATGTAAATGAATGCTGTTTTCTTTATTTTGAACACAGTGCTAGCTGTGTCTGTGACTTTTTAAGTCTTCAAAACTCTCCTGTCTGCTAGTGGCTGGTTGCTGGTTGGTTGCAGGTAGCCAGAATCACCTGACAAGTGCAATGCATGACATAGGCTTTTATTTTGCATAGCACAGGTCAGGTCAAGTCAGGTCAGGGAGCCGCACCCACCACATGACAAAACGTCTCGGGATCCCAGCTGGCGACCCCCCAGGCAGACACATGGTCCTGTCCCACCCTCCAGAGATGGCCATCCATCTGCCGCAGCCAGGTGTTACGTGGGCGTCCCCTTGGCCTGGTCTAGCCGCTCGGGTCCTCAGCGATGAGGATCCTGCAAACTGGATCACCCTCAGGGAAACGCGCCACATGTCTGTAGTGCCGTAACTGATGCTCCCTCACAATGCAGGTAATGTGCCTCATTTGGGACTCTCCTAGCAACCACTCGTTTGACACAAAGTCAGACCAGCAATACCCGAGGAGACACAATACCGAAGGGGTCCAGTCTTCGTGGGTTCTTCCTCCACTCTGCACAGCACTCACAGTACCAGTATACAGGCCGACCATGACATCCAGCAGCTTTGGGGGGATCCTGCGAAATCTCAGGATGTGCCACAGGGCAACTCGATCAACTGAGTCAAATGTTTTATGAAAATTGACAAAGGCTGCAAAGAACCTCTGTCGATATTCATGCTTGCACTCGATGAGAACCCTCAGTGCCAAGATGCGGTCTACGGTAGACTTCTTAGGCGTAAAACCAGACTGCTCCGGTCGCTGGGAGGCGAGCAAGTGGTCACGGATCCTATTAAGGATGACCCTTGCAAGGACCTTACCCGGCACCGAGAGCAGTGTTATCCCCCTGTAATTGCCACAATCCAGGCGGTCACCCTTCCCTTTCCAGATAGGGACAACAAATCCCGTTTTCCAGTCAGTTGGGATGACGCCTGTCTCCCAAATGGAACCAAAGATTGTCTGCAATGCCAGCATGACAGCCTTACCACCAATCTGGATAAGTTCACCCCAGATACCACAGATTCCTGCAGCCTTGCTCCTATTGTCTCAGACTCCACCACTCCGGTACCATGGATACTGACACTGATCTAGACTTTGGTCTAACAGGAACTTGCAAGACTTCTGCTGATGGATTTCTTCAGTGAAACCTCATGTTCTTTCAGAGTCAAATAATAAGACAGGTTCCTTAAGCTTAAGCAGTTTATTGAGACAGAATGAAGATGTTACAGGAAGATGTTCACACATGCCTCAATGTTTGTCTGCGCCTGTCTGCCCCCACTGAGGGAAGCAGGGTCCTTTATCTATGGTCTTCATACAGACTATTGGAGCCAGGCGGTCAGATGGCCTTGGTGAGAGTGCATTTCATGCAAAGAACATGTTGTGAGGAACAAATGAGTGACAGAAGCAAGTAGCAAGGAAAGAGCAAAGAAATCTAAAAGGGAAGAAACAAAAAAGCTATAAATGAGTGAACTAAATAAAAATGACTTAACTACAAAGTGACTAGGAAAATCCCTCACTACCATGGATCTATTGGCACAAACGGTTAAAATGAGGGCCACCATAAGACAAGCCATTTCCACAAACCCCCCTGCAACAGAGATCCCGTACGTGGCAGGACTACCTGTAAGTGCTCCTCTTACAAACATGACAGAAAGAGACCCTGCTGATAACGTTGTCGTTGTTGGTGGGTTGATGTCTACACAGACAGTCTTTCAACATCTACCGTTACATAACCTCAGCATGGCACCCTTCACCTTCGAAGCCATGAGGGAGGCGACACTGGATATCAAAGCCATTGTGTTAACCTCATGCATTTGCTTCTTCCAGGGCAGGGAGAGTTCCATGAGATGCCAACAGAAGATTATGGAGCTTTTTGCCGCAGCAATCCCCAAGGACAACATCATGCCTACAGAGAAAGCCCAGCAAACCCTCAATGCCCTTTTCAGTGACAGTATGAAAATGCGGGACCACTCATGGTTTATTGATAATGTCAGGGAGGGGAATCTGCAGGTTAGTTCGCAGACACTTGCCAAGACCTTGTTGGTGTACTGTCTCGCACAGTCGATTTGCCCAATGCTGCAGACATACTTTTAACTGATATGTTGATGATGGTAACGTCATCTGGATAATGTGGTGGTGTATGGCGTACATCCCAGCCCCAGCAATCCAGAGCAGAGGTGGGATTCAAGCCCCTGACCATGGAGGACTGAAGCAAACACAAAACGACACAATGCTTTTGAATCTGTCAACTTTATTGCATGTAACCCACAATAAACAATCAATTTGTAGAATGTATATTTTTCTTAATTTTTGGTTACCTTTTTCTTATTTCTCTTCTCTTATTCTCATCTCATCTGGATTTGATGAAATACCTTTTCCTGCCTTGTGCCCATAAGTTCTAGGATAGGCTCCAGCCCCCCGGAACTTGTACCACTTTAAAAGAGGTATAACAGCTATATCTGGAAATGCCACCTGTACCACTTTAAAAGAGGTATAACAGCTATATCTGGAAATGCCACCTGTACC
>JAAGVU020000038.1:4818363-4829058 GCA_011763525.2 Mormyrus iriodes | reverse complement strand
TACCTCGGCAGTGACATTCATGTCTCTGGTGACTCTTCCCATGAAGTCAGCAGATGGATTGGGAGAGCATGGGGGGTTATGAGGTTGCTGGAAAGGGGTGTGTGGTGTTCCCGATATCTTTGCAAGTTTTTATCAAAAAACATTTTACACTTTGACATTGTAATATCAGGAACATCTTTTTCAAGCGTATGTTATGCATGGTGAGGCTGGTTCACAGGTAATATTGGTGTCAGAAGCAAGAATTTTTTTAATTTATTTTTATTTCGATTATCAAAAATTCTTTCCAAAAGTAAAACTAAGAGAAACAATGTCAATTTGATATGTAGATTCTTTCCAAATGGAATCATTTAGATGCATTCCAAGTGACTGAGGTTTTGTCATGTCAAAGATCAAGATGGCAATAGAAAAAAGAAAACAATAGAAAGACATACAAAGGTTTACTTTTAATAAGAAAAATTAAGGACAGGTTAGAGTGGAAAATAGCAAAGTATATATTGTATCCTCTAGCATTGCTTAAACCCAAAGATGCTCATATCTTCAATTCCTGAATCCCTTAATCACTTGTCCTATGAGAGGAAGATACAATTCCACATAACAGCTTTTTATAGAACCATCTTTGGAGCCTTTGGCATTCTACACAATCGGGAATACTTGATGTTCATGCTGTTCTGAAGTAATTATTTCATCAGGTTTCTCCTTCAGGCAACTGAAACAGAAAATTCCTAAGCTTAATTGTAGCATTTTTACTATTTAGATGATGATTGGTTGTGGCAGGGAGCCTACTGTAACAGGAGCTGTGTGTTCTTCAAGAACTTGGAAATCTATATTCAAGTTAGGTATCTCAGGTGCAAGGAAGACTTTTTTGAGAGGGGTGTCTCATTTTTTGAAAAGTGAAAGAACCACGTAATGGAACATGTATAAACTGAGGTCATGGAACTTACTCTGTCGATGAGAATATAAAGTCTAGTAGAGAAGTGTCGCTTGCACATCACAATAAAGTTAAAAATATTTAAGGCATATTTCTATGCCATTATTTTCCTATTACCTATACAATGTCTTAAATAGATAGTCTAACCAAACTAGGTGAGGATTACTGTTATATACCTGTGGAGAGTGTTCTTTTTTTTATAGGTGGAGGTGCCCTATTGAGGTACGGAGCCGTCACTCTGCGTTGGCCGGTCACCACCCTGGCCAATCAGAAACTAGCCTCCTCAATCAACCTTTTATAAAAGAACTTTATGTTCTTTTTGTTGGAATACCTTCCTTTGTGTGTTTTTTAAGTTCTCAGTTGACTATATGGACCCCTTGGCCATTTATCTCCACTTCTACCTTCGAACTTCAGGGTGGTAATAATCCCAGTTTAAATAACTACCAATAATTACTTGAACGATTTAACTAATGTTGGACTGACAGCTATAGAATTCAGTCTCTGGCATTTGTCAAGTTATTTGGGTATTCACAGTGCTATGAGCCATTTACTGCTAAAAATTCTCTGTTTGGAAGCAGTACAATACGGGTATGAGCATTGGTTGGGAGTTTATCAGTGTGCTCGTTTGTCAACTATGATTCTCAAAATTCCCCAGTTGACATTTGCATCTGATGTGGAGATGATCGTGGACTTCAGGAGATGCCCTTCCCCTCTTCCCCCCATCACCCTGCTCGAGTTTCTGGTCTGTGCTGTGGAGTATTTCCGCTTTTCTTATTTGGGTGTCACACTCATTTAAAGGTTTGTATGATCCTAATTTCAAGGAACTGCTAGACGTCCTACATTAGATTTTAACATTAGATTGGTTGTCAGTTCCTCTTTCGTTAGCTGTTCGTATGAATATCATCAAAATGATAATGTGATAATGTCGTTGCAGCAACCCCCGAATTTGGTGGTGGACGCCAGCGGTAAAGGGAGCTGTCAGGCTGAAGAAGGAGGCCTTCAGGGCTTAGTTAGCTTGTGGGACTCTGGAAGCAGCAGACAGGTACCGACAGGCTAAGCGGGAAGTGGCTCGAGCGGTTGCCGAGGCAAAAACTCCGGCGTGGGAGGAGTCTGGTGAGGCTATGGAGAAGGACTTTCGGTCAGCCTCGAAAAGGTTCTGGCAAACCATCAGAAGACTCAGGAGAGGGAAGCAGGGCTTCACCAATGCTATCTATAGCAGGGATGGAGGGCTGCTGACCTCAACAAGGGATATAGTCAGGCAGTGGAAGCGAGCATCTCCAGTCCCCAGTCGAAAGGAGGCCCCATCTGTGTTTCCAGTTTCTGGCACAGATGAGACCCCGTCTATGCCTCCAGACCCCATCTCACCAGACCCTATGCCTCCAGAACCAGGCCCTGAAAAGGTCTCTCAGCCTATTCAAGGCCCCAAGGAGGCCATGTCTGCAGCACCCGCTCTAGGCTGCGAGAAGGCTCCATCTGCAGAGCCTGCTCCAGGCCCCAAGGAGGCCCCATCCAGGTCTTCTGTCTCTGGCCCTGGAGAGGCTGCTTCTCCAGTATCCAGCCTAGAGGAGGCCACTTTGCTGGGTCTCCAGTGCCTGGCCCAGAGGATGCCGCTTCAGCTGATTCTCCCTCACCTGACCCACAGGAGGCTGCTTTGCCAGTGCCAGAACCCCTGGATGCACCACCAGTTGTTTCTCTAACACCCACTTCTCCAATGCCAGAATTCTCAGGCACCTTGCCAGCCATAAAGGTGCTAGCACCTAGATTCCCAACCGGCATGTCCACAGAGCTTGAACATTCAGCCGCCGTGTCAGCTGTGTTACCTCAGACACTGTGGTCCTGAAGTCACCTTTCGCTTCAGTAGCTATCTCACCAGCGCCTGCCTCACCTGCTCTCCCACTGGCACCCGCCTCGCCTGTGCCTGCGGTCTTTCATGCTGTCAGGTCAGTGCCCATCTCGCCTGTCCCACCTGCTGTCACTTCCACAGGTACCCGAAGGCCCAGCCACCTCACTTGTGTCCAACTCGCTGGCAAGCTCAGTGGGAAATAACCCAGAGGATGCCCCCCTCAAGGATCTCGAATGGGATCCCATGGGCATCTCTCTGGGTCTACAACCACCTATTTCTGCTCCCACTTTGTGCCCTGTTTGCCCAGACATGGGGCCGTGCGATGATCCTATCCCTGGTAGCACACAATTCAAGGCTGGTATACATCTTGGATGAGATGCCAATCTATCACAGGACATCCCTTTGAACAAGTGAGATTTATATACACTCAGTTGTACCTGTTATCCATAAAACTGAAAATGTGTTGCTGAAATACCGACAAGGCAATGACACAGTTGCACAATTGATGACAAGGATGACAACGAATTTGAAGTAGGACGCTAGTGTTAACAGTCATTCAGTAGGCTGGCTGAAGTTTGACATGGTCACACTACATTCATTTTCACTCTAATGGCCCCATTCATAAACTCTCCTGTCCCGATGGATGCAGAATATCTTCTCAGAGCCGAATGCAGCCTGCTATTCCAGTGCCACTTACATCACTGAATTGACCCATTGATAATTCACTCCTAAGTACATTAGGCACAATAAAGTAAAGAGCCGTTATTTGATGCCCCAGTCGACCAGGCGCCACGCACACACTGGCTCAGATCTGCTCTGTCAGCACCATCGCTGAACCGTGAACACAGACAGAAAGTGGAAAGGAATGCTTGCAGTAGCCAAATTGGCCACCCCGTCTACCAACCCCCCATTACTTTGGAAACTCAATACAATCACATAGATTTTTTTGGACTTGCCTGACCAACTTCTCTGTCTATACTTTCTCCTTTTTACTTTTGGCTTTTAGGAAAAGCAAAGGTGCTTTGCCACTCACATTCTTAAGTGATTACATTCCCAAATATTTAAGTTTACAAAATCAGCTTTTCATTTACAATGCCAGCAGTAAAAAGTAAAAAAAAAAAGCTGCAATTTAACACTGTAAATTCTAGTCAGGTGATGCACAAAATTTCAACGATGACACTGGAATTCTGAATCCTACTTGCATTTAGAAGAAAATACAGTATTGAATTGTCAATGAATATACTGTAATCCTGCCATGAAAGTGCTCTATTATTTTCTCCTTACTTGGGAGTTTTTGGTTCCTCTCCCCCATTGTCATCAGGCCTTCCTTCTTTCTTTAGTTAAATTCTTTGTCTTAGTATTCTCTGAAACATCATGTAAAGCGCTTTGGGGCGACTCTTGTGAAAGGTGCTATATAAAAATTAATTGAATTGAAATGAATTGAATTATTGCAAATATTATGCTAGGCAATAATAAAAAGTAGGTAACTCCACATAGAAAATGCCTGAACCTCTTATATGGCTAAGTTAACTTATATTGGGAGTTTTCATAGCATACAACTCAGAATCATATCCATTTAACGCATCTCTCTAGAGCTTTCTCATTACTCTTCTGCTGTTTTCTGCCTTTCTGCGTGAGAATAAATACCTTTTAGCAGTGCCTACATTCTTTTTCTAATTTTCCTATCAGTGCACCAGACTGTTGCTCATTTAGATAATGACTTTCACTAAAAAAAGGCAAATATTAAAATGCACATGTAAATTATTAAACAGTGGGACAAATGCAATATTGATATGAACCAATAAAAGCTTTTCACCTCAATAAAAAAATAAATGGATACAAAAGATCCTTATTTGAGAGCTTTTAATACATTATGTTCATTTTATTGCATTTAAAATAAATATATATTTTTTATTTTCCTGCATGTATCCCTCATTCAGGTGCTAAATGTAGTGCACATATTATTATAATATGAACTTTAAATTTAGCAGTTTACTGACTTGCTGAGGATTTTATATGTAGCCAAAAATTTCTATTTTGAAAACTGTAATACACTCTTTTCTGCCGCCAAAGCAGCTATTAGCAAAAACAATGTCAGCACTCTTCACATCGATATAGTGCATTAGCAATTAGCGTAAGCGTTGTATAATAGAGTCCTAAATATTTAATTTGCTTTTTGAGTACAGTCAGAAGAAAGCACCTTATTGTAACAGCCAAGTGATTGTGCACAATTTCGGAGCAAAGATATGGACTAAAATACAAATACCCTTCCTTAAATACAAAAATATATCATATCTTTAAGGCTACCATTTGTTAGCTGAAATACTTTAAGATTCAACACAAATTATAGTTTCTCATACTGATATGGAGCTGAACAATAGCAGTCCTAAATCCTTAGCCAGTCATGGTGGTTTACTATAAAGCCTTTCATAAGAATCCTTTAAAGGCCACTCAGCAGGCCCTTTGTTGGGCATTAATGTTAAACGCCTTCTCTGATCCTTAGAACCTCTCCGTGAATCCATTTTAAAAGGTGAAAAGCCTGAAATGTCCCTAACTCGATTTGCCACACTCTCCCCTTGCATCTTTCAGTCATTGTCTGAAAGCCAAAAAAAAGGGAATTGTCTATCTCAATGAAATGTCAGATCATTGGCTTTAGGGATAAATGACCGTTAAAAGTTTTCCACTTTCTTAAAAAAAGAGGGTTTAAAAAAATGAACATAGTTCCAGTCCTATGTTTTTTACTGAAAGATAAAGTTAATGTGAAGTCCATGAAATACGTTTTGTCATTATGATTTTAATGATGCAAGAGAGTGAACAGATCAGAGAGGGTAAATACTCTGATCCTACTGTGGAAGTGCTCCATTATTGTATGTATTGTGTTATGTAATAGTACAACCAGCAGGCAACTCCAAGTAAAATGCCCAGTGCTTAATAAATACCCAGTATCACACGTTTTAATGATGCTGCATCAGAGAGTGGTGGTACAGCACCATGTTATACCAAAAAGTAGGGAACATATTAATTACGTGGTTTCTAAGAATCAAACAGTGATTCTGAGAAAGGATTTTTATTTGATATGTGCACATATACAGTTCATACAAACACAAAGGTATCAAACAGAATCAAATAGTGAAATAGTATCAAATCAAATAGCTTTATTAGTGCTTTACTATTTGCACACACTACTGCAGATCTGTACCTTATGACATCTGTATCCCCCCGCCCAACTGTTAGATTCCTATATGTAATTTATCTAACTTGCTGTAACCCTGTTTCATCTGTATCCTATTGTTGTTTTTATGTCATGGGGTGTCACTGCTAGTCATACAGTGTATGATCGGTATGTGACAAACCTACTTGGAATATCCAGAAATGCATAAAGGCTTTTCTTTTTGGTTTTTTGTACATGTCCTTTTTACCTTGGTGAGTAATACAAACCAGTAGCTTCACTTGCAATTTAGCATGATCAACTTGTCAATCAATTAATTATAGTTAATTCAGGAAACAAATTATAGCCTTAATGAGAGTGCAATTACACATTGGCTGAGGGAATAGAAAGCTGGTTGTTATTATTAGGTAAATATGTTGCCATGTAAGGCATTTTAATTGTTACCTCAAGGCTGGGAGGTTGACATCTGCACTGCAGTTAAGGTGCTGTTGAATGTCATATGATTCTATGATTTTTTTTTAAATAGCCATCACATTAGACTATTCTCATCCCTTCTGACTAAGACACTTAAGTGTGAAGTAACTATATTTTACATCATATAAATCAGCCATGCATAAAATATTCATTGGTTTCAAACTATATATGTATTTCATTTAACTGGAGAATTTCAGGACATATTTTATTACAAATAAATTTTTCATCATTGTAAAATATACATATTTGTAATTTTGAAATTAAATTTTAAAAGCTATTTAAAAAAACTATATAGAAAAGTGATATCATAACATAGCTGATATCATAACAGTGCATAAAGTTATTTCACTACCATAACTTGTTTGCAGAGCTGCTACATATAAAATAAGTGGAAATTAACATGAAATTTACATTTTTGTTACAGGTAGAAAACTGTCCGGGTGGTATGATGGTAGTGGATTGCATGGGATTCTTCCAGGAACTTTGGCTTTCCCCTGAAGTCCAGGAACATGTGGATATGATAATTGGTTTCTCTAAATTGCCCATAGTGTGTATCACTGCATGCATATATATTTCTAGTGATGGACTGGAATTTCATCCAGGGTCTTGGCTGCATTGTGCTCAGCAGTGGGTTCCTTCATCCATCTACATGGTCTTAATCATAGGTATTATTTCTGTAAACTTATTTTGAAGGAACCGCTAAATCGAGGCTGTCTTGGTGCTGACAGATTGCTTCCACTTAACATGAATGGAACTGACAAAAACACAATCTGTACTATTGGATACTGAGGGTAGGGTTAGGGTTAGAACCATTCTCCGATATGAGAAGTCAGGGTTAGGGTTAGAACCATTCTCCGATATGAGAAGTCAGGGTTAGGGTTAGAACCATTCTCCATATGAGAAGTCAGGGTTAGGGTTAGAACCATTCTCCGATATGAGAAGTCAGGGTTAGGGTTAGAACCATTCTCCATATGAGAAGTCAGGCACATTTTTTAAAATTACTTCTCACAAGGAAAATTTGAGCAATGAGTCAAATATTATATTTACTATATAACGAGCTTTTTTGTCTTGGAGAAAAAAACTGAAAACAATTATTTGCATTTCATGTAGTATCAATTACATCTGTCAAGGGTGCCATTATATATTAGGTAAGTGAACAATCAGTTCTCAAAGTTTATGCGTTGGAAGGAATTAAAATGGAGTTTTAAAATTAATGAGAGATTTAGCAGTGATACCAGCGAGTAGTGAGTTGCGGCAGTCAAGACGGCTAGAGACAAAGGCATGAATGAGGGACTCAGCAGCAGAGTTAAGGGCAGGGCTTAAGCCGCGCGAAGCTGTGAAGATGGAAGGAAGCCGGTTTTGCTATGGAATATATGTTTGCGTCAAATGAGATGGTTTCATCAAAGGTAACACCAAGGTTGCGAACCAGAAGTAAGGGGGAAATGGTGGTGTGGTCCAAAGGGAGTGTAATCTGCTTAATTTTGTTGAGTGTGGATTTTGCCCCAAAGACAATTAATTCCATCACTGTTTAGCTTCAGAAAATTTTGACTCATCCAAAGACATAATTCAATGTGTGCAAGTGCCTGGTTGTTTGTGGAGCTGGTACTGAAATAGGTCTGGGTGTCGTCAGCACAGAAGTGGAAATTTAGGTTAAGGATAGACTTGGGGTCATGGGGGGTGTTATAACCCAGAGTGTTACAATGGGTGCTGAAGGGCTCTTCAGCCAAATCTGAAAGCAATTTATGGCCACACATTATTTTTGTGATTGTGATCCTGAGCCTAATTAAGAGTTGTCAAGAAGATTGAATATTATACATCTGGTGAGCTAGAGCGTGGAAATCTGCGTTTCACTGGGTCATATCAAACATTGTTTAGTACCAATCTATTTTATCTTTATGTCTAATGATTTATTATTGATTTTAATATATGCCAATGTTCATATATAAATATTTTATCTAGTTAAACATTTTAATAATTTAATTGTCAGACTTTTTTTACATTTCACACAACTGAACATTCGCACTATATCAAAAAATATAAAAAGGTTCTTTCATTATATTGCCTGAAGGTTCTTCTTCAGTCCAAAAGCAGTGTTTTGCTTACTGGAGTTACCTTTAAATTGTAAAATAACACCAATACTGAAAACACAAATTCTTCATATTATATAAATCCAAGTACAAATTATTTCATAGAAATAATAGGAAGGAAAGTTAATGGGTTTATTTTTGGTATTCTGGTTTTCTCTTGCAGTCCAAAAAATATGCAATTAGGTGTAATTCTGTCTCAGTATTTCTAATCTGTGAATGTGTGTGTGAGTGATTATATGTATGCCCTGGAAGGGACTGGCATTCCATCTAGAGGTTATAGTACTTCATCCTGTTTTCACAATTTTCCTCAGGATGAATAATGCTTGATCTTATTTTTTTCATCTGTTATAATATAAAGCCTTTTTTGACATGATGAGTTTTCATGTGGATACATACAATTTAGAAAACTAAGAATTTGTGATGCAAAACCCATCTTGTTTTGCTTTGTGACCATAGAATACTTGAAAAAGGATTAAGTAATCACTAGTCTTTAATAATTCACAGCAGTGTCCATTGATATGTGACCAAGTTTCATCTTTTCTTGTAAACTACTTGTTTATATATTAGTTCAAAATAGAGGTGTATGGCAGATAAACTGCACGGCAGATTCCATTAGGCAATAAGGCAACTAAACAGCCGTTTTATCACTGCTTGACACACTGGTTGTTGCAGAAATAAAATAACATAATATATGTATTATTTAATCATATGATGTTTGGTTCTGTGTTTGTTACATGATTAATAAATAAAATCTATCACAGGATTGTATCAAAAAACCTATCCATTCCTGCATTTAAAATGGGTATTTCTCAAAAATTGCACCTAAACGCTGCACCTATGCCTGTATCTCATTTGAATCCCCAGAGGTTTCATTTATAAAGACTTCAAATGAACAAAATAGCCACAAAACATTTGCAAGCATATTTATATTAAGATTTTCTGGTTTATAAAGGAACAGCATGCATAAAACATTGCCTGAAAAAGTTTATGAATTGTCCAGAGCAGTCATACAAATGTTTTGGAGGAAACAGAAAAAAAAAACACATCTCAGATAGAAATGTGCATCTAAGTTACATTTAGTCAGTGTTAGGGCTTGGTGAACTGAGAGGTGTACGCCCTAAAAAGTCAAAAAAGGTATAAGCACCAACGCATGTGCTTCCACATGTACATGCACGGATGTCATCAAAATAGCAAATGATTTTGCACCCACTTCATGCTCAAAGGTGTGGTGTTTCTTAAATGAGGCTTAGCTGGGTGCATGGTCGGCGCCTTGCTATTTAAAAGCAGTGAAATGACATTGTGCTTTTGACCAACAAAAACCACATCTAAAGTCAGTGGCACATTATTAAACGGTATTTAAGCAGTGCAGTTTAGAAGCATGCGGCTACACGACGCTCGTTACGGCCACAGGTGTGCTCAAGGTGCACTAATGGTTTTTTATTTCATTTATATATGTTTTTTTATAGAGTATATCTGGTTCTTTCACACAGTCATACTGTTCAATGAAACACCAAAAGAAAAAATATATAAAGAGCAAACCGCATCATAAAAAAGTCTTTGGCGTTCATTATCAGAATTAAGCATGTACAGTAATTGAAAGGATATTTGGATTGCTGAAAATGCATTTCAGATAGTTGGAGCATTACAATACAGCCCTCATAAGGTAATGGAATTCTTTGTGGCATGTTGTATGTTGCGTAACATTCCCATGCATGATGGATGTCTGTTGGACATAAATGAGGACACGGAGGACTTTAGAAGGCAGTCATCCACAGCTTCTGGTTGAGGTGTATGGTAAAGGTCTTGGAGACAGTGACATCCTCAATGCACTTGCCGATGTAGCTGGTCACTCATGCCGTGTACTGTTACGGCGCGAGCGGGGCATGGCGCCAACGGGAAACAATCCACTAACGAACTATGGGGAAACCAGGATTCAATGGGGATCAAAACACACCAGGAAGTAACACAGAAGCCAAAAGTGCTAGGACAAGGAACAGATGGTAGGGGAGTACCAGGGACTACAGGGACAACGCAAAGGGATAAATCTAACTAAAGTAAACTACAGGACAAACCTACACCACACTAACACAGGAACAGACACTAACCTAAACAACTCTGATACAGCACAAGCAATGGCACAGATAATTCAGACACAATGACTCACCTAGGGAACTGAACAAGAGCAAACACTTAA
>JAAGVU020000038.1:4789702-4818263 GCA_011763525.2 Mormyrus iriodes | reverse complement strand
CCGTCCAATGGTTCTAAAACCTCTAATTTTCCAATCCTATCCTGGTTATTAGAGAAAACAAGATTAAGAAGGGCTTCACCCCTGGTAGGGGTATTAACAAACTCAGTAAAAAAACAATCCTGTACTAATTCCACCATCTCAAGTTCATTTACCGAAGAGCCAGAGACTGTGTCTCACTGTATCCCAGGTAAATTAAAATCACCCATAACCACCACATCATTTTTATTACTCATAATCCTGATATCCTGAAAGGAGATGCTGTTGAAAAGCACAGTGTTTGGTGCATTATGATTCAGGGAAGCCTTTGAGGTTGGCGTGTGACGCATCCCCTTATGGAGTGGGGGCAGTCACTTCCCATGTCATGAGTGGTAGAGAAGAGCGTCCAATTGCATTTGCTTCACACACTTTAACGGAGACAGAAAAAAGTATGCGCAGATAGAAAAAGTGGCGTTAGCAATCATTTATGGCGTGAGAACTTCATAGATATTTATATGTGCGCAAATTTACTCTGATCACCAATCATAAGACATTGCTCGCTATACTTGGGCCGAAATCGGCCATTCCCACCTTAGCTGTGTTACGCACACAGCGTTGGGCATTGATGCTGATGGCCCATCAGTATGAAATTGAGTATAAGAAGTCAATTGAACATTTTAATGCAGATGCATTGTCCCGACTTCCGTTAGGGGAGATAGGTAAGACGGTGTAGGAGGGAAATATATTTTATTTCTCTAATGTGGACGGCCTGCCGGTGTCAGCACATGACATTAAAGTAGGTACAAGCAGGTACCCGTTGTTGAGCAAGGTTTGGAGCTATACCATGAATGGATGGCCCAGTTACCTGGTGGATGAAAATATGAAGCCCTACTTTGTCAGGAGACATGGACTGTCAGCAGATAAGGGTTGTGTCCTGTGGGGTGTCAGAGTAATTGTTCCTCCACTTTATAGACAGCGAATTCTGGAAGATCATCATGAACATCCAGGCATTTGCAAAATCAAGGCTTTAGCTCACAGCTACCTTTGGTGGCTGGGCTTGGATGGTGAGATTGAGGGCATGGTTCAGAGTTGCAGGGTTTGCCAAACTGTGCAGAAGGTACCGGCAGTGTCGCCGCTTCACCCTTGGCTTTGGCCCGTTAGAATATGGCAGAGAATTCACCTAGACTTTCCTGAGAAGGATAAGCAGTGCTTCTTGGTACTAGTGGATAGCCATTCCAAATGGTTGGAGGTGTTTCATATGACTTCCACCACCTCCAGGCAAACTATTGAGGCGTTACGGAACCTGTTTGCATCGTTTGGCTTACCAGAGGAGGTGGTGTCTGACAATGGGCCTCAGTTTGTATCTTCAGAATTTAAACAGTTCCTCGCCCAAAATGGAATAAAGCAAACACTGGTTCCTGCATATCATCCAGCATCAAATGGAGCAGCGGAGAGGTTGGTGCAGATTTTGAAAAGAGCTCTAGTGAAACAAGTCTTGGAAGTGAATGGACGGTCCAACATCTCACTGCAGCATCGTCTCTCAAACTTCCTGCTCATGTATAGGGTGACCCCCCCCCCCACTCAGGCACAGGCCGTTCTCCAGCCAAGCTGTTTTTGGAAAGGGAAATTCGTATCCGTTTCACTCTGTTAAGGGCAGATCTGTCACGCACAGTCCAAGATCAGCAGGACAGGCAGAAACTGTATCATGATGGGGAGAAGCTCAAGCTGAGAGTTTCAGGAGAATGACCCAGTAAGAGTGCGAAATTTCAGAGGCGGACCAGAGAAATGGGTGGCAGCAACAGTTATAAAACGCTTAGGTCCAGTGACTTACCTAGTTCTGGAGGGTGGCAGGAGCCGTTCGGTCCATATTGACCACATGCTAAAGGGGAGAGAAATCAAGGAACCTTTCAATATCAAGGATATTGCAGTTAAGCGTTTTAAAGGAATGTTTGTATTTTGTTTCGTGTGTTGTGGGTGTTAATAACGGATGAGCTGGATACTTACTTCCCTGTCATCTTTTTCCTGCGGGTTTCTTTTAAGCGCTCGACGGGCGGCGTGCACTGAGGAGTCGCTGGGTCAAGTCCTCCCGAATAGGACGAAGATTAGAGGAAGTGCAGCGGCAAGCAGGTATTGTGGACTATGGACCAGATTTTGGGATACCTGTTTTTATGCTTTTATCATGGGCCCATATAACCAGTTTGTGTTTTTTTAACATGAATTTTATTTGGGATTTAATAAATTAGTGTAACTTAATGTTCTGTGGTTCATATCTGGGATTTTATCCCATTTTTCTATCACAGGGGGTATTTAGCTAGCATAATCTGGTTGTTTATGGATCACTGGCTGGTAAACCGAAGTCAAATTCTAATGGTAACTTGAATGGTGCGTTTCCCAAAACCATCATTGCCAACTACGTTAGTAACTTCCATAGTTGGGTCCATTCAGTTAGCAACTATGGTTTTGGGAAACGCACCCTAGCTAAGATGTCGCTACAATGATACAAGAGCTCAGGATTGTGATGTCACCTGAAGTGAGCAACGCAAGGCATTGTGGGTTTTCGGGACAAAGGAGATACAGAGGTTTCCCATAGTAGTGGGGGTAAACATTTTACTTCTGTTCATCGGGTGTAGAAAACGTATCGCGAATGGAATTATTTGTTGTTTTTTTTTTTAGCTTTCCAGCCTGGAAGCAAAACAATGGAACTCAGGTCGCAGAATTAACAAAGAGGCTTCGCATGGCATGGGTGGCAGCTGTTAGCTAAGATGAGCAAGCATCACCTTCAGCAACATTTCCTGATACATGTTTCTGTGTTCATAGCATTTTCACACATGCATCTTTTACTTGATTACCGCAAGCTACGCATACATAGCCTACGGCTGTTCGGTTTTTCTGCATAGCTACATAACTAATCGGAAAAATTCTGTACGTTTTTTATTTTTCCAGGCAAACAAGCCTATGAAATGCTAGAGTGTCATCCTAACTGGGGACCGTCATTACACCTCAGGCACATGGAAGTCAAGGCAACGCACACTGAGAGGTTTAATCGCAGGATAAAGAGACAGCAAGCTCTCACACGGAGAACTGCACCTTTTTATACATAAGATCAGAAGCCTGAAATCATCCCCAGCTGCGTTTTTTGAATGCAAATTTCACTCGATATCCTTAAAGCTAGTAAGTTACCTTAAATCTGACAAGTTATCCAGCTAAACAAAAAATCCTGTTTCATGAAATACCCCCCCTTGTACTGAATTGCGAAATGTATTTGTTTGGCACTGAGCTGAGTAGTTGTGCTGCCCATTACTTGATGAATGTTGATGCTGCCGTACGTGTTTTGTACATTTTCCAATAAAAAAGGAAAGCAACACCACCGGATCTAGTGGGCCAGAGATTTGTCCTGAAAAATGGATACAGTTACCCAGAATGCAATGCGTGATGACGTTGCCCAAACTCTACCCAGCCCTAGTAACAACACACGTCCAACACACAAAACAACTGAACATTTAACTATGGTATTTTGTTTGAGGGATCCTTGGAAAGCATCCTACGTAGACCTAATGTAATTAAAGTTCATGGTAACATTACAAGTGAACACAACGGGTTGTATTAAGCTACATACCTATTACATCACAGTTTGTGCGTAGCAGCCATTTTACCAGGAAATATCAAAGATATTGTATATTGCTTAGATGCAGAAAATTCGATCTTTCTTTACAATATTAAAGAGAGCTTCATATAAACAAAATTTATAGCGAGTGCTCAGTACCATAAGTTGGATTTTATTCAGGCAAAGGGGGCTGAGCCATTTCTTCATAACATTTGAAGGAAATAATCTAACGCTACAGTTGTCCAGAAAGTGTAAATACACCCACAATGAGGCATAACAACACTCTCTTAAGAATAGAATAGAATAGAAAGCCTTTATTGTCATTATACTGTAGCACGGATGCTACTTGTACAACGAAATTGCAGGCATTCTACAGTAGACAGTAGTGCAACAGGCAAGTAGTAGATGCCATAACACATAGTGTTAAGTATTGTATTATACTATATTCGTGTATAGTATAATAAGAAATTTATTGCACATTTTCCTTACGTGGAGGTGATGTGTGTTGTATGAATGTGTTTAGTGCAGTGATGGCTTGTGGGAAAAAACTCTTCCTGAGCCTATTGGTCCTGGTCCTAATGGCCCTGTAGCGCCTGCCAGAGGGCAACAGGTGGAACAGGTGATAAGCAGGGTGAGTGCTGTCTTTGATGATTCCCTCAGCACTGCTGAGGCAGCGGGATGTGTAAATGTCCGTTAGTGAGGGGAGGGGGCAGCCAATGATTTTCCAATGAGTCTCCTCCGGTCTGCTTTAGTGCAGTGGGGAAACCATACTGTAATACAGTATGTTAGTATGCTCTAAATAGAGGAGCGGTAGAAGATCACCAGCAGCTTCTCACTGATGTTGTTCTTCCTGAGCACTCTCAGGAAATGCAGACGCTGCTGTGCCTTCTTGATGGCAGCTGTGGTGTTTGCAGTCCAGGAGAGGTCGGAAGAGATCGTGGTGCCCAGGAAGGTAAAGGTGTGGACCCTCTCCACGCATTCACCCTTGATGTAGAGGGGGAGTGCACCTGCCCTGTTTTTCCTGAAATCCAGGATGATCCACTTTGTCTTGGTGGTGTTCAGAGCTAGGTTGTTTACTAAGCATCATTCAAACAGTTCCTGGACCTCGTTTCTGTAGGCAGACTCATCTCCACCTGAGATTAGCCCCACCACTGTTGTCGTCGGCAAATTTCACAAGGATGTTACTGTTGTGGGCCGGTCTGCAGTCAGAGGTGTACGGAATGTAGAGTACTGGGCTCAGGACACAGCCTTGTGGGGAGCCTGTGCTCCGTATCCGGGTGGAGGAGAGATGGGGTCCAAATCTTACTGTCTGGGGGTTGGTTTGTGAGGAAGTCCTTGATCCAGGAGCAGATGAGTCGGGGGAGTCCCAGGTTGTGCAGTTTGGTGATCAAGAGGTCGGGGATGATGGTATTAAAGGCAGAACTGAAGTCGATGAAGAGCATTCTGACGTAGCTCTCCCGATGCTCTAGGTGGCTCAGTGCGGTGTGAAGGGCGATCTCTATGGCGTCCTCAGTTGTCCTGTTCGTTCTGTAGGCAAACTGGTAGGGGTCAAAGGATGCAGGGAGGTAGGCTTTGATGTGGTTTAGGACCAACCGCTCTAAACACTTGGTGATGATGGGTGTTAGTGCGACTGGTCGGAAGTCATTTAGACTGTGTGACTGATTTTTTTGGGTACCGGGATGATGGTGGTGGACTTCAGACAGGCTGGGATAATGACCTGTTGCAGGGATAGATTAAAGATAATGGTGAAGACCTGTGAGAGCTGGTCAGCACAGGCTCTGAGTGCCTTCCCGGGAACCCCGTCAGGTCCAGTAGCTTTCCTGGGGTTCACTCTGCTGAGCACCTGCTTCACCTCCTGTTCCTGTACAGACCATGAATGGGAGCAGGTGACTGGTCGAGGCTGGAATAAGGTCGCTGGCGACTGTGGGGTTGGGATCTCGAAGCGCGCAAAGAAGGTATTCAGCTCTTCTCCTAATGCGATGCTTGAGTCAACGGCTGCAGTGGTCTGTCCCCTGAAATTGGTGATCTGCCGGATACCCTGCCACACCTGCTGAATGTTGTTGTCAGATGGTTTTCTATGTTCCTCCTGTAGTCAGACTTGGCCTTCCTGATTTCCCTCTTCAGGTCAGCTCTAGCGGCGCTGTACAGTTCTTTGTTTCCTGACCTGAAGGCAGTGTTTCGATTCATGATGAATGTCTTGACCTGGCTGGTCATCCAGGGCTTTTGGTTGGGAAACACCCGGATGCGTTTGTTCACTGTGACAGTCCTGATGCAAAACTTGATGTATGATAAAACAGATTCTGTGTGTACAGAACACAGCTGGGGATGATTTCAGGCTTCTGATCTTGTGTATAAAAAGGTGCAGTGCTCCGTGTGAGAGCTTGCTGTCTCTTTATCCTGCAATTAAACCGCTCAGTGTGCATTGCCTTGACTTCCATATGCCTGATGATCAAAGACACTCCACTCGGTGTGAGTGAAGCAGTCTTGGAGCTGGGAGAGTGTGTCTTCAGGCCATGTGCAGATGGTCTTAATCAAAGGAGTAGTTGTTCTTCTGAGAAGTGTGTATGCGGGGGTAAGGAGCAGAGAGAAGTGGTCTGACTGGCCTAGATGTGGGAGTTGTATGGCTCTGTATGCATGTTTAATGTTTGTATAAACATGATCTAATATGTTCCCCCCTCTGGTTGGGCACTTTACATGCTGACAGAGCTTAGGCAGAACAGACTTTAAGTTCGCATGATTAAAGTCACCAGCTATGATGTGTACACCATCGGGATGAGCCTGTTGTAGCTTATTAATGATGTCTGACAACAAAGAGAGAGCTAAGCTAACGTTAGCATTGGGTGGCATGTACACAGCCGTGATTAGCACGGTTGTTAGCTCTCTCAGTAAGTAAAAAGGACAGCATTTAATGGAGATGGACTCCCGGTCCGGTGAGCAGTGTGTATGTATGATTAAACTATCTTTGGACGAATTATTATGTACGTGAATGCACAGACCAGAGTCTTTGTTTTTGTCCCAGCGGTGCATGGTGCGGCCCTCTAGTTGTACGGCTGCGTCGGGGATCAGCGGGTGAAGCCAGGTTTCGGATATTATTGAAACACAGCAGTTGCGAAACGTAGCGATTCCCCTCCATAAGTACTTCCAACTCGTCCATTTTATGGATAAGGGATCTCGCGTTGGTGACGTACATACTCGGGAGGGGTGGTTTGTAGGGGTCTCTCCTCAGTCTCGCTAGCAAGCCGGAGCGACATCCCCGCTTTTGCTTCCGCTCACGCCTCCACCTTCGCCGCCTGCCGGCACCGATAACAATCCACGGAACACCCAGAGGTCTCGCTATCTCGTCTGTAAGGTTGTATGCACAGCGAGACTCGTCAGTAGTTTTTTGTTGTGTGCTGAAGCTCATGTCCAGTAACTCCTGACGGCTGTATTGGTATATATAAGTGCGGACACACGAAAAACAAAAGTAGCACTAAAAACGAAGAGCCATGAGCCGCTGCGTCCGTGCGTGCCGCCATCTTGGAAACAAATGATAATAATTAAATGATAATGCGTGAATTTCCCGCTTTGTTTTACAGTATGATGCCAAACATGCACAAATTCAAAGAAACTGTTTTTTAGATGTACACTCAAAAAATAAAAACGGGACTAGCTACTGTGACGCATGTAACGTGCAACGTCAAGTTCACCAGTCGGTTCTGCCTTTTACACCGACTCAGTGGCTATAAAAACTCATATATTTAGCTGATACAAATTAAATTTTGCCCTTAGGCACAGAAGTAGCTAGCCTAATTTATCACAAAGTCTTCCATATATGACAAACCAGAATATACCTCAGCATACCACATGCCTGTTGAAATGAACTAGAATGCCACTAGCTATGGCAGGCTACTAAGTTAATTCTTAGTAGTTCTAAAGCACAGCACTGCAGTTTGCTAATTGCTCTTTTTCTGTCCCATACTGACATTCAGTGAGCAAAACAGGCCTATTTTACTACATACTTTAAGGCAATTTGCACTGATCGCCAAAGCAGCTTCTTTTCTTGGAATACTGCCAAAGATAGTGATAGGCTGTATTTAAAGTCTGTAAGCCCGGTGACGAAGATTCTTAATTACATTTTATTAGCCATTTTATATGTTTTAAATACATAAAATACAATCTCTCACAGTATTGTTGCAAATTCGATCTGATTTTTTTTCTGTCCGGCAAAATACGAATTACAAACACTCAAAAGTAAATACGTATTTTAAATACATTTAACTGAAATACTGCCCAACTCTACCTGTAAGGAAATGCTCAGAACACACAACGTACATGCCACTTCCTGACAGTACTGTCTTTCAAATTCTTTTGACTGATGGCTTTTAGCCAAGCTTTCCGTCGCCTTTCCAGTAGTTTTTCAGTGTCTTTGCCTTAATTATTACGAACCTAAGGTAAAAAAAAGAATTTTATTTACAGTTCTCTTACCGCTGTTGCTACTTGTACCCTGGTAAAATGGCCGCTGGCTCATTTTCATCCAAGTGTACTTTGGACAGTGACGTCAGCTTAATAAAACCCATTCCTCCAAAGCAGTCAGGAGTTCAGTTCTCTAGTCACCTGGTTAGCAGGTCTGTTTCCAAACACGGAGTCCATGATTTCGAGCATGGGTGCACAATATTTGTTTTTAGGGCAGCCAGCACTACTTTTATTTAGCTCTTTTTGACTTCCTGTATTCTTTTTTATTTTTTTAATGTTGTTCACGACTTGCTTCATTAATCTGATTACCCATGCCTTCTCCAACTCACTCCGCATTGCTTCATAAAATTTTTCTTTCTGCTGTGACGACTCTAACCCTGCCTCCTGACTTCACACGCTCCCAACTCTGGCTAGCAATCTTTCGGGGCCAGAAAAATGAGCATCGTCCCGGCACCACTGTGTTTTTTGGCATAAATGCAACCACTGGGCCAGAATTTAGGCTCTTGTGTGAAAAGGGCTATGTTGTGTGTTATGCAGGAGCTCATGCATAGCGCTAGTGCCGCTGTGATATGCCATCGAAACTTTGCACTGTGTAAAAGCCACCTTTTTGTTTTGTGGTCATTTAAACTACTCCCATACATGGTTAGTGATACTGAAGGAAAACATTTGTTATAATTAATTGAAGTGTTATAGAAATCAAAAAGGTAATTTCATTCAAATAAAAAAGATGCGTCAATTTTAAAATATTTATGTAGATGTATTTTCATCGACTATGTTGACAAATCGCAGACATTAATATAAAACTAATATTTACCTTATAAATTTGAACTGTTAGTATGGATACATCTTTCAGTTACATATTTAATTAGTCATTTTATACACTTGTAATTTAAGAAAGCAGAGAAAATGTATAATATACTAATTTTCCTGTAAAAAATGATAAATTTGTCATTATTGGCATAGCACTTAACAGTTGGTATGTCTGTAGTTTTACAGAGTTTTGTATGTAATCATAAGAGTAAGATTTAGGGTTAATTTTTGTAAAATTGGGACGTTTTTTTACAGTGTGCCTGACATCCAGGACATCTATGTAAGTAGATTCCTTTAGAGTGCCAGGTCCTTCCTCGAGGACCCCAGCCATCCCAGCCACAGACACTTTTCACTTCAGCTGTCAGGGAAACTGTGTCAAGCATTGACTCACAGACAAACAGGCTCCACAACAGCTTCTACCCTCAGGCAGTAAGGCTAGTCAACAGCTGATAAGGCTAATAGTTCGCACATCTTTCTTTTTTTACTTAATTTAATTCATATTTTTATTTATCCTTAACCTTACTTATTACTTGACTACAGAGCTCTCAGGGAAGCTAATTTCATTACCTGCATTTGCCACTGTATGCGGTACTGTTGTGCATTTGATAGTTTGATTTGATTTGACTTTGAGAATATAGATGGTTTTCTAGGAATTGTGCACATTCATCCTTTCATCCATCTTCCACCTGCTTATCCAGGACAGCATTACAGTGAGCCTATCCCAGGTAACGCAGGGCACTTTGGAAGGGGTCTGAGTGTATTGTGCACCAAACACACAGACAAGTGTCACACTACTGGACAGTCAGGCGAATATGGAAATGCAAATATGATTTTATTTATTCATATTACCCCCAAGAATAGGGCCAAAATAGAATTTACAGTACTTGCACTAAACATATGTTAATAAGGTCTTGTAGAGAGAGAGAAGCCTGTCCTGAATTAAAAAAAACTATCTTTAGTCTTAAAATGTTGTTTTAACACATTTGGATTTGTAATGTATAAAATGCATAGTGGTATTTTTTTTTCTTAATATATTCTTTAATAATAGTTCATTCATGTGAGTACTGTAGACTAGTGATGTACAGAATGAGGCTTCATGAACCATTTGCTGTATTTTTTGACTCCACTAGATGGTTCTCTCTATTCAAAAAAGGGATCAAAGCATGCCCCAAAGCAAACCAAGAGTACCATCTAGCGGGGTCAAAAAATACAACTAACGATTCATGAAACGTCATTTACCCATCACTACTGTAGATCCAATGAGAGAATAGCATTATTTTAACTATGTGGTTCTAAAATTTAAGCTGTTTATAAAAAGAGGCGTGGGACCTTTCTGTGAACATATCAATGACCTCAATTGAATGTTGCTGTGCTCAGAACCTTTTAGGAGTGTTTCTTTATAACATTGTGTGTCCTTAACACAGATTATATTACTGGTTATTGTTCAGCTTTTATATCACATCACCTTCTAATAGGAACAGAGGAACTGATCATAAAACAAGCATAAAAGCTGTTTGCCCACTGCTTCAGAAGATGTTTAAACAGGTACATTACAGGTCCAGGACTTGGATGGCTCACCTATGCTGTTTATACTGAAAACAACCATTCCAGTGTAATTTTATGGTGAAACTGCAGATTAAATCCTTAAAATGGGTGTATAAACACAGTTCATGACCTTTATCACATTCAAAGTTTTCACTTGTTTTGTGAGACTGGCAAATTTGCTTATTGAAGTTCACAATGTTGTACTCAACATTTTGCATACAGTGTCATGTTCTATCTCTTATCAGCAACTTTAATGTCTATGTTTATGCTCTCCTCAAAACCCTGTTGGATCAGCATAGGTCTCAGATCTTGTGATCACAACCTTATCATCTGGCTAAAACGCCTCAACTCTCCCAGCCACATGATAACCTTCCACTCCCCAAAGGATGCTTTTTTTCTCTGAAGGAAAGGAGTCTTACAGGTCCTTTATCCAAGCATTTTTGACAATGGTGCCTGAGGTTTCTCTGCCTTTCCTAGTGTTTGAGCATTATTTACTCGCTTATCTGGTTGAAAAGGGGCAGCGGCGTGAAAGTGGAAATGGAGGTGGAGGGAGTCTGGGTGACATCCCTGTCAGGTTGTAGACAAGTATAGGAGGATACATTAAAAGTGCAGCGCAACTGCCAGAGCAATATGCAGACCAGTGCTGCCATCAATAGTGTCAACAGTACCAAGCGTTTCCAGCCCTTGAATCTGATCAGTTCCCCAAGGCTTCTTCGGTGAATCCGCGAAGGTCGGGGTGGACTTCGCTGTGGGCTAGCACCGATATCAACACAGATCCAGAAAGAATGGCTACCAGCACTATTCATAGGGCACTGGTAGCATAGTTGCTGACCCTCTAGCCAGACATGCTCGGGCCACCTCTGGTGGGTTGGTAGTCTGGCCAGCAGATCGGGGCATGTGGGCAGGGCTGGGGGGCCAGCATCAGGAACAGGGGTGGGATGACGGCATAGCGGGCAGGTGATGTCATCCTTCTTCATTTCCTTGTGTAATGATACTGCCCGGAGACGTGACAAGCACTCCAGGCAGAAGACATGAGCACAGTTCAGCTGCTTGGGTGTCTTGAAGACATTGTCATAAGTGCTATAGCAGATGGAACACTCAGGACGGGCTCCACAGTGCTCTAGATCTTCCTCGATGGGTGGGGCCTGTGTGCTCCACACCTGTAGGGACTGATCCATTCTTCTATGCTCCACCCTGTCCAGCTCTTCACATACAAAACAGGACATAATGAATCGGTTTTAGCCTTACATTCCACATACAGTAATTATTAAATAAAACATGACTTATAAATACCATAGTACAATATTTTAGTACATTACAAATGCATTACAAGTTATGGCATACATGAATTGTACCCGCAAATAATTTGAATGTATTTGGTCCAGCTCTAATCCTATTCCTGGTGGTGTGTGATTCTGTGGGTTAGAATATAGTATGCCTGTGATTGGAAAGTCCAAATCCTGTGGCCTGCAGAGTGATCTCACCATTGGGCCCTTGAGTAAGGCTGTTTACCCCAATTGCCAACCCTGCATTATCATCCCCAAACTTGCTCTCCCACATATATGTGTTTGTGTGTCTCATGGAGAGCGAGTTATTATAAGAGAGAATCTCATGCCACTGATTAAAGTATCACTGTTACATTATTCGATTCTTAAGCACAGCAAGCTTACTACCTCAGCCCCACAGCTGTGTGATGAGAGGAGCTAGTGGGGGGAGCTGAACAGACAATAGTAGCTTTGATTAATACCAGGAGACTGTGTCCTTCAAAATCACTCAAGGAGACCGCACCTGTCACAGGCTGGCCTTTTGTGAGAGCCCTATTCCCGTTTCTGTTGTTACTGACAGACCTAGTCAGTGCTAGTAGGGATAGCCAGTTATACTGACTGTAGTAATAACCAACTTTACTAAATATTATTAACTAAGTTAAATACCCATAGGACATTCTGTCTTCTCTGCTGTTCCATCTTGTTTATGCTTTATATAAGGTTTATATAATACACAAGAAATAAAGATATTAAATAGGACTGTGGATAACGTAAAAGATTTAAAATGAATAAATTATAATGAGCTATACAAATGAATGTGCAATTGCATAGTAAAGCAGTCTGGTGTTAGGATGGACAGGGTATGCAATGTTTGGCAGGGTGACTGTACTTCCATTTCAACATATATGGGAATGTAAGTGACCAGAGCAATTTTTGGTTCAGCCAGAATGTAACTGCCTATGTTCTGAGCTGTTCAGTGACCTTACTGTCTTTTGATTCAGCCTAAGTGTTTGGGTTTAGGGGTCACTGCAAGCACTTCTGATTTAATAGTCACTGGGCATTTGAAAGCATTGTCTTCAGTGACTATTAAGTGACCATGACAATCACAACCAATGATGGACCATAACCAACAATGTCCAGAGACACCAAGCAACAATAAGGTACAGTGATGATCATATACAGGGATAAATGAATGCTATACAGGCAGTCCCCACGTTACTAACGAGATCTGTTCCCTAAGTCTGTTTTTAAGTCAAATTTGTAGGTAGGTCGGAAACATAATAATTATACTGGAATAAAAATAACTACATATGGTACTGTACTGTACCTCAAGCTGCTGAACTGCTGAAGCCACACAATGTTTTCAGGAACGTCACAAAGTAGTGCATGTGTTCATTATGAACCCTTGTACTTCACCCAAATTAAAAAAAAAGACTTTATGGCAATCTGTAAGTACGAGTTGTCCGTTAAGTTGGACATTGTTAACTGAGGGACTCCCTGTACTTGCACTACTCTTTTTAGTTATTTGAATGGCCTAGCCCACACTGTGAAGTAATCTACAGCAAAACTATAGGCCACCTTTTACTTATAAGTGCAAATATACAAGGTGGTAATCCTCTGAATGCAAGTGAATATCTGTATAAGCAGACTTCTTATTCTCTTAATATGACTGTTTTACAATTTGCAGTCCTTTAATGTCTGAGTTCCTAAATGTGATAATATATACTTTTAAGTTCTTGAATGTGCCAGTTATGTACCATTCAGTCACCAAGTGCAAATTCTACATCTCTGAGTTTCTGAATATTCTATTTACAGATCTACATTTGTAAGCACATTTTCTTAATGGTACAGTTGTGTTGTTCTTGACAGCCCTTGGAGTCATTGTCACAGAAGAGCAATAGAAGATGTACTGCATTACAGAAAAGCACAGTCCTACCTGTTCACATTGGATGTTAAATTTGCAAATCTTTTATTTCCACGTATGCAGTAGAAATGATGCATTTCCAGCTGATGTAATCCTTAAATTTAAAGCTGATCTTGGGGCACTTCTGATGATTTGTAAATGAAATAGTCTTGTTCCAGTGCCTTGAATAATCCTCCAGGTGATACAGGTAAAGGTGCATTTAAAAGTGGCAGAATAAGCGAAGGTCCCTTTCTATTCAGCCTTTGTTCACAGTCCCAGTCTCACTTGACTTATCCTGTCTGCTGGCCTGTCAGCACTGTCTGTAATTTGAATAATAACACATCCAAAGGGGAGGGACAGAGAAAGAAAGGGACAGAAAGAAAGAAGGAGGGAAATATTTATGCTCTCACTTATACATGCAAGGGTATGTAATCTGTTTCAGCCCTGGATAACTGATCCTATTACCTCAGGATTTGAGAAATTCTATTTTCAGATATGAAGAAATATAGTTGAACAAGGTGCCATTCCTGGTACAAAATGTAGTGGTCATTTTCATGTAACTAATCAAGCATCTGTTAAGAACAAACAAAACACTACAAAAATGGCAACAGTACCACATTCAGGTAAAACTGTGTGATTCTCTGTGATTTTGGTCCAAAATATTTCAGTTTAAAAAAAAATCATATCCAAATTATTTTTCTTTAACACTGCTTGGAATATACATTTTAGTTCAGGCTATATTTCATAAGGTTCTTCACAAACAAAAACAATTTGTAAACATGGACAAACTGCTCAGGTGGATCAATGTGGAAATCTATAGTGGACCCATACTGATACAGGAGAACATGGCTGAAGCCAGAATCTCTGAGTTTAAACTAGCAATCTAGACAAATGCTGAAGTACAGTTGCTTGAAATGCGGTGTTTACTGATTTCAGGATTTGGAGCGGTTTTGAGGAACGACTCTTACCGGGTGATTTTACTTGCCATTTAGTGGGTTTACTTACATTGTCAGAAAATATTGTACAGCCCTGGTACAGTTTTGTTCTCCAAGGTACGAAGAACAATAATGTACCCCCAATGGTGCAAAAATGTCCCTCAGAGTCCTTTTCTGTATTTTAAGAGACATTTACCTACAGCTAAGGTACAGTTGGCAGACCCTTGAGGATATAGCCCAAGTGACAAGTGATTGCACCCTCAAAGGTACAGGTTGGTATTTTCTTTCTGACGGGGTAGTCATTGACTTATTTTGCATTTTTGGTTTCAGTGTGCAAGTGTTAAAATTGTTCAAATGATTCACACTTCCTGGGCATTTTTTGCTACAGGAAAAACAGATGTGAGTTTTTACAGGGTGCGGTTAAAGGTCGTCCTTGGAAATGTGACCTTATTTGTATGTGGGTCTGTGTTGTAGGACATGATTCAAACCTTCATTGTTTAACATCCCATAATTGCTTACATGTGCAGAAAGTTGTTCTGTCAGATAGTGAACTTGTTTACATCCCTCACAGCCCAGATGCCTTATCCTGATTGTGTTCTACAGCAGAGTTTCACATGCCAGAATAAAAGGTTGTTTACCGTTTGAACTCAGTGGAAATATTATTAGTTTTTACATTCTGTTGGCATTCCCTAGTTTATGATGTGCATGTGCTTTCCAAGACAGAGAAACAAGCTTATCTTGTCAGCTTTCCAACAGCCAAATGCTACTTTTAGTACCTGTCATTCAAAAGTAAAGTTATTCAATAACTGAGCTACCCTTCTAAAAGATTAACAAGAAAATAAAAATTAACTGGAACCAAGGAAATAAAGCAGTAAGTGGAAGAATGGGTAGATTTTAAAGGAAGGAATTGCTCATTGACTTCTCTCTGCTGGCCGGCATGGGACCCATATTTAGCTCTAATTTCTGACAGGGGTTGTCTGAACTAAAAATCTTGCTTACCGGGAAGGGGGGGACACCCCTGGTGACCCCTTATATCCACCCCTGACTGTTTGACCTTTGATGCGAGTCAATTCTTTAAGGAATGTGTTACTATGGAGCTTTTCAAAAATTCTTCTATGAATTTTTTCTTAATTAAATTTAGAGTCTTTGGAGTAACGCATCTCTCTGGCAGCTACATTATGGTGTAATATTCAATCGTTCATTTTCCATAGCCGCTTGTCGAAAGGCAGAGTCATGGGGATCCAGACCCTATCCCAAAAGCTATGTGGACAAGGCAGGGAACAACCCAGGATGGGGCACCCGCCTATCACAGTGTAAGGCACAGAAGACCAGGAAACAGGGAATCCCTGAAAGCGGGGGACCCACAGGTTTATTAGGAGACTGAAGGCAAAGGTAGTAGAAGAGCTGTGCAGTGTTCGTGGTCGTGGTGGTCGCAGATGGTCGTAAGCCGGGAAGATCAGTCCTACGGCGAGGCACGGGACAGGCAGACAATGGGGAGACGGGATCGCCGGACGCAGGGCAGGCAGGGCAGGCGTGGGAAGGCAGGGAGGCAGGCAGGACAGAGACCGGAACGGGAGAAAGAACACAGGCAGGGGTATCAGGAACGGGAACCAGGGAAGACGATAGACTAGAAAACACTCAGTAATGCTCCGACTCATATGGCAACAATGCTTTGCGCCGACTAAGCGGGCGAGCCCCGTTTAAGACACTGGTCTCATCCGGCCCAGATTTGCTCCAGCTGTGCCGTCCCGCCCCTGTGAGCATGACAGAGTCCTCCCCTTATGGCCACCTCCTGGGGGCCGCGAAGGTCGGCGTGGATGGCCCCGGGGCTGGGGCACCGGTTTGGTGGGATGGGCGCGATGGAACGTGTCCCAGAGGGCCGGATACAGAACGTCCCTGGCCGGGACCCAGTTGCGTTCCTCAGGGCCGTACCCCTCCCAGTCGACGAGGTATTGCAAAGTCCTGGCTTGACGTCTGGAATCTAGGAGGGTGCGAACTTGGTAGACTCTGGGATCTCGGGGCAAGGGTTGTGGCGGCGGGACCGCTACCTCGTCCAGAGCCTGGGGTGTAGTGAACTGGCTTCAGGAGGGAAGCATGAAACGTTGGGCAGATACGGTAAATACCGAAAGGTGTTAGGCCCCACCCGCCATTCGATCCTGAAGGGCCTGATGAAACGGGCGGACAACTTATGGCACGTAGGTAATTTCAGGTTGCAGGTGGATAACCATACCTGCTGTCCCACCCGATAGCAAGAGCCCTTATGCCGGCGCCGGTCGGCGAAGACCTTCTGCTTCTGTGCCCGGCGGGTAAAGGCGAGTTGGATCTGGCGCCACACTGCTTTACATTTGCTATGCCACGCCTCTACCTGGGGCACATTGCAGGGAAGAGGGGTGGTTGATACCCCGACACACACTGGAACGGCGAAAGGTTAGTGTCTGGGTTTACCCGAGAGTTGAGGGCGTACTCTGTCCATACGAGGTGCGCGGCCCACTCGGTAGGCCGGTCCTTGCAGAGCAGCCGTAGGGCCTTGGATACCTCCTGGTTAAGGCGCTCGGCTGCTCCGTTGGCTTGAGGATGGTATGCTGAGGTTAGGCTGAGCTGGATCTGGAGCTTGTCGCAGAACACGCAGAACACCTGGGAGGTGAACTGTGGGACCCGGTCCAAGACTGTCCTCAGGAAACCCGTACTGTCGGAAGACCCAGGTGACCAGGAGATCGGCTACCCCGGTGGCTGTGGGGAGCTTGGGGAGAGCCAGCAGCCGACACGTTTTAGAAAATTAGTCCACCACAGTGAATATGATGGTATTACCGTTGGACCGGTGGAGGTCCGTGATGAAGTCCAACGCTAGGTGCGACCAGGGCCGAGATGGAACTGGCAGGGGCTGCAGCAGGCCGGCAGGTTGTTGGTGGGAAGACTTGAGTTGTGTGCATGCGGGACAGGACGCAACGAAGTCCTCCATGATCCTCCTCTATCCGGCCCACCAATACCGCTGTGCCACCAGCCACTGGGTCGCAGCAACTCCTGGATGACCGGAGCTGCAGGCGGTGTGCACCCAGCGCACAACCTCAGAGCAGAGGGCGCAGGGCACGTATAGTTTCCCGGGGGGACCCCTGGAGGGAGGAGCGGTACCTTCATTAGCGGCCTGGATGGTTTTCTCCAGGGACCAGGTGATGGAGGCCGTGAAGCAGGAGGGAGCCAGGATGGAGGAGGGTGGTGCCTCAACTTCAGGCGGGTCAAATTTTTGGGAGAGGGAGTCAGCTTTGACATTTTTCTTTCCAGGCAGGTAAGAGACTTTAAAATCGAACCTAGAGAAAAACAAGGCCCAGTGAGCCTGGCGGGGCGTCAGCCGTTTTGCTGTCTGGATGTACTCCAGGTTGCGGTGATCGGTGAGGACTAGGAATGGAGGCCGGGCCTCCTCGAGCCAGTGCCTCCATTCCTCAAGAGCTAACTTAATGGCTAGCAACTCGTGGTTTCCCACATCATAATTGCGTTCCGCTGGAGCTAATTTCCTTGAAGTAGGCACAGGGGCGGCGGCACCCCGTTCCCGGGACCCGCTGAATCAGCACGGCCCTGACACCCACCTCTGAGGCGTCCACCTCTACCTCAAAGGGCAGGTCCGTCTGGGGTTGTCGGAGCACTGGGGCGGAACAGAAGGCCTTCTTTAGACGGCTGAACGCTGTCTCGGCGTCTGGGGTCCACTGTAGGCAGGTGGCGTTCCCGCGGGTGAGGGAGTTGAGAGGAGCCGCGACCAGACTGAAGTTGTGGATGAACCGCCTGTAGAAGTTTGCAAACCCTAGGAAGCGTTGCAGCTCCTTGATGGTGCAGGGTCGGGGCCAGCTGGTGATGGCGGTAACCTTCCCGACATCCATGGCCACAGCTCCTTGTTGAATCTGATATCCCAGGAATTGGACCTGGGGACGATGGAACTCACACTTAGCTCCCTTGGCATACAGCCGATGCTCCTGTAGTCGCTGGAGCACCTGCCAGACATGGTGAACATGTTGGGAGAGGGTCTGGGAGAAAATCAGGATGTCGTCGATGTACACCAGCACAAACTGGTTGATCATGTCCCGGAACACGGCGTACATGAATGCTTGGAAAAGAGACGGACTGTTAGCCAAACCGTAGGGCATAACGAGGTATTCATACTGACCCTTGCTGGTGATAAGACGTTTTCCACTCATCCCGGTGAGGGATCCGCACCAGGTTGTAGGCGCTACGCAGGTCTAGCTTGAAGATGGTGGCCTCCCGGAGATGCTCCAGGGCGGAAGGGATCAGGGGGAGAGGCTCCCGGCGTTTCACTGTGATAGCGTTAAGGGCGCGGTAATCAATACAGGGATGCAACCCCTCCTTCCTTCTTCTTGATGAAAAAGAACCCTGCTGTCACGGGAGAGGTTGACGGACGAATGATACCTTGTTGCAGGCTCTCAGTGACATAGGCATCCATGGCCTCTTCCTCCTGGAGGGACAGTGAGAAGAGGCGCCCCTTAGGGAGAGGAGACCCCTCCAGGAGGTCAATGGCACAGTCCCACTCCCGGTGCGGGGGCAGCTGGAAGGACAGGGTTTCACTGAAAATGTCCCGGTGGTCGGAGTATGCCGTAGGAATGCCAGTCAGGTCCTCAGGCTCGGGGCTCTCCACCTGCTTTGCTCGGCAGGGCAGAGCAAGACACCGGGTGACGCAGGCGGGCAACCAGGCAGCGAGCTCACCTGATCTCCAGCCAAAGTGGGGGTTGTGCTCCTGCAACCAAGGGTGAGGAAGCACCCACAGTTCCACTGTTTCCTTGTGCAGCACTCCTACCCTCAGGGTTAGAGGCCCTGTCCTCTGTGTGATGCGGCCACCAGGCAGGGGTTCCCCACTGACGCTCAGGACGGATATGGGAGAGGTGAACACCTGGTAGGGTACCTGAAGCTGCTGAGCGAGAGCATGGTTCACAAAATTCCCCGCTGCACCCGGGTCTATCAGGGCCCGTGTCTCAATCTGCACCCCACCACATTGTACCACCACAGGAACCGTTAGCTGTATGGGAGACACGCCCTTTAAGGCGGATAGGCCTACCTTTAAGGCGTTCTCCGGGCGCGGGGGTCGGACAGGGTAGGCCCTCAGGAGATGCCCCGCCTCTCCGCAGTAGAGGCAGCGGCCCTCTTGGGTGCGGCGGCGTCGTTCCACGGCCGACGGTCGGCGTCGGCGGTCCCGCACGGTGTTGTCCAACGTGACGGAGAGCTGGACATATTCCTCAAACGAAGGCACTCCGTTGTGGATGGCCAGCTCGTCCTGGAGCTCCGGGTTTAAGGCGCGGCGGTAGATGGTTTGTAGGCACTCTTCGGGCCAGTGCAGCCCGGCCGATACAGTCCGGAACTCCAGGGAGAAGTCCGCCACGGGCACCGCCCCCTGACGCAGATCCAGAAGCCGGTCGCCCAGACTCCTTCCCCGGGCTAGATGATCAAACACCTCGGCAAAGGCTTGCTGGAAGTCCCGCGCCGAATCCAACAGGGGGCTGTCGTCCGTCCGTAAGGCAGTCGCCCATTCATGGGTTCTCCTGGTTAGTAGAGAAATGACAAACCGCACATGAGCGGCGTCATCTGTAAAGCGTCCAGGGTGCTCGTCCATGACCAGACCACACTGCATAAGAAAGGCGTGGCAGTGGTTTGGATTGCCATCATACTTCTCTGGCAGGGCGACTGGAACCGGTGAGGAAGCCCTGGGAGGAGAAGCAGGTAGGGCGGTTCGCGCCGCTTGTCCCTCCAGTAGCTGGGACACTAGTGTGGTCAGTTGGTTAACCTGTTCTCGGAGCTGATGGGTCTCTGCGGGATCCATTTCGTGCTGGCGAAGTATTCTGTAAGGCACAGAAGACCAGGAAACAGGGAATCCCTGAAAGTGGGGGACCCGCAGGTTTATTAAGAGACCGAAGGCAAAGGTAGTAGAAGAGCTGGGCAGTGATCGTGGTCGTGGTGGTCGCAGATGGTCGTAAGCCAGGAAGATCAGTCCTACGGAGAGGCACGGGACAGGCAGACAATGGGGAGACGGGATCGCCGGAGGCAGGGCAGGCAGGGCAGGTGTGGAAAGGCAGGGAGGCAGGCAGGACTGAGACCGGAATGGGAGAGAGAACACAGGCAGGGGTATCAGGAACGGGAAACAGGGAAGACGATAGACTAGAAAACACTCAGTAATGCTCCGACTCATGTGGCAACAATACTTCGCGTTGACTAAGGGGGCGAGCCCAGCTTAAGACGCTGGTCTCATCCGGCCCAGATTTGCTCCAGCTGTGCCGTCCCACCCCTGTGGGCATGATACACAGGGCATGCACATATGCATGCACACACACACACACACACACACACACTCACAAACCATTTACTGACACATACGGGGAATTTGGGATCTCCAGTTGGACTGTGGGGGGGAAATCAGAGTACCCAGAGGAAACCCCACAATAACATGAAAACTCCACACACATGGAACCACAGCAGAGACTCAAGTCCTGGTCCGAGTGGTGTGAGTCAACAGTTGTTACAATCCCCAGTCTAGCGTTGGGTTGTAACAGAATGGAAGGGAAAGGAGAATGGGATAAGGGAACACCAGTGGATCTGAAGGGTTTCTTTTTATATTTTATATATTTTTATTCCAGAACGTATACACTGAACAATGAACGTGGTGAAAATGACTTCAGGAGTGACTTCGGCCAAAACAAACAAAAATACTACTGAGCGCAACCCGCATTTAATCTCACCTAAGTGCAATAGAAAAGGAAACAATAAGACAATCACTTTACCTAACTTCCTACCCAAATAAACAGGATCCAAACTCACTCGCAAAACAAAATGGTAGTCACTCCCTACAAAATGGCACAACCATACACACACAAAGCCCATACACAAGCCAAGATGGAAACCAAAAACCTAGCGAAGGGATCAAAAGCCAAATAATACAACTTACATCAGCAAAAGTACAAAAGGGCAAGGCGAGAATCAGAAAAAAAACTAGAAACAAGTCATGCACAGTCAGTAACACAAGTCAGAAAGCAATGAATAGCAGTAGAAGAGGGGGCAAAACTGAAGGCCAGGTAAGCGGAGGTCAGGCTGAGGGAGATTCCTAGGCAGGTGCAAAGGGCCCTGAAGACCCAGGAGGTGAACTGGGGCCCGCGATCTGAGACTATGTCCTCGGGGATTCCATAGTAGCAGAATACCCATTGTATCAGGACCTCTGCCAGTTCCCATGTGGATGGGAACTTGGGAAGAGGGATCAAGCGGCACATCTTCAAAAACTGGTCGACCACCATCAGGATGGTGGTGTGCCCCTGGGAAGAGGGGAGGTTGGTGATGAAGTCCATGACTATGTGGGACCACGGGCGCACAGGGACCTGGAGAGGCTGTAGCAGACCCAGTGGAGCAGAGGAAGAGGTTTTCACCTGGGAGCAAAGAGGACAGGAGAGCACATACTGTTCGGCCTCCTTCTTCCACCCTGGCCACCAGTATGTCTTCTTGATCATTTGGGAGGTGGTCCTCACCCCAGGGCACCCCGGGGCACCCCGAGGCACCCCGAGGCCAGCGAGGTGTGGACCCATTACAGGATCTGGTTACGGAAGGGAGAGGGGACGAACGTTCTACCTTGTGGGCATTCCGCCGGTGGGGAATGTTGCTCGTTGTAGTCCTGGAGCCGCTGGTGGAAATCCCAGGTAATGGGCCCCATGAAGCAGGAATCTGGGAGGATTGGTGTCGGAGGGTCTATCGCTCTTTCTGGGGCAAACTGGAGGGAGAGGGCATCCACCTTGGTGTTCTTGGCTCCGGGAATGTAGGTTGTCTGAAAGTTGAACTGAGTGACGAACAGTGCCCATTGAGCCTGACGAGCATTCAGTCGCTTAGCCCCCAGAAGGTGCTGCAGGTTGCGGTGATCGGTGAGGACTCGAAATGGATGGAGAGCCCCCTCCAGCCAGTGTCGCCACTTGTCCAAGGCTATCTTTATAGCCAGGAACTCGCGGTTCCCTATATCGTAGGCCCTCTTGGCGGGCACGAGTGTTTTGGACAGGTAGGCACAGGGATGGTAGACACCGGTGGAAGGGTCGGCCTGGGATAACACTGCTCCCACCCCCGTTTCAGAGGCGTCCACCTCGACCTGGAAGGGGGTACTCAGGGTCAGGTTGTCGGAGGCCAGGGGCCGTACAGAAGTGGCACGTCAGGGTCAGAAAGGCCTCTAGGGCTTCTGGGGTCCAGTGCCACTTCTTGTTTTGCCGCAGGAGGTTAGTCGGGAGCCGCCACCGTGCTGAAGCCCTGGATAAAACGGTGGTAAAAGTTAGCAAATCTGAGGAACCATTGGAGGTCCTTGATGGTGCAAGGATGAGGCTAGTCCCGGACTGCTAACACCTTGTCCTCGTCCATCACGACCACTCCGGGTTGGATCCGGTAACCTAGAAACTTCATGGATGACTGGTGAAATTCGCTTTTCTCTCCTTTCAAATAGAGGTGGTGCTGGGCTAACCATCGGAGGACCTGTCAGACATGCTGAATGTGGTGCTTCATGGTGTCTGAGTACAAGAGGATGTCATCGATGTATACAATGACGAAGCGGTTCAGCATATCTTGGAACACCTCGTTCATAAAAGACTGAAACACTGAGGGGCTGTTAGCCAGCCTGTAAGGCATGACGAGATATTCGTACTGATCCGTAGCGGTGAGGAAAGCAGTCTTCCATTTGTCCCCCTCCTGAATCCGGATCAGGTTGTAGGCACTGTGGAGGTCCAGCTTTGTGAACACCTGGGCAGAGTGGAGCTGTTCTAGGGCTGACAGGATCAGTGGAAGGAGGTGTCGCCATTTCACAGTGATGGCGTTCAGCGCGCAGTAGTTGATACAGGGGCGCAGTCCCCCATCCTTCTTACTGATGAAGAAGAACCCAGACACTACGGGGGAGGTGGACGGGCAGATGATACCCTGTCGGAGGGCTCCAGTGACGTAGGAGCGCATAGCCTCTTCCTCGGGACAAGAGAGAGAGAACAATCTCCCGTGGGGCAGGTTGGCCCCCTCCTGGAGGTCAATGGCGCAATTCGAGGATCGATGGGGCGGTAGACCGTACGCTTTCGCCTTGCTGAAGACGTACCGGAAGTCCTAGTAAGCCTCTGGAATCATGGAGAGGTCATCTTCTCTGGGGCTTTCTACAGATGACACACGACAAGGGATCGACAGACAGGTGGAGAAACACTTGGGGGACCAGGCTTAGAGGTCGCCGGTCCTCCAATCGATTTGGGGGTTATGGGACTGTAACCAGGGGTGTCCCAGGAAGATCTGGTCTTTCTGGGAGGGGATTACCAGGAACTGCATGGATTCCGCGTGGAGGACTCCCACCGTCAGAGTCAGGGACACCGTCTGATGGGTGACACGCCCATTCGCCAAGGGCGCTCAGTCGACCCCCGCGAACCATCAGCGGCTGCGCAAGCTCTTCCACTGCGGCCTGCCACCGTCGCACGGACTCTGCGTCGATGAAATTTCCTGCTGCACCGGAATCTACCAACCCCCGGCAGTGCACCCGGCTCCCACCCCAACAGAGAGAGAGAGGAACGGTTAACTGGATGCGGGAAACGGCCGGAGACGACGTAACTCTTACTGCTGGTTCGTCGTCCCGGGCAGGTGAGGCAGCTGCAATGAAGATGACCATAATACCTTCAGACCGGTAGCGTTAATCAAGTGCAATGGGACCCAGCTGGGAGCGTGGTTGCGGCAGGGTAGGCGTGACAAAATGGCTCTCTTAAGAAGTATTGTTGTTTCTTTGATAATATGACTTGTATGAGTTAAGAAAATCTGAAAAGTCTATCTGGTGCGAGAAGACGATTTATGTGGTCTTATCATACTGTCATACTGATTAAGCAAATTCTGTACACATTATATTTAGAATTCATCAGGCAGACACACGCATTGAATCTGGGCCAGACTTTCAGCAGTGTGATGTATCCTCTTCTGATTAATATTGTACCATAGAAAAAGAATGAGAGAGCGGGTGTCCAGGTCACGATCTGGTGTCTTCATAGGCTGGGAGTGTGCTTCCATGCTGTGGGTACAGCTGATGGAAATCCTGTTCCCTGGAGGAGATCTGTGGACTATAGCATCCGTTTGCCATGGCTGAGACAAATTCATCCTACTGTTTCTCCCAAGCTGGTTGCTGAAGCCTGGTCCGTGGATCCTCAGTGACCTAATTGCAGAGGCAGAAACCTTTACCTGTTGTGTGAGTTTCATTGGGATCAACCCTCTGCTCCTTGCGATTGAATGCTCCTTATTGGGATGGCAATGATTGTGTGCTCAACCTCTAATAAGACTTTCATTTTAAATATGTTCTGCTATAACAATTTGGATTTTCTGTATCTAGTTGAAACATGGAAGAAGCCTTCTGATTTTGTTTATATGAATGAACACCCATACATCTGTAGACACCATTTATTGGGCCAAGGCGGTGGGTTAGCGTTGTAATACAATTCAAAGTTTTAATGTCATAAAGTGAATACTGCTCTATATGACTCTTTTGAGGTGCAAATCACTAAAGTAGGTCACCAAAGAGTATTTTATTGTATTGTAATATACCATCCGTCACACTTGGGCAGAACAAACTGTACTGGACCCAGTTGCTGGAGACCCAAGATTTTATTAAGGGAATCGATAGCAAACAAATCCAAATCGATAGGCAGGTGATGATGATCCGGCAGGAGGTCGAGAGCTGGTGAGGTCAGTCTTACAAGCAGGCACGAGACAGGGAAACAGGAACACCAGGAGGCAAAGAGGGAACAATGCAGGAGCAGGTAAGGCGAAGAGGGCAGGCAGGGGAGGCAGGCAGGCAGGGCAGAAAACGGGGCAGAAAAGACAAGGAAGTTGGAACGCTTGGTAAGGTGCATAGCCGCAATGATACTTTGCACCAGCCCTTTCCTGTTGTGCCGGTTATATAGTGCCGGCTTTTGTGTGGGGTTTCCGCTTAATTGGGCACTGTACAAGGCTGGTCTCCATGAACACCAACCAAGGAGGACTCCACTTTTCCAAGACAGGCACATAAAGGTCTGCCTAGCCTTTGCAAAAGTTCACCTAGACAAAGAAGAAAGCTTTTGGTCATCAATTCTGTGGTCAGATGAGATGAAAATGGAATTGTTTGGACACAGGGGTGTGGCTTTCATTTGGTGATAAAACAGACTCATTCAACCCCAAGAACACCATCCCCACGATCAAGCATGGTGGTGGGACTTTGGGGGTGTTTTTCAGTCAATTAGCCAGGCAAATTTGTTAGAGTAAATGTCATCATGAAAAAAGAAGACTACATTAAGTTTCCAGAGGAAAAAATCAGGGAGTGTGCAGGAAAACTTGGCCTTGACCAAGACAATGATCCAAAACATACAACCAAAGTGGTCAAGAAATGGTTAACGGAAAACAATATTAACATTTTGGAGAGGCCCGGCCAGAGTTCAGAGCTGAATTCCATCGAGAATCTGTGGAGGGAACTGAAGACCAGAGTGATGGCAAGGGAGCCATCCAACCTCAAAGACCAGGAGATCTTTGCAAAAGAGAAGTGGTCCAAAATCCCAGTGGAGACGTGCAAAAAGCTTGTTAGCAATTATAAGAACCATTTGATTACTGTGATGGAAAATAAAGGCTTTGCTATTAATTATTGAGAAAGAGTATGAATAATTTTGGACGTGGTATTTTCATAAAAATGTAAAATGAACATCAAAATAATAGATTTTTTTTATTTCTCTAGCACAATGTCTGACCATCTTCTGTCAGATGCTATTGCCATTTCCAGCCAGAAGAAACCTAATGGTCAAATAAAAATTCACTATAGATCAATATTTGGTATGGGTATGAATAATTTTGGGCTTAACTGTAAGTAGGAGAATTTTGAAGTCAGTCCTGAACCTAACAGGAAGCCAATGCAGGGAACTAAGAACAGGGGTTATGTGTTCAAACTTCCTGCTCCTGGTGATGATTTGAGCCACAGCATTTTAAGTACGCTGCAAGGTGTTTAATGTGCAGTGTATGTTCCCGGATAATAGAGCATTACAGTAGTCTAACCTACTGTATAACAAAGGCATGTATCAATTTCTCTGTGTCTTGAATAGTAAGAAATCGTCGTAATTTGGCAATGTTGTGTAGCTGTAGGAAGCATACTTTCGATGCTGCATCCACATGCGATTTGAATGAGAGGCTTGTATCTAAGATGACAGCTAGGTAACGGGCAGAGCTACTGAGGGAGAAGTTCAGTCCATTAGAGTGGAGTGCAGCGATTTATAGCATTCCTATCTGTGAACTTGCCATCAAACATCAAAACCTTAGTTTTCTGAGCATTTAGTGACAAAAAGTTTTCAGCCATCCAGGTCTTGACTTCGTTGAAGCATTTAGCTAAAGTGGCAATAGATGCAGTGTCGTTAGGTGTAACCGAAATGTATATTTGCGTGTTGTCAGCATACAAGTTGTTTTCTTATTATATTATCTAATGGCAGCATGTAGAGTTAAAACAATAAAGAACCAAGCATTGATCCCTTTTGCATATTTGACTGGTGACATAGACGACGGAGTACAATTATTTGACACTTGAAGGATATGTTGTCCACTTTTAATGGTATGGTGAAGGATACTTTTTTATTGTAAATTATGCGTATTTTTACCTAAAACTACATCAAATCCTAAGGGCCTTTTTAATGTTATTTCAAATTTATTTTCTCCAACCCCTTACAATACTGCAGTCCTCTCTGTAAGGGATTGTAATGATTTTCTTAAGTATTTTGTAGAAAAGATTAAGGACATTAAATCTACCATTCCTTTTACATCTATGCTGTTATGTTATGTACCTCTGAGTTCATCAGGCTTTGATTCTTTTTCTCCTGTGTCTCTCAACAAGCTTATATTGTTAATTCATAAATTTGAACCCTCTTCTAGCTCACTAGATGTGTTGCCAACATCAGTGCTTTTATGGGTCTTTGACTCCGTAGGTCCTACATTAGTCTCTATGATTAACTGTTCTTTGCAATCTGGCTGTGTCCCTAGTTATTTTAAACATGCTACTGTGGAGCCGCTATTTAAAAAAGCCTAACCTCGACTCCTTCTCTTTTAAGAATTATAGGTCCATCTCAAAACTCCCATTTTTATCTAAAATTTTAGAAAAGGCTGTTCACCTGCAGCTGAGTGCTTTTTTGGATGAACACTAGGTTTTAGACCCTTTTCAAATAGGTACTGAAACAGCACTTCTTAAAGTGACAAATGATTTATTAATGGGGGTGGATGCCAAGTGTTAGTTATGTTAGACTTCAGTGCGGCTTTTGATACAGTCAATCATTGCATTCTTTTGGATAGGTTAAAAAGCCACGTGGGTATTTCAGGCAAGATTCTTGCTTGGTTTTCATTGTATTTAGCTGAGAGGACCTTCTCTGTATCTGTCGGGTAGTTTTCCTCTGCCAGAGCCCCATCAATCTGTGGAATTCCCCAAGGATCTGTCTTGGGGCCTCTCTTATTTTCACTATATAGTCTTCCATTAGCTCAGAATATTAGTTTTTTTAAAGGTGTTTATTATAATTTTTGTGCTGATAATATTCGTATTTATTGCCCATTTAAATCAAATCAGTTACATAAGCTTTCTATTCTGGTTAATTGTCTGACAGAGGTTAAAAAGTGGTTAGCCGCTAATCAGTTATGTTTGAATTAAGAAAAAACTGTTTTAATTTTTGCTCCTTCAGATTTACATTCTTTGATTTTCAGTAGGATTACATCCATGTCACATTCATCCAAATCTTTTCTTCGAAAACTTGGGTGTCATTTTTGATCAGTCATTGATCTTTGATTCTGATATTAGGTCCCTCAGTCATACATGCTTTTTTTTTTTTTTTTTAATTAAACTCCCTCCACCACCCCCCCTCTGCGGAGGACTGCTTTTTTTATGTTAATTTATTTTTTTCTCAAGAGAAGGAGAGGGAGAAAAAAGGAAAAAAAAAAAGGGGGAAAAGGGAGAAAAAGGAGGATAGAGAGAGAGGGGGAGAGGGAAAAAAAACACAGATAATCTGCTTCCATACCTGCTGAAAAAAAGACATCAGAAAACAACAACCAACACAATGAACAT
>JAAGVU020000038.1:4757694-4771589 GCA_011763525.2 Mormyrus iriodes | reverse complement strand
ATGTTAATTTAAAGTTGGCATCTGACTGATAAAACCGAAGAGTAAATGTTATATTAAATTATAATCTGTCTGAGGTGCTGTTTCTCCCATCTTAAATAAGAGCTGAGCTGTGTTTGTCTCTCCTAGCTGCATTGAGGCCATCTGTCCACATGCTGCTCTGCAGATGGGCCTCGTTAGCGTGACTCCATAATAATCGCTTACTAATTGAGTGTTCGGAACATCCAGGGTAATCAGGCAGAAGTCTTTGTCTATGGGGTCAAAGATTAGAGCATTTAGTCGATTTGTTCTGGAAGTGCAATGCAGCAGAAAGGATTACAAATTCAGTTTTTGTAAAGGCTGTAAATTTTGTTGTATATTATGGAATAGAAGCAGATGTTTTTTTTGTAAAGCATCTATCTGACAGACATGTATTGAGACAGGTTGAGCAAATGTAAAGCAGAAACTTGGTTCTAACATCTTCTCATAGGTACGAAAAAATAAGAAATACAAAGAATAAATGCTGCTCTATTGTTTCAGCTTTGAGAATTCCGATGACACACCAGGCACAATAGGAGGTGTTGCTCCTGCTTGGATTGTTGATACAGTCTAGTGAAAATGTCACATGCCTCAAAACCTGCATGGTTGAACAAAGAGTACAGCATCACAATGACACAACTCTGTAATATGTAATGCTGCAGTCTCACGCTGTTTAATACTGGTAGTTAAAACACTGTTTAACACTGACTACATAGTTGTTTTTGATACTGTTGAATAAGTTAATAATGGCTAGTTTAATATTTGAAGATTTAGCACATCTCATTTAATATTGACGTGTTTAGTCCTGGCAGATGCAACACAGCTTAGTGTAATGGTAGCTGGTTTAACTGGCTGGTTTCATATGTTTGTTTGATGGTTTATTACTGGTTTAAGGTAGCCTGATTTAACAGAGCTTAGTTCCCACCCTGCTTGCCTGCCTGTGGTATTCAAATTTAGATGGAGAAAATTAAACTGAAAGAGGAGTATTGTAGAGGCCTGTCATAGATTTCTGAAGTGTTACATAGGGGTCTATTCTTCCACACGCTTCACTGGAAAGAACATAACTTTTAAGCAAATTTTTTAACTTGCATGATTGGTGAAAGAATAGACCTCATAGTTCAATAACTGATCAAGGGCAGTTACATTAAGGGAACAAGAAAGAAACTCATTTATAGTGAACATTTATAGCAGGAGAATTCTATCAGAATCAAAATTTCTATCAGGCATACAACAAAGTCTGAAGCAAAGTGAACACTGTAAGATCATCTAAGCTGACTTGGCTGTGCTTGGATGTGCTCATTTACCAGTGCATTGTGTTTTTATATAGATTATTATTCTACTGCACACCATCTCTTACTGACTCTTACTGAAATTGTTTTGATGCTCCAATACGTTTAATGGTAACACTTTACTTGACGGGGCACAAATAATGTAGTTTTACACTATTACATATGTATTGATTAACCACAAACTAAGTCTTAGTTACATACTAATCTCATGCTAATTCAGCTTTAATTAATCGTGATGCATATTTTATCTCAAGCAATTTCTATATTTATTGCTATATCTGTTAATTCTGTAAACCTTTTTGAACTGCTGAAGGAGCTAGTAATGAATAACACGAGTTAAATACTGATCTCATATTTGTTCATCATTAATGAATCGTGATGCAGCTTTTATCCCAAGTAGTTACCATATCTGTTAATTCTGTAAACCTTTGTGAACAACTGAAGAAACCACTGAAGGGACTACAGAAGGAGCTGCTGAGGGAACAAGTAATGCGTGACACAAGTGAATTACAGATCTCATGTTTGTTCATCATTAATGAATTATGATACACCTTTTATGTAAAGTAGCAACTATATTTGTTCATGATTTGTACTTCAGTAATAAATGAGCCATTACTGAGTATTTGGGCCCCATCAGGTAAAGTGTTGCCCATTTTTTTGGAAAGTCACAGTATATTTAATGATTAGATTTTTTTTGTTATACAGTATGTTTATAAAACATTATATATAGTTTAGTCGTATGGGAATGAATGAAATGAGCACTACACTAAATTGAACACAAACACAGTGCTATAAAAAACTCACACACATTGAAAATAGAGTATTTTCACAGTACTCAGAGTTATTTTAATATGCTGGAAATGTATTTGAAAACAATCACATGATTTCAAAGTTAGTACTATGAATTCAAGGAGGGACAGGGAATATGCAATTTATAGGCATAGAATTTAATCCTGAAAGAAACATAAAGTCACCCAGCTGAAACAATAATAATATGGATTTTCATAAAATCCCATACTATGTGATTTTTGAACACCATCCATCCATCTTCTAACTGGTCAGGGTTGCAAGGTGGGGGTGGGACCTATCCCACAGAGTATAGGGCACAAAGCTGGGGTACACCATGGATGGAATGTCAGTTTCATTAAAAGCTTTGTTTTATTCCTGATCTTCCTACCTAACCTCCAGCACTCTTTCATTAACTCCTACTTTTCTATCTCTACTTCAAGAGCTTCAAATTACCCTCCCCCTGTAGCTTGCCAGCATATTAGCATGTTCTTGTTGTGTCCTGAGGTCCAGTCACCTGAACCAAAAAAACTGCTCAATTATGGGTAAACCCCTTTGCCTGGTGAATGGATGCAAATGCCAAATATACACAGGGAAACTATCACAACTTACACGAACCTTGTGAAACCAAGATGGCAGAGTGTGCAGACGGCACAACAGCTGCTCTGGGTCAGAAAATGGTGCAAAGCATGTTAAATGTTGTTTCACCTGCCATCAACCTGAAAGTTATCCACAGTAAAACCACATAAAGCCACCAAGCACTACTAGAAATTCGCAAAAGCTGCTAACCATTGAGAGTGTCCTGACCAGCTGCATCACTGTCTGGAATTGGAGCTGCAACGTCTCTGACTGCATGACCCTATAGCAAATAGTGAACACAGCTGGAAAAATGATCAGGACCCCTCTGCTGTCCACTGAGGACATCTTTCTGGAGGGAAGCATCCGTAAGGCCTCCAGCAATGGGGAAGACCACTCCCTTCCTGTCCCCCTCCCATCTGGTTGAAGGTACAGGAGCATCCAAACGTCCTCTGCCAAGTTCTGCAACAACTTCTTCCCCAAAGCTGTTCTCTGAACTCTTTACCAGCCCATTATAAACCTGGCTTACCACCAACACTCGCCACCTTATCCAGTGGACATTACCCAACACTGCACCTTTTCTTACACTGGTGTCATATCTGTTGTATCGTTACATCTGTTGTATTTATTATTTCTACAGTCACCACTGTATCTGTTATATTGTATGGATAACCCTAGCTCCCCTGTATGTTAGTGTATGTACAAGAGTTGGACAATGAAAGTGAAAAACTGGCCAAAATAGTGGTTGAGGTTTCACATTTATATATGTGGAGCCTGGTGGCCATTCTTTACTGACTGGACATTCCATCCATAAGAGCAGAGTGTGAAGGTTGAATTATCAGAGCAATAGCATAGCTGTACATAAAATAATGTGATCATAATAATATTGAACTTAATGGGAGATATATCAGAGTTCAAAAGAGGACAAACTGTTGGTGTGTGTCTTGTTGGCATATCTGTGACCAGGACAGTAAGTCTTTGTCGTGTATAGAGAGCCACGGTATCCAGGGTAATGTCGGCATACCACCAAGAAGGACAGACCTTGTTCCAAACACTCAACCAGTAACTGTTGACACAGGAGGATGCTGTCTGAAAGGGATGGCTAAATACTAACTCGAGTTAAACCACGGCTGCCCAACTCACTGCAGAATTTAATGTGCATCGACTCTCCTGTTTCCACCAAAACTGTTTGTTGGGAGCTTCACATGGTCAATGTTCATGTTTGGGTTGCTATAGTCAAAACATTGGTAACTTCTGCTAATGCCAAACGTCAGTTTCAATAATGAGGCTGTGCAAATCTTGGGCTGTGGACAATGTGAAACATGGATTGTTCTCTGATGAATCCACCTTCACTGTCTTTCCCAAATCCAGGAGAGTTACGGTGTGGAGAAGCCAGAGAGAGGCTTACCACCTGGACTGTTGCATAAATTGCCCACTGTTGCCCTATCAGATCTGGCCTCCTAACTGTCCCCTATATCTAATTGGTGAATTCTCTCCTGCCCCTTCGCCACCTTAGGTACTCTGTGCTGAGTGTCCTGGCACAGAATGGCTGCCGTCGCATCATCCAGGTGGGTGCTACACAGTGGTGGTGGTTAAATTGGCTCCCAATTGCTTCTGTAAAGCGCTTTGGCTGTCTTTCAGGACTATATAAAGCACTATATAAATACAACATTTATTCATTCATTCATATCCAGAGTGTAGCACAGGGGTGGATCAATGATGGTTTGGACTGCAAAATCATGGCATTCCCTAGGCCTGTAGAGGCTGTATTTCTCTCCTGTCTGTGTGTATAAATAAGTTTATTTTGGCTTGCCATTTTACCACTGTCCTTCTAAGGATCTTGCAATAAAAGAGTCTGCTAAAAATGCAACTTTACTGTCTGCCTCATGATCCTTTTGCTGCTCGTGCCACAATACAGTGGAAACCGCTTACAGTGATCATGTATGTCTGGGTGAAATTGATCACTATAACTGGATAATCATTATAACCATTTTTTTTCTTTTTCTTTGTCTCAGGCAGATTTCCATATAATTGACATTTGGATGGACAGCGTCGCTATTTACTGAGTTTTGTTGAAAATACAGTACAACTGTTTCAAACGCTTTTCAAATTACTACTGTACAAATTAAATTACTGAGCTGTATATAATTCAAATATGTTATTACACAGTACTTTATATAAAATATAGCTTATTGTAGTTTTGCTGCTGTATCTTGTTGGCTAATTTTTCTCAGTCTATCGTTAGTGTTGATGAGTTTATATTGAGAGAATATTACTTTTTTTGCCATGATTTCTGTGCATGCAGCATTAGCCTCACGTAGCTAGGCAGAAGCAGACGGGTTACTGCTAGGCAAAGTAGGGTTAAAAAAAAAAGATTTTTCCATATATTGTCATGAAAAAACCCAAAATGAACACTGTAAGTGGACTACTTGATTATTATAAGCAATTCATAATTTGTGCAGGAATGATTCTGTCCCAAGCTTTTCGATCCGTAAAAGCAGTTGGTCACTATAACCATGATCATAAATGGGTTCCACTGTATTTTATTTATTCGACCTGCGACATGTTCATAATTTATTATTAATTCTGGCTGTAATATCGGAAGAAAGCCCGGCACTGGCTCCGGCACCACGTTTGTGGAAACGAGGCACCAGTGGTTCAAACATTTTACCCTGAAGGTGGTGCCGTGTATCATGATGATAATGCAACAATACACACAACAAGACTGGTGACAGTGGGTTTAGGAGGATCGAGTCCGAAAACGCTTTCCTCCACCAGCATCACGCAGTAACCTAGCCACTGTTCTGCAAGAGGCATGATTCAAAATCCAGGACTCGTACACTATCTGTCACTCCCAAGATGAAATTATGCTGTACTGGCTGCAAAAGGAAGCCTTACACCATATTAATAAGTTATTAAAATCAGGTGTTTCATTGTCCAACCCTGTATATTGTCTCAATTATTTATATTAATTAGTTATTATTTCTCCTTTTCCCTTCTCCCTCATGTGTGGTACTTGTCTTGTTTACAGTCTCTGCACCTTATGTATATATACTGCACCGCGGTCCAGGGGAACGTTGTTTCGTGCTGCTGTATGCTTTGCACTGTATATAGATGGTATGACAATAAAGACCCTCTTAACACTTGGGAACCCAAAACACTCTCAGATCACTTTTTACTATTATTGTTTCTGTCACTTCGTCAGTCTCCTGAAAACAGAATATAATACATTGCAATTGACATTATTTTCCTGCAAGGTCAAGAAACTTGACCAATTTAGCATATTTGACAATTAAGCACAATATATACAGAACAGCTAAGCTATTTATCAGCTAGCTAATATTGATGTCCTTGCTACATTTGAAGCCAACAAAATATGAAGTAAAACAAAATTTATTAGCAATTTTAAACAATATGTACATAATAATTTACAATTAATGTGTCTTGAAAGGTTTTACATAAACCACCCAGTAATTTACAATTTTTTACAATCTGAGTGCATTATGTAGTACAGCTGGAGTCTCTAAAGACCAAAGGACAATTAAAATTTAGATTAGAATTTTACAACCTCATTGAAGCTTCTGATATGAATATTAAGTGGAAATCCACACTGGAATAGTTTGAAAGGTTGAAGACCGAGAGGTGCTGACTCCCTGTTAGTGTTTGTACACTACCATGTATGGGTTTTTATGGTGCCAACCTGCTGGACTTTGATATGCTCCCTTACCCTCTTCATATTAGTATCTGTTTACATCTAATTGAGCGGTTGTTCAGTGTTTAACACTACTGCCTCACACCTGTACACTGTTGATATGTATGGAATTCTCCTCGTTTTTCTCCAGGATTCTTCTAGGTACCCCAGTTTCCAAAACCATGGTTAGGTGAACTGGTGTTTATAAGTTGCCCATAGGTGTATAGAGGTGTAATGGTGATTGTAGTGTGGTCTTTGACCTTTGACCTTTGTGATTTGGAGGTTTCAATAAATAAACACTGATAATTAAAAAGTGAGAAAGTCATTGAACAATAATCACTGATGACAGATAAAGTGTGAAGAACAGGCATCAGAAGTTAATGTATAATCAACAGATATATGTATTTAGGTGACAGGCAAAGCCAGTGCAGCTAGTCTGCAGTCTGGGTCCCATGATATTTATGGGGGCAGGTCAGCAGTCAGAAACGTTTGACATAAACCCTGTTAGTGGTGGGAGGAGAGTTAGATCTATGACACTCCATCAGCAGCTTTCCTCCTCAGTTCTGGTCAGGGTTATTGGCACCCCTCAACGATAAGTACAGAATGTAGATTATCTTCAGAAATAAATAAAAATTAACCAATTTTGTATAATCAAAATATTTATTAAAATGTCCAGAGTTATTGAACAACAACAAACAAAAAATCTGTCATATAGTGAAATAAAAAATATAGACATAAAATGTACACTGGTCATAATTATTGACACCCTTCACTAATATTTGGTCGCAGAACCTTTGGCAACAATGATGGCTTCGAAATGTTTCTTGTAGCTGTCTATAAGCTTCTTGCATCCATCTGATGGTAGTTTCTGCCACTCTTCTATTGCAATGCATTCAAGCCCATTAGGTTTGCAGGAGTCTTGTTTGCAATGGCATATATCAGCTCTCTGCAGAGGTTTTCAATGGGATTTAGGTCAGGACTCATCAATGGCCATTTTAAAACTCCATCTTTTCCACCATTTTCTTTTACATTGGATGTGTGTTTTGGGTCGTGGTCCTGTTGAATGACCAAAGACTTTCACCTCAGACCTAGTTTTTGGACACTGGATAACATTTCACTCTAAAATGCCATGGTAATCTTCTGATTTCATTGTTCTTTTGATATTCTCAATGCAGCCAATAGCAGAGGCAGCAAAGCAGCCCTCAACATGATAGAACCTCCACCATGTGTTCTTTTCTTTATGGGCTTCATTCTGTCAACTATAAACAAATTGCTACATTCCCAAAAAGCTCTACTTTGATTTCATCTGTCCAAAGAACATTATCCCAGAAAGACTGCAGCCTATCTAATAAAGTTTTTGCAAACATAAGTCTTGCCTTTTTGTGCCATTCTTTCAATTTGTAGTGTCCTCCTTTTGCCTTCGCCCTTTGAGACATACTTGGTTTAGTGTATGGCGTATGATATGGGCAGAAACCACAACTCCAGATTGCTCCAGGTCAGCCTGAAGCTCATTAGATGTCTTGCGTGGTGTTTCTTCCACAATCCACAACAACCTTGGCAGACTCCTTTCATTGAGTTTTCATAGCACCACATCCTGAAAGCATCTTTACTGTTTTAAAATTGTGAAACTGCTTGAACTACGTTACGAACTGTTGAAGCAGGGATTTCAAGTTCTTTGGCAATTGTCTTGCAACCTTTGGAATTGTTATGCTTTTTGATAATAGCAGTTCTGATGCTCTCAGACAGCTCTCTTGTCTTTGCCATTGTGAAAAAGAAACTGGAAGCAATCAACTCCTTTTTATTTCATTCATTGGTTAATTCAGGTCATGTGAACACTGAAGATTAAGCTTTGCTGAGACTTTTTTGTTTCCTAGTTTGAGGAAATAACCTAAAATCATAAAATGGGTGCCAATAATTGTGTCCAGTGTACATTTTATGTCTATATTTTTTATTTCACTATATGGAAGCATTTTTGTTAATATTGTTGTTGAATATCTTTGGACATTTTGTTAAATTTTCTGATTATACAAAATTGGTTTGTCTGCATTTATTTCTGAGGATAATCCACATTCTGTACTTACAAACAAGGGGTGCCAATAATCCTGACTGTATTTAAATGCTCTACTAGCCCATAACAAACTACTGAAACATCCAACTTCTACCCGCGTATCCTGGTCAGGGTCTGTCCCAGGCAGCATAGAGCACAGGACTGGTGTTAGGGCCGCACATTATTATTAAAAAATATGCACGTTCACAATAATCACCAGGGCTTTAGATGACGGGAGAAACATTTGTCCAGATGCTGGTGTTTTGGTACTATATGGATGTTTACTGATGCCCATAATTTGGTAAGCAGATAAGTAGTATGCCTAAAATATTAAAGAAAGGTGTATTATGATGCCCAAAAGTTAGTCATCTGTATAAATTCATTGTATCCTTATGTTTAATAAACGTGTTGGACCTTTAAGTGCAAAAAGTACCGCCACAATTCAGGACATCTTTTTACCATGTTCATCCACAACATCTTATCTTTCAAAAGATGTCGTGACTGCTGAGCTGTTCCTTGCTCTATTACCACTTCAGTGCTTCCATGAATTTACCAAAATAGTAACATGTGACGTGCTCTGCAAACCAAATTTAACTAACACAAGGATACGTCGAATTTATACAGATTACTAACTTTTGGGTGTCAAAATACAGATCTCACTGATATTTTAGGTGTACTAGTAATTTGCTTATCAAATTGTGGGCATAAGTAAATGTCGGTATAGCACCAAAAAGCTGGCATCCAGACAAATGACACAACAACCTATTATCTAAAGCCCTGGCAATTATCGCGCATGCGCCATATAATTGTAATGACATCGCGATGTGATATCATGCAGCCCTAGCTGGGGTTCAGCCTGGATGGGATGCCAGTCCATCACAGGGCATAAGGCTGGGGTACACCCTTGACAGGACGCCGTCCATCACAGGGCACAAGACTGGAGTACACCTTGGATGGGACGCCAGTCCATGACAGGGCACAAGCTACGGTACACCCTGGATAAGTTCCAGTCCCTCACAGGGCACATGCACAATCATCACAATCAATAGTCTACAGGCAATTGGGAGACACCAGTTAGCATAAACTGTATGTCTGTGGATAGGAGGCAACCAGAGGACCTGGAGGAAATACAAGCCACAGGGGGAGAACATTATTTTTATTTAGCAGACATTTTTATCCAAAGCAATGTACAACTGGAGCCCAATAATGAAATCACTTTGCCAAACCACAGAATTTAAACTGACAACCTTCTGATCACAAGCAGAAAGCCACACACCCCCATGAAATCTCCACACAAGAACAATGATGTGATTCAAAGCCCCATCACTGGAGATGTGAGGCAACCATGATACTCAGTGAATTGCCATGCCACCACTCCAGATGTATGAATCAGAAGGACATGAAAGCAAAACTATTCAGTGAGACTGCATGTGTAAAAATCAGCTCTACGGGTACTTGCAGAACGTGTTTTGTACACTAATGGGTTGAGTACAGCAGATTCTCTGAGGCACTGTGAGACTGTAGCTGGGAGGAGGATATACCAGTCCCTGCCCTGGTAACATATCTGTTGTGGGAGCCCTTGTACCTCTGCCTCCAGAGACACCATCTCATTATGCACGCACCATATATGATCTGTAGGACCTGAATTCACCTTGGTTTTCTCTTCTTCTTTCATGGCTAATACATAATCCATAAATTATGCTTGGTTGAAGAATGTTCATAATTTTACATATTCGCATAGAACAATAAATAACTGTCTATTAAATGTTTACAGGAAACTTTACAAAAAAACCCAGACTATTCATTAACAAAAGGCTGATAAATTAATACACCACATGAGTTCTACTGATTAAAAAAAAAACCAAAAAAAAAATAAAACAATTCTGTGAATTTCTGAAAGGCAAACCATTACTTGATATACAGTAGAAGAGCATGTTCTGGTCATACAAGCCCTAGTGTCTGAACTATAGAAGTGTTTGATTGAAGGACCTGAGACAACAGCATCTCGGGAACCCTCATTAAGGCAATATGGTTGCAGTTGTGTGGCAAGGCTACGGCGACTGGGCGTCAAAGTCAAACAAAGAAGGTAGGGAATGTGGACCCACCTAATCCAAAAATGTACTTCTTTCAGATTACCAACCTCTGTTAGCGAGTTCATGGGGTATGACAGGGCCATGTTGGAGGCTCTATCCCTGCAGCTAACATGAGACAACACCTGGAATAACATAGGAGTTATTTGCGAAAACAGCTATTTGACATGATAAAATATAAGAAAGACGAAACCAGTCCTTTTTGCACGTTTTACAGTCTTTATCATCCAACAATCTTGTGAATGCTTATTTTGGTCAGTCATGGGTTCTTTATCAATGTATTACTGATTTTATCACCCGATGTGTTTTTAGTGTTACCCTTAATTGTAAATTAATGCCCCCATACGCAAATCTGAATATATTATACAATCGAACCAAAAGCCTTCAATTTATAGCGGATAAGGATTAGTCTATACATTTTTCTAAGTCTTATAAATGTGATTTTAAAAGGCATACATTGTCCTTCCAGCCACGTTCTGAAACTGATTCTGTATTTGAGACTATGGGCACAACGCAAAGATCAATTCAGGATGGGGCACCAACCCATTACAAGGCACACTCACACACCCTTCACTCTCAGATGCACACCTAAGGGCAATTTGGTAACTCCAATTAACCTCAGCATGTTCTTGGACTGTGGGGGGAAACCAGAGTGCCTGGAGGAATCCCCACGATGACACAGGGAGAACATGCACACTCCACAGCCAGGGAACCAATTGCGGAGACTGGAACGCTGGTCCCAGAGGTGTGAGAAGACAATGCTAACCACTGCACCACCGTGCCTCCCCCACATACACTCTCAATTTTTCATTATATTTTACCTGTTACCTGTTGATGGGCAGGCGATATTATGAATATCACAGCCATTAGCATCAACACAGTCTGCCACAACAAGGAAGCGTTTAGTGGAAAAGATTAAATCTCTGAGGTCATTTTCTTGTTTGTTTCCCATTCATGTGTGCTTTTTACTGTTATCAACACATAAGGCTTTGGTGTTATACTGCAATGTTAAGCATATTTTACAGCAAAATATTTGAATGGATATAAGCATGTAGATTATTATACTTTCACAACGTGTGCAAATGAATTAAGCTACTTGAAGCTTGGGGTTCATTGGTGTATATGCACATTCTGAAGTGCAACTCTTGAAAAAATTAAGAGACCACTCCATATTTTTTAAGAATCTGTATTGTTAAATCTTGGTTTAATCCTGGTTCTGCTGGCAGAAGGCTACAAAGAGCGGCAGGCTGCTTCCAGGCTCAAAATTTTTGAGACCGCAGTACACAACAATAAGGTGAAAGTGGAGAAACTGGGAACGACCAGAAACCAGGCAGGTAAAGGGCAGAAGTGACTTTCTAATACCAGAGATGACCATTAACTTAACCAAGTTTCTCATGAATCAGAGGATGAAATCAAGTGACCTTAAAAGGGAATGGGAAACATTAAGTGTAGCTGTGAAGTGTACTGCTAGGACAGTCTGTATCAGGCTCTTAGAAGCAGGACTAAAGTACCATAAAGCAAGGAGAAAGCTCTTCATTAATAAGAAGCAGGGAAGATGCATTTTGTAAAAAAAAAATACATATTATTCACAGATGCACACCCATAAATTGAGTAATGAGTGAAACAAAAAATTGTGCTGTGGTCTCTTAATTTTTTCCATGGCTGTAAATGTATGAGCACAATATCAAAACTGAACAAGAGTCATTTGATATTTTAGCACATTTCTTGGACCCCGTTTCTATTCTAACACATTTTATGAGCCTGAAACTAAATTTTGGTGGATACGTTCTTTTTGTCTTCTACAGTAATTCAGAAAGAGTAGTATTGAAGGTAAATGAAGTCTGATGCATGTCGTGGTTAAATGGGCTCTAGTAACAATTTCAAAATATTTGAAGCATAATTATTGTCTTTTATCTCTAACAATAACATAAATGAAAAAAAAAAAGGTTTACGAAGAATAAAGTGCCTCTATAACATCTAGTCCACTGCCTATTCAACCTTCTTCCACAGTGCAGCCTGTATGATGATCATACCACTCCTGTACATCCCTGAGGGGGCAATTACCTGGAGGCAGAAGGGGGAGCATGTTAGGGCATAGCCACTGTTGCTAGGACACAAGCATGCTTTAAGGTCTCTGTTTCCCTAGATGAACCGTCAGCAGATGGAAAACTTCGGTCATCTTGTTCTTCCCCTCGCACAGCAGAGGTGATTTACAGATGACTGATTTCACCAGCACTTACTGCCATGACTTACTGCATATTCTGCATATTGTCAAACTATTTTCCATATAAATAATAATAATAAACATTGCTTTTTTGGGGGCCTGCATGTTACATGTTAACTTCATGGGAAACTTATCTCTCTATTTATTATAACTATAGTTATTTTGGTAACACTTTACTTAGAGCACAAATAACCAAGAGCTAAGGCGCTGTGTACATTTGGTTTTAAAATGTGTCTTGGGCGACTGGATCATAAGTAGTCGGCTGAGACACATTGCCATTTACACCTCCAAGGTGTCCAGCAGAGCACATGTGTTCATATTTCGTTACTGGCCCAAAGAGTTATTGTGATGTCCTTGTCAGGGATGTATTAACATTTACACTACAAAAGATATGTTGTCGAATGCGTCCCAGAGCACCTCAGCAAGTGGTTTGCGGATGGGATCCAATGCATCCTGGTGGTTGTTTACACTTTCATTGAGTGCCGTCCACTTGTGATCTGATTGCCAAGGCGCATTTTAAAACGAAGTGTAAACAGGGCATAAGTGTTAGTTATGTACTGATCCCATATTCTTTCATCATTAATCAGTCATAAAGGTCCATGCATTACTTAAAAAGAGCATGATACTCTGGCCTAAATTAACTTTCTGAATTTCATAAGTAATTACTAGAAGCATTGCTATGTTCATTTTGTAGAAAATAACTTTAACAAGTACCTCCTTAATGATCACACCTGTGCCATTTCCTCTAACTGCCTGCAAAGAACATTTAAATGTCCCCATATATATGAGAGGCATCTGAAAGACGGTAAGGTGAGTAGAAAAAGAATAAAAAGAAAAAAGAAGCATTAAACAAAATGGTTTTTAACAATGGATGCTGTTTGGTGTGAGAACTAGTGACTAGCTCTGGGCCAAAGGTCTGATTACAAAAGTTGGGGCGGTGTCAGAAAGTGGCCTTATGTTGAAGATGAAAAGACTGGTATCAAAAATGAGTATATCACCCCACTTGTAAAAACTTAACAAAAATAATCCTTCTAATAGCAGTGTTTGACTAGCTAAATTATTCATAACATATTCTTTGTCCCTCTTAGACTTTCTTATTGACATAAATATACACTCACCTAAAGGATTATTAGGAACACCATACTAATACGGTGTTTGACCCCCTTTCGCCTTCAGA
>JAAGVU020000038.1:4741828-4756915 GCA_011763525.2 Mormyrus iriodes | reverse complement strand
CATGTGATTGGTTGTTTAGATAATTGCATTAATGAGAAATTGAACAGGTGTTCCTAATAATCCTTTAGGTGAGTGTATTTGAACCTTTCAATAACTCACTACATTGTCAGAATTATATTTTTGTTAATTAATCATACAACATACTAGGAAGATGTTAAAGAAGGACGAACTCAGAGACATTGGATGTATAACGCCATGGAATAGACTCATTTTACCCCTTGTGACTGACAAATGGTGCTAGATTCAAATGGACCATTCTTTCCTCTAAAATCTCATTGTTATGTTTGGAAACTATAGCAGGAACCTACTCCATGAATTGTCTTTGCCTGCACATTGCATGTAAACAACCCGTATTTGAAAATGTCTCTTTCAGCACGCCGTACTGTGACAAGGGGAGCTGCCAGTGAAGAACAATTTTATTTTTATTTTATTAGTATTTGTAAAATGGAAGGGATACAGTTGGGGTGAATATAACAGAAGAGGAAATATTAATTCTGAATTGATATATTGGGACTGAACAGGGCAACTGATTGAATGGGAGGAGATAATGGGTCATAGTAATGTCCGAGTTACTGGGGACAGAACAACGAGGAACAAATTAACTGGACCAATATGATCAAAGGCAGTTTTCCTGACTCTGCCATTTGGCATGAGTCTAACCTTGGTAAGATTTTTTTTGAGGGAGTCTGGTAATAGTAGTTGACGCTATTCAGCTGCATTGCGTGACAGTCCCATCTGATATGCATCAACAACCAAATGAGATTTGGCCTTAGCCATGCACATTATTCCTGGTCTTATTTGGAATGCAAATAAGAATACAAAAGAGAGCATACAAGCCTTCCTGTTCCTGCTCTTCTTATCCAGTTCACTGAGAGTAGGCCTTACTCTGGCGGCGACCTGACGAAAAGTCAGCATGTGGACACACCTAGTTTGTGGCTATCAAAATCAGCTAACAAAGTGCATGAATCCTGAGCCAAACCTTCTTATGGCTCACTGACTGCTGCCTAGCAGACTGCATTTATTAGCCTCCGTCACACTGATTTTGGCTGCACACAGTGAAACCCACTCGTCTTCGTTCAGAGTGCTCAATGTGTTCCTTGTACCTACAAACACAGAACAAATTTCCAATATCGTCTGGACCTTAAAACACATTCTAATCTCTGTTTTATTGTGTTATTATTTATTGTGTTTTTAGAGAAAAGCAGCTGGGTTTATAGATTATTAGCAGCTAAAATAACCCCTGCATCAATGTGCTGCAATTTTGTCAATTGGTTCAATTTTTCTGCATTATTAGTCTGAGGTTCTTCTGCATTTAATTACATGATTTCAATTCAGTTACAGAATACTTAACATTTCTTGTGTGGTCAATATGTGAGATAAAGCACTTAGGTTAACTTAAGGGTGACCAACTTCCCTGTAGATCAGCATAGATATGTTTCAATAATGTAATTCCAATTACAGTTACCATTGGTTATGTGTTTCCCCTATAGAATAACATACCTAAACAATTACATTGACATCTGGGCATGACCTTGAGCTAACACTGGGAGGACGAGCTGCTGTAAAGTCTTAATCCCTTCCGGAGATCTTCATTCAAATGTTCTGGGAGACGTGTTCCTGTTTTTACACTCAAATTTACTGGTAGGGAGCTCGCAGCAGTCCATGACAGGCACTTCTTGCAAAATAAGACCAATTTCAAAATGAGTAGCTGGAATTGTGCCTAGACAGAGTTGTTCATCTATGACGCTGTGGATTTTATTTTGTGCAATTTGAGACTGTGGGCAGTTCTGAAGGTGTGACTGCTCCCCATGAACAAGTATTTGAACGAATTAGTTCCCCACAGGACAAACATCCAGGTAGGTTCATACGGGCTAAAACTGAACCACATCTCATTCATATAATCTCTATGAATATAAAATATTGGAAAAATGGCATTTTTTACATTTCCATGATGTATCAAGAAGCAATTCCTTGTAACATAAATGATCATTTTAGTTTGTTTGAACAGATTTCCAGTACAGCCTTCCTTTCCCAGTGGGGAGAAAATGTCTTAGATAAAAATAAATATGTTGGATACCCTCAAACTACAAACCGTTTTCAAACTGTTGAAACTTAGGTCCCAGTTCTACCAGCACAAAAACAGACAATAGCCATCAGCATAATGCTGCACTCATTATGTTTTATATATACTGTATTTCTGTGTTCTACACACCTCTTCCCATTTGCTTTGTTGCATCAAATTCTGTCTTTCAGTATGATTTTTATTTAATAACTACATATTGTATATTTTACCATTTCTTAGCAGTGGCTTGTGATTTTATCTAAAGGCACTTTTGTGATTTTAACAAAACTGCATGGAAAAATATACTGTCAGTTACAAGGTAAAAATATACTGTCAGTTACAAGGTAAACTGACTTTCCTAACTGCTTGTTTTAGAATTTCACAGGTGTACCTGTTCGCTCTACAAAGTAAAGTTACATCATTTTCATATCAAGTTTTGCAGAAATATCTTTTTGTGAAGCATTGCTTTGTTATGAAGTTTATATATCTCGCTTTACTACACATTTCTAGAATCCTAGAAAAAAGCCCTGTAGTGTCATTTCAAATATGAGACCGATTACCAGGCAAATGCTGACCTTTGTTTAGGGTGGAATTTAACGGTATTTCAAAGGTGTTGCATTACATACACAGATTTTGTTTTGAGGTACAACAATGCCTACATATGGTGAGAATGCAAAAAACAATGACTATATAAAGCATATACCAAAAAAAATAAAATACAACTTCATTCCAAGCTTTTACTCTGCTTATTCATATTCCTCTATAAAGCCATCTGCAGGATGAACACTGGCCTCCGGTCTGACTGAACAATATAATAGCTGCACCTACAAAGAAATAACAACCCACTGTGTAAGTTAATGCCAATGCCACCCATGCTGTTATTCTGATATCTACTGTTGTTACATTTGTCTGTTTCCCACTACGGTCATATTTGTTAAGTAAGAAAATATGCACAGAATATGAGTGTAAAATGACTCTATTACAGTGCACAGCCATGGCTCCAGGACACAAAAGCCCACAGTAAGGGAAGCGTGTTGCTAGTTTGCCCCTGGGACAGACCTCTAGGACCCCATCCTGCGTTAGGCAGCCCAGGCGGCTAGTAGATGCATGCTGCCCCACCCTGAACCCTATGTGTATGTGCCTGGGGGCAGAGGGGGGCTGCTTTTATATGCTCCTTACCTTTGCTCGACCAAAGCAACCATAAAGCAGGTGACGGGTGCACCTGGGTGTGTGAGTGCCGGCATGCAGACGTCGGGAGCCCGGGGCAAGGAGCAACCACCTGTACTGTGCAAGCAAGCAAGGTTAGGCCCGAGCGCTACATACTTTACAGCCTTCTTAGCCCAACATATTTATTTATGTAGGTATGGTCTAACCTGTTATTCAAGAAATAAGAAGTGTGTTTTGGGAGGCGGGGGATGGGACTCTAGAGGCACGGGAAGAGTGAAGGCTACTCTCACGAAAGGTAAAGCTGACGTCACAAACAGATACACAACACCTTAGCTTCTGGGGCGTGGTTTGTGTGGCCAGCCAACCTCCTGGGAAGCCAAAGACACACCTGCTGGCACCAGAGGCATAGGATTGGCTACAATCCGGAAATTACACCTGGGTGGGAGGGACACCGGGGGAAACCAAGCCCTTTACAAATTCCACCCGTCTGCAATAAGCGCTTAACCAGGTAGTGTTAACTGCTGCTCCGAACTGCCTAGTTGGAGAGAGTCATCTCCAGTACTGAGGCCTCCTTCGTTTTCGTAAGGTGCTTCAGTCGAAGTTGATGTGGTCCCACAAGAAGTCACGCAATCGTCACCAAAAGGAATGAAGATTAAAAGCATCCATCACAGAGCAGAGACAAAGGGCTGATTCATCTGAGGCCTCGCTTCTCCAGGACAAGACAAAAGGGGTAATTTACTAACATAAAACCGATTTTTTTGACCTTTTCATAAATTTGTTTTGTAAAACCTTCCTTTCGATGTCTACATCCCGGCCAGCAGGGAGAGCTCACAGCTGCCATCGCCTGTTGCGTGATTCGAAGGGTGCCGATCCTTTTCATGGTTTCAGGGGCCTGGGAGTTTCTATGTCGAGTGTATCATAACTCCTATCAGATTCCAGTCTATTGAAACAGAAAGGAGAGCAGGCTGACAATAGACGCAAACGTTCATTCCTGGACTGGCTCGACCAGTTAGGGCAGGTAGAGACAAACAGTCAGTTTTGTGAAAAGCTGTGAAGAGTGGAACCTATGCCTGCAGTGCCACTGAATAAAGTACAGCCCCTGCTCAGGGTATTTCATCCAATATTAGTTCCTGGTAATTTAACACTATTGTACTTTGAATGTAGGGAAGAATGCAAATTACATACTGAACACAAAGAGACGATAATATAAATATCTGCTTTATGTTTCTTGGCATTTGTAAATGTTAGTGAGAATCTTCAGAAATGCTGTAATGTAGCTAATACTTAATTTTTTATCGAAATGTTTTTTTTTAACAATGTTGAAAATTTAGCATGACGTGTGTTCATTAAATGCCTTTTAATAGGCTTGTTTATAAACCTGAATGCTTCAATAATCACATCACAGTTGTCCTTGAATTTTTTTACTTAAATAGTTTTGTGAGAAGACGTTTGATAGAATTTTTCTTGTTACCTCTCGATTTAAAAGGTCTCAAATTATATAGCCACTATTTTGCTTGCCCTTTGTTACAAGGGAGATTTTACTATGGCCTGAAATGAAATGTCTGCTTCTCTATTTTACTTTTTTTCTATAGTATCAGTTGAAACTAGTAACTGTACTTTACAATTTTTTTAGGCAAGGCATCTGAATTTTAGCCAGAAAACATCAGATTTAACTGGAACTGTGGACTTAATATCTGGTGTATGGCCTCGATATCTGATCTTATTTAACCCAAGGCCAAAATGAAGGTAGGAAACACCCGATAAAGGCTGCATGAAGCAAATGGTGAGGTGGAGAACTTTGATTGGTGGGAAGAGGAAATATGAACACGGAGTTTATTTAATCAGATTCCGGCCATCGCTTTTTTTTTGGAATATAGCAAATTATGATATTGTAGTTAATATTTGACTACTAATAGCAACAGTTTTTTGTAACAACCTAATTGTGACATTTTATGATATGAGGTTTTACAGATCCAATCTACAAAAAAGATTTCTATGCATCATTTTACGACTTTCTGCGCTTTAATTACCCTTTGTACTATGCTGGAATGTTTCCCCAACCTATGAGGTCAATGACAGAAATATGGAGTTTTAGAAGCAGCTTTACACATATTCGGTCATGCTGTTAAATGCTTTCATATTATAAAGATTTTGCATTCAGTGTTTGTTTCTTTGTGGGTCACATGTACAGATTTTAAAATAGATAGATGACTCTTTATCTTTTAACTGCCATTTCCATTGTTAAATGTTAAGTATAAAAGGTTAAGACGAGACTTCTTTGACTTTGAATTAGAGGGCAGTAGCCCAAGCAGAATGGTCTCTAAATCATATATATGAATATGTTAGCTGTTTATATTAGATTACAGCAGGGGGAATCATTTTAAAACATTAATATTCCCATTGATTTTATTTAAATTAGACAGTGATCCTGCAAATGTGTAAAAAAATATCTAAAGAAAAGGTAAAAAAAAAAATGTTAAAAATTAGTTTAGTTAAGACTAACAAAAGTCACATTAGATGTTGCTACCGATCCATAGCATATGTAAAGCTAACTACCAATCACAAGAACTCAGCTTCCATATACAAATTCCTCCCATGCAAATTATGCATATTTAAGTGATATTCAAATTTAGATGGAAAAGCCTTGAAATAGAAATATATTTACAGCTAAAACAATCAAAGGAATTTTTAATAAAAATGACTGTTTAAATGAATAGCCTGTAAGGATTGCACTATATAACAAAGTGAACAGAAATTGGCAAAACAAGGATTGTTTTAAGCTGTAGCAATTAGATGAATAAGATTAGGTGCCTCTCTGACTAAGGTTTTGGATTTCAGCAGTGTTGTTCTGTACACAAGCACTAGCTGTTGATTAAAGCTCAGACCTGTTCACCGCACAGAGCTCTCATTTCTGAGCACTTGTTGCATTCCTGGCCCGACCTGGGCTAACCCAAGCTAGTCTGGGCAGCGGCTAGGGAGTTTGGGACAATCAAGAAAGAAAAGTCCATGGGGATTAAACCTGCACTGCACCTGAGGCCAGCCTTAATCAGCAATGACTGGCCAGACTATCTGAGGAACGGCGAAGATTGCACAGGAAAAATACAACTGCAGAGAGCAGGAAGACTAGACTTCTATTTATACTTGCAGCCAAAATCACATTCAATATAGGGAGGGGCACGGGTTTCGGTCCTTTATTTTCCTTCTCTTGTATGTTCTCTCTTTCTGCTGCCTTTTATGTCCATTCTCCTATATTCTTCCATGTCCCTTCTCCCCCCCACTCCCCTTCCCCCTTCTCTCTACAAAGGCTTGCCTTGCAGATGGGTGCTGCTGATGATTAGCTCAACAGTAGCTCTGGACCAAGGGAGCTTTCACAAGCCTGAACTCAGGCCCAGAGGAAGCCGGGCTGCTCCTGGGCACCTTGGGAGAAATCGGAGATTTTTCCCTCCTTATTCTCACTCTTTTTCTGGCAAATTCTTTTTCTGGGGTCTTTTTGATGATGGTAAGATTACAGGCCTGCTCTCTTGGTTTCATTCCCAGGCTCCCCAAGCCCCTTTCTCTCTTGACTCCCCATAATTACTGGAAACCCCCTTCCTGATAACATGCACCATTCTTTTTCTTTTAGGTCTGGGTCCTTGTCCTTATTTTAAGTGAGCTGCACATGTTTCTCTTATCATATTCAGGATTGCAACCTTACTTAAAAATGTCTGTTGCTTAGATACCATTTTAATGTAAGGCTGTTCCTTTACTACTGGCTGTTCATTGTCTTGCACACTTCAGAATTTGGGCATCTTTAACAAACACCTATGACTTCAAAACAAAATTACTTGCGTAATTCTGAAAATATGTAAAATTTCCATTCAGCTTCAGTGTCATCGTTATCATAGCGACTTGTAATGTTGCTACATTGTCTAGTAAATAGTATTTTAGTAATTTCCTGTTTTTAATATACAATATACATATTGGTCATTAAATTAAAGACTGATCTGCAGTCATCTGGACTCCATCAAACGTCTGAACAGTAAATTTTGCAGTTGTTATGTGTTAAATGAGCAGAAACGCATAGATTATTTTTCTGCAGAGCAGAAAAACAATCTAGTTTGTTCGTACTCCACAGTATATTTCCTGGTAAATTAAATGGCTTTTTAATGTTGTCTTTGGTGCTGTTTTTTTATGATGGCTATCATGGTTTGTAGACACCACAAAGCTTCGAAAGCCATGATGGCACCAGGAAATACAGCATTTCCTTGGATGTGGAAAGGGGGGATTAGAGAAAATGGCATGTTCCATGATACAAGTGCTCATTGTGAAAATGACCACCGGCCCGTCTATCCCTCCATTTCATAACAAAAAACAGGCTAGTCAGAACACCTCAGTGCACTCATTTGTGGGGCCCACATTGCCCCATATACTGTACTGAAGCTTAATAGAAACAGGTCAACTCCCACAACATTTAAATGAACTGCCCTTGAAGAAAAAAACTCCACATATATATATATATATATATATATATATATATATATGGAGAGAGAGAGAGAGATTTTATATATTTTTTTCTTTAAGGGCAGTTCAGTTGTTTTTTGTGTATTATTTCATTGATGGCAATGCATCAGGCAGATACTTTTTAAGATGAATGAATCTGAAGATGTAAATCTTAGCATGAAGTCTTAAGTGTTTCAGGTGAAAAACTTAGCAGCTTAAAATTTAGAGGAGAGTCTAAAGCTTACAGGCTGGTCACTCAAATCCATGGGTGGAGTTGTTTTTGGGTGAATCACTATTCACAATACAAATGTCTCTTTTAAATGTATTATTGAAGAATGTCAGTTAGAACTAACAATATGAATGAATACAGAGGAAGATAATTTTAATAATTTTAGTCCAATATTTGTAATTAAGGCTTGAGTGTTTTTAAAAGCAGTCTATAAAAAGAAAAATATGATGAAATATGATATAGTTTTCAAATAAGATAACATATTCAAATACATTTTTTTTGCTTTTGTTTTCAAATTTAGCAGCGCTCACTGTTTTTCAGCTTTTGGAGAAAGATGGTTTTGTTTGACTGGAATCCCATTCAGGCCATAACTCAGTACTAAATGTTCCCCACCACCCTGAACCTGAGAGGCAGTAAACAGGCAGACAGGCAGATGGATGATTTTGCTTGTTTTAAATAATTGTTGCTTTGTGTAGGATACCTTCTGGGATACATTCTTCTTTTAGAAAGTTAGCAAAATAATGCCGTTAAAAAAGAAAAAATGCTATTAATTCTAAATTGATTATAATTAACTGTGTATCAGTTTATTATCTGTGCCATTCGATAAATATTACAGTGTGAAAAAAATGGTGCATCAATTTCAATAGAATATTGTGGTTTAGCACAATCTGCATATCCTGCTGTAATTCCGATATGTTTGCTAGGATGGTCATCTTCATCTTACCTGGCAGCATTGGATTTTATGTCTCTTCTAATACTGCCTGGTAATGATGATCGTTACCTTCCACTGACTTCTAGGAGAACACAGAAAGTGCTCAGCTAATTTCAGTGTATTGTATCAACTCGAGTTAAATCAAGAGGCTATGGCCAATCTACACAGCTTATACTTCTTCAGTAAATATGACAGGCTTACTATAATCACTTATCATTATGAAATTTCCCACTTTGGCGCTAATGCCTCTATTTTGATATGAGTGCTTTGGCATTATCTCGGGCTCTGTGAGCGCCAGAGCTCCAACGGAGTGGCCCCTAGCGTCCATCTTACCTGGCAGTGCTGGACTGTACTTGTGCTCTAACACTGTCTGGTAACGATGTTCGCTGGGCGACCTCTGGGCAACAAGATGCTCCCCACACAGCTTATTGACATGAAATGCCCTGCATTTACTGACATGCGATAGGTGCACTGTGGTCATATCCTGTGACAGCAGCTAAAAACAGCAAGGAGTATGAACTGGACTTTAGATTTCTGTTTTTCTACAAACAATTTTCTGAAAGCTTATGCCATAATTTAGCTAGTTGCAGCTTGAACTCCACTCATTACAAATAGATTGTGCTAGTTTAAAGTGTCCATCTCATGTCATGGAACTTTTCCCCACCCTCATTATTGCTAGTTTAAGGAAGTGCTTGCCTCATGAGGGCATCCCTCATATCTCCTACTCTCAGTTATGCTTCCTGGTTTAACTAAACCAGGTGAGACAATGTGTTCTAATGACTATCCTAATTGCTTACTGCAGAGCAAAGGTGAGCTTTTTCACTGTTTTGCATTTATATTTAATTTATAAGTTCATTCACATTGAGAGACCAGGTGTAAATCATTAGGTGAAGGAAACCAGATGATGCTTTCAAATGAGTCACTAATAATAAATAAAACAACTCAGACCCTCTGTGACTGATCTTGTGATATACAGATATACATCACGCATGGTGGGCTCAGGTTCCTGAGGTTGACTGGATCTGCTAACCCTTCTAATTCAGAACCTCATAGTATAACAGTCAGTATATGGATGAGGAAGAACGTAGGTTTAACAGTCGTTAGCTGAAATGGAACCTCCAAAGCAGCAAAACCTGTTACCTTAAAGAACTGCATGTTGTTTCTAGGTCTGGTTGTTTTCTTTTATACTCATAATGAATAATACTTTTAGGATAAAACGTGCATGTAACTGAATCCTAGTGGCATTGGAAAATAGGCATGCCGGTTCAATCAAATTTACAAATGTTCATAAAGGCTTTATGTGCTAATAAATATTTAGCTTGCCAATAAACACTGAACCACACCTTTGTTTACTCATCTAAAGTTTCTTAGTGATAAATCTTACAATGAATTTGCACCATGTTGTAATGCAATTGCCTAATTTGGTTACTTAACTGAACTGACAGTTGCAGGTGGGGTCAGGAGGAGTGCCAGTCAGAAAAAGCTTATTACATCACATCTTATTTAATGAAATTACCAGTTTATCAAAGTGTTTCAACCACGTATAAACAACTGGTATTGTTTCAAAGAAGTACTGTAATCTCTCATTCTATTTTTTTTACTTGAATATTTTTTAATTCCAATGTCATTTTGCCATTTCTCTGTAATATTTTGTTATTTTTGGGTGTTATAATGTATATATAAAACAGTTTTCAAACACATGCTTTCCATTCTTTTCATTCTCTGTAAGGTAAAACAATCATTGGGCAACCTTCTTCGCTTCCTTCCCTCAGTGTGACTGTACCTGTCAATTGACGTCTTACCAGACATGGTTAGATCTATCTATCTTTGTCTAATACTGTCTGGTAATGCCGTCCATTGCAGGGTGCGACATCTCCTCTTCGAAACTTCTCCGCATCCTCTCCTGCATTATGATAATATTAAAAGCTAGTTGCCATAAGTAGGCCATAAATCAGAAATCTTAGTATGCATGCTAAAGACTAGTAGCATTAGTAAGCTGTACACAGCCAAGTGCAGTAGCTTTGGTAAGTAGAACACAGCTTAGTAATAGTAATAATCATTCTGCATTATAGTTTTCATACAGTCTGCAGCGTCTATTAACTTCATTTTTTCCTATGGATTTGTATATAAATATTTACAAAATATGTATATAAATGGGCATGTATGTTTTGGATACCTTGTATGCAGTTTGTGTTTTATTAAGCTTCTCAATGCTGTACATAGTAGGGCTGGGAGATATCACAAATCATGCAAAAGTAATCATTTTCGCCATGCAGATAACACTATAAAATGCAGACAGAACGTTTTTTTGCCAGTTTTTTTTTCTCTGACTGCATCACTACTCATTCCTCTGCATTTATTTCTTCCATTATATTACATAGCTGCTAAAAAGCTTGCTGTGCATTTGTCAGCCATAGGTTGTCCATTTTTAAAAGTCTACACTATGATTGGTTGTAATTGCATTTGTTTTTGTGACATAGAATGCTGCTATGTGCTATCATGCAATGTTCCTTATCTAGAGTTTATTGAAATTTCTCATTTTCTTATCGTTGAAATCATACTTGATGATAAGTTCCTATATCTTTTATATCGCCCAGCCTTACTACCTAGATAATTATGTTAACTATTGCACATTAAATGTGACTACTGTTATATGGTATATGTTTTTCATGTTCATTTTCATATATATCATAATCATATAATGGATTGATTGTGTGGATTTTTCATTTAGTAATGAACTATATATTTCTAATGTTTTAAGTGTAGTGAAAAGCACAGTACACATTTTGTATAAAGATATTAAAACATTTTTAAACATTAACTTTTGTTTGTGCTTATTATAAGGATATTTAATATCCATATACTATAATGCCAGTACCATTCACTAAAATATTGTCTTTTTTCATAAACTTCAACTAAAACAGAGAGTCGATAAATTCCCCAGTGTTACTGTTTTAGTTGCCTAGTGATATACTGTATAGGTTACATAAGTTACACACTATGAAAATAGTGATTTGCCCAACATCCAATTAAAACAGTCTTGCCCTTATACTGGGGGGAGCGTGTGGCTCAGTGGGCTAAGCCTGTGATGTTAGCATGCATCATGAATATCAAAACTATAGCTTCAATTTAACTTTAGCGAGCAGCTTCATTCAAAACATAATCTATTTTGCACACACCGCTGAATATTTACAGGCTAACATACCTTTCTGTCAAAAGTATAAAAGCATGTATGTGACCTGAACCTGTGATTTTATATAGTTCTGTAACCGTTGCACCACCCATTTATCTTCACACTTGGATTCCTAGGACCGAATATTTAGTGTTACCCATTTTGCTCAGGCTAAGATAAAAGAACTCTCAGTTCTGGTGCTGGTATGCCAGTAACTGCCATCTTTCAGCTGGTCCCACTTTATCCATTAACTTGTCTGTTGACGTCACATGACCCAACAGAAACACTGAGATGCCTGCTGACTGGGGGGAGTGGATCAGGTTTCCTGTGAACAGAAAGATCTTTTTTGACAATACCCCCACCTCTCTACCACTGTAGGCCAAATATTCTGGTGCTGGGCCTACAGACAAAGCAGCTAGCAAAGAAATCCCCATCTATCCAAAGCAAAGTACAGAAAATGTGAAAATCGCACTCTGTATATGCTGCATAACACAATGTATTTTATTCATGACCTCCACTACAACAGAGAGCAGGCAAGACAATCATTTTAAGTATAGGATCATATCTGCATTAGAGTTTAGATATGAGAAGGCTGAAATTATATTTAAATTATTTTATTTACTTTAGCCACTATCCTGCTGTTACTTAGACAGATAATGTTATGGTTATTTATGTATTTCAATGCAATGGATGGACATCCTTATATCTTAAGGAATGGTGGAATTCCAGATTTCTGGTGTTGCATACCTGGAACTGGTCCATGCATGTTTAGCAGCGGTTTGCATTGTTGATGCTCAGACCAGGATTGTCTGTGATGTGGAACAGGCACAGAGAAGATGATGGTAAGTGGATGTGTAATGAGTTTTGATTTCTCACACTTTTATGATGGATGGACATTCAGAGCCTGCAACGCTCACGACAGTTAAATGGTTTTGTGACGCAAACCTGCCATTATAGTTTTCTAAAATATAGCTTGATTTTTTTAAAAGAATATATTTAAATTTATTGCTGCAAATTAAACCAAAACATCAGGAATTTAGATATCCATATAATGGAAATTAGTTATGTTACAATAGCTGGTGTGAAAAATTTAAATATTCCTTCCATCCTCACATAAGCTACAAAAATATGTAGCGAAGCTAATATATAGATTTATAAACCTTTTCTTAGATTATTAATTAGAAAAACAACTAAAACACATGGAACAGAGGACAAAAGGGTCCAGATTGGACTTTGAGTGGTTTCCTCTTACAGTCCAAATGTGGAATTTATGTGCATTTGGATCTCTTCTTGGAGTAGATTCACTGCATTCCACAAATGATGCAAGGAATAATTGGAAAGTTTATCTCTTGACCCTTGTGTATTTTACCTCTCCATTCGAAATTCTATAATCTATAGAATTTAACCTCATTTTGAAAATGGACTGGGGTAACTTCGACCCCAAAAATAACACAGGGGTTAAATTGGATACCAATGCAAGAGGACAATCAAATTGACAAAAAAGTATGAATCTTAAAATAATAATAATAATAATAATAATAATAATAATAATAATAATAAGAAGAAGAAGAAGAAGAAGAAGAAGAAGAAGAAGAAGAAGGTCACTTTACACAGTTTAACGAAAAAAACAGGAAAATGTATAAAAAACAATATAAAACAAAGCAAAGCAAATCAAAAATTAAAGAAAACAAAACAAAATGAAGTTCAGTAAATTTAAAGCAAAGAATACAGACATTATGAAGTGGCAGCCTGAAAATGGGAGCAAGTTGGTTGGAAAAAGTGTGTTTTAATATCAACTTTGAAGGTGGAGAGAGAAGAGATATTGTGGAGACCCCGTGGAAGAGGGTTCCAAAGTCTGGGTGCCATGACCCTGAATGACCTACTACCTACGTATGGAAGGAATTTGGGCACTATGACGAAACCAATATCAGAAGACCAAAGAGTACGGACAAGAGAGTAAGAATGGAACAGTTCAGTTACGTACTGTGGCACAGGCCCCTGAAGTGCCTTGAAAGTGAGGAGAAGTATCTAGTATGGAATGCGAAAAAATGACAGGGAGTCAGTGAAGGTTATAAAGAACAGGAATGATATAGCAGAGCATTTAGTGTGAGTAAGAACTCCAGGGGCAATTAAAACAATAAATATATAAACTGTAACCTAAAACATAGCATGTATGTCTAAAGAAAGAAAGAAAGTAAAAGGAAAAAGTGACAATTACAGTGATGAGAGACCCTGAGGGGGGATATCGTGGCTCAGTGAATGGCTGTCACCTCTCATTTCCATAGTTAGACGTCTGAGTCTCAGCCCCCCCAGTATGGTCTTATTCCTTTATTTGAAGGCTCTGTTTCTGCTTAAAATTTCCTTAGAATGGTGGGCAAAATATATCGAAGAGGACCACCCTCATTAGCAAAATCTACCGAGGCTCCGCGATCAGCAAAACACCTTAGGTTGTTGGTGACCACTGCCCTACTGGATGACAATGCTTCAAGCGCTGAAATAAGTTTGCAGTATTTCCAGTTCTTGGTTGCCGCAATTTTTCACCAGTTTACAGTACACAGCATCAGTCTGTTGCGTGGCAGACTTCTGCAAAAACTGCAAAAAGTAACGCCACACCACCAATGTCTTTTTACTTTGTTTATCCACAATATCTACTTTTTAAAAAGATGATATGGCTGCTGAGCTGTCAGATTCTTCACCGATACTTGACATTTCATCTGAGAGAGAGCTCATTGTTTCCGTGATATTACCAAAACAGTAGCATGTGGCGTGCTCTGCTGACTCAGTCAAACTTGTTGTGTGGACTACTGTGGTGGTTGAGAAACGCTTCTTTAAATGTTCCCTCTTTGTCTTGGAGATCAGTCCAAAATTCAGTATTAAGACTTTGTTCAAGGAAAATGTTACTAAGGTGGAACTGTCATAAGTATGCTTGTCTCATCTGTGTAAAACATGTATTAAAAGAGTGTGCTGGTTTTCAGGGACCATTTTGGTGGTTTAAGGCAGTGTTTCCCAACCTGGTCCTCAGAGACCCCCAGACAGTCCACATTTTTGCTCCCTCCAAGCTCCCGAGGACCGGGTTGGGAAACACTGGTATAAGGGAAGTGCTGGGGCCCCTTGTTACCCCGTCCTCTAGTTACGGAATGCAAGGTGATACATACACTACTCACAAAAAGTTAGGGATATTCGGCTTTGGGGTGAAATTTCAGGATGAACCTAAAATGCACTATAACCTTTACAGGTGAACTTAATGTGACCTTCCCTAAACTTTT
>JAAGVU020000038.1:4729523-4741728 GCA_011763525.2 Mormyrus iriodes | reverse complement strand
TGTTTGATCCATGAATCGACCAATAAATTTCCTGGTTCAATCAGAATTGGTATTTAAACAGTCCTCCTCATCATGCTCTTCACATTTTGACATCATGAGACCAAGACGACACCTACAATTGAGCAAGAGTACCTCGCCATTGCGAGGCTTCAAACAGGATGTTCTCAGACGGAAGTGGCCACTAAGCTTAGAGTGTCACAGAGTGTCATCAGCAGGTTGTAACAGAGATACAGAGAGACTGGAAGAGTCACATACAGGCATAGAAGTGGACGTCCTTTGGCCACATCCCACACTGATGACCACTTCATTGTGAACAGTGCCCTGCAGAACCAGATGATGAATGTCACTCAATTCCAGGCACATTTAAGGGAGGTGAGAGGCACCCAAGTGTCACGTCAGACCATTCAAAACCGTTTACATCCGTGTGTTCTGCGTGCTAGACAACCTGCAAGAGTACCTGACCACACCACCAGGCACAAGCGTCATCGTCTTGCATGGGCCAGGGAGCATTTAAGCTGGACAAGGGACCAATGGGCCTCAGTGCTATTCTCTGATGAAAGTCATTTCACACTGAGCAGAAATGATGGCCACCAACGATGTTGGAGACGTCAAGGAGAGCGCTATGCATCAGCCACTGTTGTCACCAGACGAGCCTTTGGCGGTGGGGGTGTTACAGTGTGGGCAGGTATGTCTAGTCCATACAGAACTGCCCTACACTTTGTGACAAGCCCATACTACCTGAATAACATCATTGATCCAGTCATTGTGCTCCTGCATGAAAAACACAGGCCTAATTTCATCTTCATGGATGACAATGCTCCAGCTCATTGAGGTCGCATCATTAGGGAACGGCTGCTGGAGACTGGGGTACATCGAATGGAGTGGACTGCACTTTCTCCAGACCTGAATCCCATAAAAACCCTATGGGATCAGCTGAGTCGCTGTGTAGAGGCTCATAACTCTGTATCCCAGACCCTCAATGACCTGAGGGCCGCCCTTCAAGAAGAGTGGGATGCCATGCCTCAGCAGACAATAAGTTGACTTGTGAACAGCATGAGACATCATTGTCAAGCTGTAATTGATGCTCAAGGGCACATGACACGTTATTGAGGCATTGACATTTTTTGTTGTGGTATACTCACCACTGTTGTTGGCTTTTGTTTCAATAAATTGTTTGAGATTAGGAAATCACCATTGCGTGCTTCTATTTAAATGCTCTACTTTCATAATATAATATCACTGTAGTGTGAACTTTTTACGTTTTCTATAAATTTCACCCGAAAGCCAAATATCCCTAACTTTTTGTGAGTAGTGTATATACTATGCTAAACAGTACATATAAAATCAGTAAGTAAAAAGCAAAATTGCATTAAAAGAATAATGCGTAAATGATTGGAAATAGAGGAGCTGCTAGTAAATGGGATGTTTTTCATAAGGTGGAGTACTGTAGGTTCCTGTTACAGATACAAAGATGGTGTCTGTAGCTTCCTTAGCCACCTTCTCTACCCTTGTGCAGAACGTCCCTTCATGAAGCTGCCTGGGGCGAAGGTGGCATGTCTTATAGAGGAGATCAGCTTGATCCCTCTACAAAGTGAATAAGTCCTGAACCAGATGGTACATAGCTTTTAAACCAGTCTACATACTCTACAAGCCATCTGCGTTTCCACTAGTGGGTTAGGTATGTGGAAGGGTTATAGGCGAGGATTTTTGTGTATTTTTTAAATGCACTGCATTACAATTCTTATATTTTCTTCTAAAATGTTGGTATTCAAACAAAGTAATGAAATTGGCTTCTGCTATCCTCCAAGATTAACACATTCTGTTTTGACAAGGATGCAACAGTATGAAGAGTATAAAAGCTAAAGCTGAAATGGTCATTTTCATACAAAAAGATACGTTTTATTCATGATCTTGCCAGTGAGGTTCAGGTGACTGGGGTTATTTGTGTTCGTTTATTCCAAAGGTCCTTCATTCATGAAATTAATAAATTAATTAATAAATTAATGTGTCTTTAAATTCTGCTCTGTGGCAACTCCAGTGAGACGGTAATTCCAGTTTTTCTTGTCAAAACAGCTCCTATACTTTCCTGTTATTGTTGTAATAATCCCTTTCATTTCTAATCATAAAACAGGAAAAACCTGGCTGTCATAAACACGTTATATCCTGTCCAATCATTGTGTCATGTGGCCCTGTTCATGTTCCTGAGCCAATTAATTCTGACACCACACATTTGCAAGAAACCTCGTATTTACATATTTTGTGTGTAATTCAGAATTTACAGCTTTGTGTTTGTGTTTAATGCATCCTTTTTGTTTAAATAGAGCATCACAATTGTTTAACAGCATATTCATTAGCACAAATTGACAAAAAAATTGAATATAATTAATATTTCTAACAGATTTTATTATTGCAGGACTCAGGTTGTTGGTCTTGCGATGAAGCTTTATATCTGATCTGACATGAGTGTTTACATGTAATAGTGGTTCAATAAAAGCATCTCTGCTCATTAAGGATGTCAGATGTTATATATTTGCTAAAATCTATAATAAAATCACTATAACAAACTTACTATCATGCTGTACAACTAAGCAAACTGCTGGTGCATCAGAGTGTACGCAAGGCATTTGTCATCATTTGTGTAACATGATGTGATGGCAGAGTGTAGACTGGATATTGAGTTACTTGTTTTAAATATGCCACCTTTTGGATCATATCAACACTTACTAAAACAAAAAACAACAACAGTATTTAATTCTATACTTGCCTATCTTTCATGTCCTGTCTATGCTTGGATTTAACAGTTAAAATGTCTTTTAAATCACTTGTGAAATGGCATTAGACACAAACAGAGTTTACAGATTACCTTGTATTTCTGTGGGAAGTGTTTGCCAGAATCTGACAGCCAGGTTAAACATGTGTGCTATCAAGTTCCTGCCTTTGTTAAAAATAATCCTAGAATTCCAGTGTCTCTTGATGTAGGGTAACACCCTCCCTCTCCTGTTTGCGTTGAGAGGTAACATAACCGTCTGCTTGTGTACTAAACACATGAAGGAACAGAACCAGGAAAAATACATTTATCTTTTGCACTTTGTTTATTCAGGGCAAATTCATTTTTAAAATACGATTAGTATCCAAAAAACAGTACCATCCACATCCAAGACATTCAGTGTATGTTGTTATATATAGAATGATCACGCCTGACTTTTGAAAATACATGACTGGCCTTACTTTATACAAAATGAGAGAACATATGAAACAATGTCCTATATTTGCATCACTTTTCATATGTAAGCTCACTGTGGGATGGCGTTATGAAAGTGCTCTTCTGCCTTACATTTATATTATATACAGCAGTGGTTTTTGAACCTGCATGATACAGTATACACAAGCCATAAATATGAGGTAAATGTTCTACATGAACTATGTAGTAAATAAGGAAACATGCCTGAGATTTTTATTTTATTCATCTTACATTTGAAACTTTTTTTTAAAAGTTGATTGAAACTCATTTTGATTGTGGAGGACTTTAGTGCGTGGCTGTTTCTTACACCCACTTCCTCAGCACAGCTGCGTCATTATTTGGTTTGACACAGTAACAGCGCCACACAGTGTAGTGTTGTGGGTGGAGTCTAGATATTTATTCTGTGGTTTTCCTTCCCCATATGGTTAAGGTGACTTCCGCAGTGAGTGTGTCCTGGCATTATGCCCTGGCTCCATACTGAGACTTTACACTGGGTAAGTGGTCATGGAAAATATATGGATCTTCATGAAATTATAGTCGTTATCAGGGGTGGACAATTTTGTCCAGAAAGGGCCAGTGTGTATGCAGGTTTTTGGAATAACCTTTAGATCAGCTGTTCAAACTCAAACTTTTCAGCCAGTCAGTCCTCTAATTAGTAATCTAATTAGGGAGTTGCAACACAAACCCACAGTGTAACCCTTCCTGAATATATTTGCAGCCCCCCCGCACTTCTATATGTTAAAAGTACTAAGATACCTATGTTTATTCACATTAATTAATTAACTAATTAACTTAGGTTAATTTATGGACATTTCTAGATATTTCCATTAGAATTAATGAGAATAAATCTGCCATTTGCTTCATTCAAGGATTCAAGGATTTTTTTATTTCTAGCTAGTAAAAATCTACTGATTTTGATTTGCAGTGTGTCATCATTAGAAAACTGCAAATTAAAACTGTCATTGTCTTGCACTAATGAGGTAATGGCTTTTAGATGATAAACTTAAAATAAATTGATATCATGGTGTGTTTAGGCAGTCTGGAAATGGCGCTCCTGCTTGTTTGTGCCTCATGGACATGTTAGCATCCAGAGCCTGAAGGGGCTGTTTTTCATGTGTCCGGGCCTCTTGTGTCTGATCGTTGCTTTGAGCCCATGTGGCCGTGGTGTGCCTCCCACAAGAGGCCCCCTGTTTGCTCCACTGATTGAACCTGTTACACAAGTTTAGCAAATGGGCTCTACGGGGTCTGATTTACTTAAATAACACAAAATAAAGCTACTTGCATGCATGGTTGAGGCATATCTGCACTGGACTTTTTAAAAATTAAATTAGGAAAACATGGAAAAATATCAATAGATTGTGGGCACATTCATATTAGTTTATGCTACAACTCTGCATAAAAACATAATTTGTGTCATTTTGAATATAAGCCTCAAACAATCATTGTGGATATCAGTGACAAATGCAGCGATGCAAATACAGCGATGCATTGTGGTTTGTTGAATCACATAGTACATGCATAGTGCAAACAATGAAATAAATATCAGATACACTGTTGAAAAAAGGTGCAGTTCCATTTAATGGATCGTGTTGGTGTCCATCACTACTGCCTATCTTTGTTTTTTTATTTGCACTGCCAAAATTTGACTGAAAAATATTTGTGCCTTATTACTCAAACTGTAGGCTTTATATCAGTGATTAATGATTGTGGGAGCATAGGATTGTTCAGGAAATTGTTATTTACCAATCATTCCATTTAAATTCAACTAATTTCCAAAAATGTTTTTGCAACAAAAAAAGACATCTCAAGTTTTTGATTTTGATTAAATTCAGCATGTGAATGACACATACCTCCCAGAGCTCAGAAATGTTTTTTTGTTCGTATTTTTTTATTCCCTTTGGGATACAGTGCCGTTGGCACTCCCCAGGTAGCAAATAAATAAATACATAAATAAATAAACAGACACACGTATAATTCAGAGTGTTTTCTCATGAGCTGTAACTTTTTTACTCTTACAGCAACATGACCACATTATAGAGTACTTTTCATAAGTCTAAGCTTCTTTTTTCAAGGATTAAGTTCATCTCGCAAACTGCATTTATTATTACATTTAGTTATGAAAAAAATTCTGAGTACCAAGTCAGTTCTTTATAATGAAATACTAATGTACGTGTACTACTTGTAAAACACTGACCTGTTTCTTGGTCCACTTCATGAGATAAGGAGGGTGCTTTCATCCCAATTAAGAGAAAAAAATTTACCTCTACCTCCATATGCCTTTTTGAGGCTCAAAAACAGCATTAATAATAATAATAAATACAATTTTTAAAATGCTCTACAATTTTGGGGAGTTAATCTTATGACGGGGGTCAAAAAAGAGGTCACTGTTATTTCTACACGTTATACACATATATATGTATTTCATTATAAAAAACTGAATTGTCACTCCAAGCTCTTCACGGTTTTCTTCATAATCAAATGTAGTAAAAAATGCAAGAAAAAAATAAAAACAAGACATATGCAAAACTGGAATTTAAACTATTAGGTGAAAAAGTACCCTTTCTGAGCTTTCCGACAAGGTATAGCTGAGCCATGTAACTGTAACGATAATAAAGTTACATCTCATGAGAAAACACACTGAATTATCATTTTTTTGCTACTCAGGGAGTAGAAAAGGCACTACATCTCAAAGGAAAAAAAAACATTCACAAAAAGAAAAAAACATTTTTGAGCTCTGGGAGGTATGTGTAATTCACATGTTAAATCTCATCACAATGCAAATTCCCTTTGTTGAAAATGTAATAACTCTTACCTCAGGAAAAGCCACAGTGCCCAGTATTGCAGTATTGCACACAGAATCAACCTACAGTTAGGAACCGTTGCCAAGGAAGCCATATCCTGGGCAACCTGGATTTGTTTACACTCTTCCAGTTAATGAGTTCCACACTGAGTACACCATTTATATACACCATAAATCTGTGGCAGTGCATGTAAGTTTATATGGTGCATTTTTTAATAATTTAGTTTCAGTTATTTGGAGTTGTCTAAGGTTATATTCAAAATGAGGCAGAACACCTGTATATCTGAATGCATTAGAAATAACTGACTTATCCAGTGTTACATTACAGATATGAATGATTTTCAGTTATTTCTCCAGTCACTAAAGTTACATATTATTTGTTGTGCTCTGTTCCTATGATTTAGTTTGATTTTAAACAGGTTTCTTTTACTATTTCATTGTTAAAGACATTTAAACAAATGAGAAAATATTCTGGCTATTAAGCTGGTTCACTGTGTTTATTAGATAGTTTAGTTGCAACGGAAATAGGTAATTTGATCTATCGTGCATTTAATAATTACAAGATTACATAACAAGATTGTTACATTTCTGTTTTTCTGTCCTGTGAAAAGAGAAGAATGGAAAGTGAACTAACAAACTCAGCTGCAGATCCTGCAAGGAATCTTACATTATAGCAAAGTGGCAGTAATATGGTTGGAAGACAATTTGGTTCGTAGTCAACTGGATCATCAAAAAATGATGTCATCAAAAGACTCACCCAAGCACAGTGAGGCAGGGCTGCTGGAGGGGAGGCAGGGCTGTGAAGATTTACAAACCTCAAATGGAAGAAACGTCAAGGTGACAACAGAGGGTGGAACCAAGAATTTTGTGGCTTGCAAGGCACAATGTCTGTCACTGGATGCTGGAGGTGTGAGGGATGAGCAGCATAATGTGGAAGAGAGAGAGAGGGCAGGATCCTCAAGGAGGCAGCAGTCCTCCACTAAACAATGCAGGTCACAGGTGATCCAAGGACACAGAGGTGGGTTTGCCTCATTTTATGTTTAATCGCACTTTATTGAACTTCATGCTTCTCATTCACATACTTTTATTAATATAGCAATGTATTTTATATAACCCAGGGTACCAAAATATCACCTTTAATAGCAGGATAAAAAAATGTGACAACAAAAGTGGCAAATAGTTTATTTAGTTTGTTAATAGTTTGTTTATTTTATTAAAATGGTAACACTTTACTTGAGGGGGTACAAGTAACTTAGTAACTCAGTGCAGACTATACACTAATGAACACATCTCTTTGAAGAGACTGCTTGTGTGTAGTTTATCTTGCTGCTGACAGGGTGAGCCCTGGAGTGGGCTATGGCTCTGTGGACAGAAAAAAAGCCCATTGTTGGAGTCCATGGGGCCTTCCAATCCGCTTTTAGGGAGGTTTTCAATAATTCCAGCATAGGATGGAGCTGCAGCAATTGCCTATACAGGCTTAAGCAGGGCAATTGCCCTGCGATCCACTTCTCCCTAGAGTTCTGGACAGTTGCAGCTGGATTAGGGTGTAGCCTGGTTCTTGTCTCAAAGCATTATACAGTTATGCTCTAAACCCTGAGCTACAAGCGGATCTTGCCTGCTGGGGAGAAGCCAGGTCCAATAATCCATCTCCCTGGATAATATAATTTGGGATCGGCGCCACACATGTCCAAGGTTACAAGCTGCCTAAGTTGTTCCCTCCTGAGTCCAGTCGGAACCAAAACCCATGCAACTGGGATGAGCTCCTATCTCCACTGCAGAAAAGCAGTGAAGGCATCTGTACCATCTCTGTCTCTACTGTGGGGATCCTGGTCACCTGCTTCATGCTTGTCCCGCGCGTCCAACCCCCAAATCCACTGTTCCAGTACAGGTAGGGGTGCTTTCTGTTCTGTTCTGAGGGGGGGCGCGTGGGGAGTAGAAGTCACTGCCTTGTTAGATTCTGGAGCTGCCAGCAACTTCATTGATGCTAGCTTCCCCCAGAAGCTGGATGTTCCCTTGGAGCCTATTATTCCCCCTATTTCTGTTCATTGGGTCAATGGGAAACCCCTTATGATAGGTAACATCACGAATAGAACTGTACCCTTAACCCTTTGGATAGGTCTAATGCATCAGGAAACCAGTTTCTGGTGCTTACCACTATGCGGGATCTGCTGATGCTGGGACACCCACAACCTCAGAATCGATTAGTCTACCAGAGAGTTAGTGTCAGGGGCCCCAACATGCTTTTATGAATGTTTGATGTTACCCTTCCTAGCATCTTCCGTAGAAAGCCCCTACTCCAAAGTCAAGGTCTCCATGCCGGTGGAATATGCTGATTTTGAGGATGTTTTCAGCAAGTTCAAGGTCTTTGGACTGCCACCACACCATCACTACAACAGTGCTATAGACCTTGTGGAGGGCGCTTCCCTTCAAGAGGATGGCTGTTTCCCCTCTCCTGACTAGAAGAAGAAGCAGTGTCCCAATACATCACGGAGTCATGAAAGCAAGGTATTATCCGCCCATCGCAGTCACCGGTTTCTTTTGGGTTCTTCTTTGTGAAGAAGAAGGACTTTGTCTGTGCATAGAATATAAAGTGCTTAACGCCATCACTTTTAAAAGATGAGTACCCTTATTTCTGATCCCGTCAGCGAATCCCAGGTCTTTACCAAGCTTGATCTGCGAAGTTCCTATAATGTCATGCATATCAAAGAAGGAGATGAGTGGAAGACTTCCTTCATTACCAGCATGGGCCAGTATGAATATCTCATGATGCCATACAGGTTAGCTAATAGTCCGACTATCAACCAGTCCTTTATGAATGAGGTATTAGCAGGTCTTATTAACTGCTTTGTGATAGTTTTCATCAATGTGTCATGGTCGGCATCTGCCGACCCCGCCTCTTGTGTCCTTTCCCCTAGTTCCCGGTGTCCTGATTACCCCTTGTGTTTGCCTTGTGTACCTGGCCATCGTGTAGCTCAGTGGGCTGAGCTGGTAGTACAAAGACTATAGCCTCAGGTCATGGGTTCAAGTCCAGTGTTGTCTGTTTTGTGTTTTTGGGTTTTGTCTATTGTATTTGAGTTTCGGTGTATTTCCTATGGGTCTTTGGTTTAATTTTGTTGTATGATTATTTTCATGCCTCCTCCTATTGTTAGCCTTTTTGTACCAGCATTCCTAGTGTGTAATTTCTGCATGTCCTTGGTTCTTAGTGTTGGTGTTCTGTTCATTGATAGTTAAGTGTCTTCACCTGTTAGCCTTTCCTTGTCCTGTGTTCATTGGTAGAGTCTTCTTATTGGTAACACCTGCTCCTTGTTAGCCCCAGCCTCTAGTGTGTGTATTTAAGTGTCTGTTCTTTAGTTCTTTGGTGAGTCATTGACTGTGTTAGTGTGTCAGGTAGTTGAGTGTGGATGGTTGAAGTATAGGGTCAATGAGTTGTGGTAGTTTGTTTAGTTCGTTTTGTTTTTATTCCCTAGTGCCTCCCTAGCCTGTGTATCATTCTGTTCCTGTTGGATTCCCCGTGATCCTTTTGTTTTGTTTTCCCAGTGTGGCCCTGGTTCCCCACTAAACCCCAGTTACCACCTTGTCAGCAGTGGCTCACCTCCCATCTTTCCCACTGGCACCATGCCTAGGTGTCACGACACAATGACATTCTAATTTACTCCTCTATGGAACAGTATCAACACCATGTCCATCAATTATTACACTGCCTACAAACCCACAACTTGTTTGTGAAAGAGAAATGTGAGTTTTAGTGCCAGACTCAAGTTTTTAGGTTATGTGATCCACCTGGGGGGAGTGGCAATGGCCAGAGACAAGGTCTATGTTAGGGAATGTCCTCATCCTCAAGCCATGAAGGAACTGTAATGCTGTTGGGTACTTGCAAAGTTTATCAACACTTCTTCCAGAATTTTAGTTCAGTTGCAGCCCTGTTCACTTCTTTCCTCTGTGATTAACACTCTGCCCTGAAGTGGACCCTGGAAGCTGAAGTATCATTTATTTGTTTGAAAACTTGTTCTGCTCCTATTGTCCAACCGCTTGATCCTGTCCAGTCGTTCCTGGTGGAAACCCATGCCTCAGAGATTGGGGTGGGCAAACATTGGAAACTAAACATCCAACCCTGTGCCTTTGATTTATTTGAAGATACTAACCTCCACAGCGTGCAATTACAACGTGGGTAACCGAGAGTTACCATAAGTCAAGGTAGCTCTGGAGGAATGGTATTAATGGGTGGAGGGAGCCATTCACCCCTTTCTAGTTTGAACTGGTGACAGGAACCTGGAGTATATTCAGAATGCAAAATAACTGAACACTCACAAAGTTCAGTGGTCATTATTTTTCACCCTGTTGTGGTAAAATGTCCTAAACTGGCAGCTCCATGAATGTTAAGGTACATGCACTATCCTGGGCAGTTCGATCCACTGGAGTCAATGGAAGAACCCACCTCAATTATGCCCTCCACCTGCTCTGTGGTTCCTATAATTTGGAACTTTGATGAATCACAATGTGAGGCAAATCAGCTCAAGACCCATCAGCAGAGTCTCCACCGGAGACAGTGTACATACCTGTTGTCTATCAAACAGTGACAATACAGTAGGTCCACACCTCAAGGAGCTCACATCACCTGGGTATAGTTGCTACTAGCCATTTAATGGCATCTTGTCCTGAATGCTCACAGATGAAGTCTTCCAACCAGCTCCCAACAGGGTTGCTCCATCTGCTGTCCACTTGGGCTCAGCCATGGTCACATATTGCCCTTGATTTAAATTACCAAAACTCCCCCTTCTAGAAGGAATACAGTAATTCTGACCATTGTTCACGGTTTCTCTACGATGTGCCAGCTAGTCTCTATGCCCAAGCTCCCATCCACCTCAGTCCTAGGCAACCTGCTACTAACATGGGTATTCAGATATACTGTTACGACGGGAGCACGGCATGGCACAGACAGGAACGATCCACTTGTGACTATGGGGTAACAGATTAACAAGGGACAACACAGGGAAACTAAAATCAAAAAGAACCACAAGGGATCCAAACCAAAAACAGGGGGGGAAAAAAAAAAAAAAAAAAAAAAAACAGGCTAAGGAACTTAGACTCACAGCAGGGCAGAACAAAGACCGACCAGGACATACTCTAATCAGGACTACCACCAAGGAACACTAGGAAACACTATCAATATCACAACCAGACAATGACTCACCAGGGAACTGAACCAGGGCAAACACTTAAATACACAATGAAGAACCAGGAGCAGGTGTGAGGTAGACACAAAACAAGGAAATTACCACCAGGTGAAATCAATTAACTGAACAACAAACAAATACCAACAGTAGAAACTAGGAACGTGACAGGAATTAAACACTGGGAACAAGATACAGAAAAGCAGGGGACTAAATCATATAAATGAAATTTAACCAAAGACACAGGAAAAACTCAAATACAATAAACAAAACCCAATTATATAAAAAAAAAAAAAAAAAAAAAAACCCCACAGGAAGCTAGATCCGAACCCAGATGTGGAGGGCTATAGCCACTGAGCTACACAGTGGCCCAGTGAATAAGGGAAACAAGGGGTGCTCAGGACACTGGGAACTTGGGGAAAGGACACAAAAGGCGGGGTCGGCAGATGCCAACCATGACAGTACTCCCCCTTGAACGCGCGAACACCGGGTGCGCAAAATAAAAAAACAACCCAAACCAGCACGGGGGAAAACCTGGAAAAAAATGAACAGGGACCAGAAAAAACAGCAGACAAACAACAGGACCGTAGCCAGGAAGGAAACAGACAAGAAAAGTCAGAGGGGCAAAAGACACAAAACACTGAAAAACCGCAAGGGACAGATCACGGGGAGAGAAAAAAAAAAAAAAAAAAAAAGCATAAACAATGCGATACACAGGGCGGACACTGAGGAACGGAACCTGGGAGACAGGCATTGGGGACAAAAGGGAAACAATGAGGAATGGAACCTGCGGCAAAGGCATAGGGAGCAGAAGACGGATACTGAAGGACGGAACCGGAAAGACAGACAGTGGAAACAGAAGGCAGACACTGACTGCACGCCAATGTACACAGCCAAGTCTATAAAGACATAGATAAGCGAGTTTGGTGTGGAGGAACTTGACTGGCCTGCACAGAGCCTTGACCTCAACCCAATAGAACACCTTTGGGATGA
>JAAGVU020000038.1:4684084-4697591 GCA_011763525.2 Mormyrus iriodes | reverse complement strand
ATTTCTGCTATGTCATCAATATTATAATATCAAAGATACCACTCTAAGCCACGCCCCTAGTGACATTTATTCTCTCTGACTACCTTTCTCTAGGGGCTCTAATATGCAGCTGTGGCCTGTTTTAGGTAAATTAGTTGAACTACAAAACGCAAATGTGTTTATTATAGGTGTATATGCATGTCCGTGTAAACCTGAATCAGTAAATGACTATATGCATGATTTTATTAAGGATTTAAGTCATCACAAAAACGGGGGTAGCTTTAAATGGCAGGCGATGCAGTGTCCCGCTTCCAGATGCTTTTCTCTGTGATACTCCAGCAAGAGCTTTTTTAAAATGTATCAAAGGTCATGGTGGTTACAGTTCTTGTGAGCGTTGCACACACTATGGGATTTATGTTGACAGCAGAGTTGTTTCCAGACATGCAATCCAGCCTGAGGACAGATACTCAGTTTGAGCAAATGTCTGATGAAGACCACTATCACTCTAAGTCACCTCTCCACAGCCTAGGCACTGGCATGGTTTCTGCTTTTCCTCTGGACTACATGCATTTAGTTTGCTTGGGCATTGTGCGTAAATTGACTGTTCTATGGTTTAAAGGGCCGCTGCAGTGTCGTGTTCCATCTTCTGTTCTGTCTGCCATCTCTGATCACTTGAATCTGTGTAGACAAAGTTTACCACGGAGCTTCTCCAGAAAGCCACGGTCTTTGATGGAGTACAGCCAGTGGAAGGCTACAGAATTCAGGCAGTTTTTATTATATACAGGGCCAGTTGTACTTTTTCAAAGGTTGCCCAGTCGACAGTACAAAAACTTTCTGGTATTGTCATGTGCTGTGAGAATACTTTTGTCTCCTCTGTGTAAAGAGTACTGTGGTTATGCTAGAATTATTTTTTTTTGTTACCAACTTATTTTTTCCCATAAATCTTAGTAACATCTTGTTAACAATACACATAATCTTATACATTTAGCAGATGATGCTGAAAAATATGGCCCTCTGGATTCAGTTTCATGTTTTCCATATGAAAATTACTTGGGACAGTTGAAAAAAATGGTGAGAAGACCACAGGATCCTGTGTAACAAATGGTCAGGCGTGTCTATGAAAGGCAATTATTTCCTCGAGACATTTTCCAGAGACAGAGGAGGACAAAGGGCATCCAGAATGCAGCCAAGACCGACTTAAGTAGTAGGCCTAATGAGCAGCTGTTCTGTTCTATTGTTGTTCAGTGTTCTTTTAGTAAGTGCTGCTTTGTGAAGGTTGCAAATGCTCTTTAATGATGCTGCTATTAAGAACAGCATATAATCATGCTGGTCTTATGGTTTTGAGCTTTTAAGAAACTATGAAAGTTTTAAGACGCCATGAAAATATTACAAATAAAAGCTGAATTTGAAAAGAGAGAAGTCTCACTGTGTGCTCTAATGCTTTCTGCCATGGTAATTTATTTGCCAAATGATAGAGAGAACAATTTTCATTAAGTATACATGTCTAAACATTTTGTCATGTTAATATAGGAGTTCATCTGTGAATGAAGGAGGCATATATCATTATGTTGTCCCTATGTTGCACCCACATGGAACTTGAAGCTGGGCTGGAGATGGGTCTTATGTTTGTGGGCCAGTTCGGGCCCACCTGAGCCCCAGTGTAACACTGTATGAAACCCTTATGGGCAATTGTCATGGGTCCAAAATGGAACCTGCAGACAATCCCACATGGGGCCCATATTTGAACCCACTTGGTACCCACATGTGTCCCACATACAAATGCTTGCTAGGCCCTTATTTCAGACCATGTTGTCCCCATGTAGCACCCACATGAAACTTGAAGCTGGGCAGGAGATGGGTCTTATGTACCTTGCCCTGTTTGAGCCCACCTGTGTCCCAGTGTAATACTGTATGAAACCCACATAGGCAATTGTCATGGGTCCAAATTGGAACCTGCGGATAATCCCACGTGGGGTCCATTGGAAAATTCCAAATGGGGCCCAGTTTTCAGCCCACTTTTTGACCACATGGGCTCCACATACAAATGCTAGCTGGGAAAGGTGGCATCCTGTGACTATGCTTGAATACACTGAGCTCTTCAGAATGACCCATTCTTTAACAAATGTTTGTAAACCTGACTGCAGGATTATGTACTTGATTTAATACACCTGCAGCAGTGGGTCTGAATGGAACACCTGAATTCAGTGAGTAAGAGGTGTATCCCAATACTTTTGTCAATATTTGACTACCAGTCAAAAGTTGGACATACCCACCCCTAGAAAGGTTAATTTGTACAATTCTCTGCATTTTAGAAAGATTATAAAGACATCTAAACTATAAAATAACATATATGGAATTATGCACTGACCATGCTCTATGTGTTGGGAGAAGGTTTCTGGTTCAAATCCCTGGATCGGCAGACTGATCCCACCATTGGGCTCTTGAGCAAGGCCCTTAACCCCAATTGCTCCAGAGATTGCCTGACCCTACTGTCTCCTCTATGCCAGTTTCATGAGGTGGCCTCCTGGGATGCTTTTCCTGGAGTTACCACATGTGCTGACCACTCATTGGCTGCTTTTCCTTCACTCTCAGGTCAAACTCCTGCAAAATCATTTCTACTGTGTTTAGGTCAGGTGGCCAGGTCATGTGACTCAATACACTCACTCTCCTTTGCAAGAGGTTTGTCATGTCCAAGCTATTCACTGGTACTCTGTGTGTGTGTGTGTGTGTGTGCATATGTAATTTGTTTTTTTTTATCAGTAATGCTCCCTAATTGCATTATTATTCATTAAGCAGTCAGAGTAACATCGGCAGTCATAAGAAGAAATTTGCAAACATTTATGTTGCAGTGGAATGAATCCATGACATCAACTGGATGCAAGTAGAAAAAAAATACTAGAGCCAAGCAGTCATATATTTACTTTCAAACAGTACTGCACATAATTTTGTTTTTATCCTAGTACATTATAAGAGAGAGCTTTCTAACACGTCTTCAAAATATGTATATCACAATAATATAGAAAGGAAGTACATATTTGTTTTGCATGCCCTTATAATGATTATATACAAAAAGTCTTCCAATACTGGATTATTTTGTCTATTATACTGTGTTATTCAACACATTCTTAATCTCAAAACCTTACTCAAAAATAAATAACATTCATCTTTTGAAAAATAGCCCAAGAGGAAAGGTAATTTATAAAGAAAAGCTATAAAAGCAAGATAAGTGCCAGATAGAGCAAGAGCAAGATAAGTGAGGTCATGCATTTAAAATCATAATACAGTCAGGCTGACTGGCAAACTGTAAGCACACATTCCTCAGGTGCACGTGTGGATCCAGATTCTCCTAGATTCTTCCAGCTCAGCTCACGGGGCCAGCAGTCGCGTTGCTTGCTTCAGGACCAGAGGAAAAGGGCAGGAAGTGTAAAACAAAAATAGCAAAAAGCAGAACCCTTAAACCCAGTAGCTGTACAAATTTATACTAGATAATCAACTGGAAGATGTACAGATGAATGTTAATAAGATTATTGCTCCACTTGGGACAGGTACATCATGCACTGCACCAGAAATACAAAAAACATGCAAACCTAATAGTGGAATCATCAAGACAGTCGTACCAAACAATGTCCCTGAATCCACAACAATCCATACACATTTCCATGAGCATGAATCACATTATACTTTGGCTTATTTTACTTGAGAAGGCTAGGTAAGTCAACAGCTTTTTTAAATGAAATGATTCTGAATACACACTGAGATCCCTTTGCCTTGTACCCTAAACTGCCAGGAAGTACAGTAGGTGCTATACTGCAGACTGGCTGCTGCTTCTCTAGTGACTCACCAACAGGGCCTCCTGATTGTCTGCCAGTGCCTGCTTGGCTAGGTAACGCTCCCGCTTAATTTGTAGTTCCAGCGATTCTGGCACATCTGGGACCATCCAATCAATTGCACGCAAGATGAAGAATACCACATGCTGGTCAACAGGAGAAAGAACCATCAATGTCAGCATGAAGCAGACTGAACCTAAGCAGGAGCTTCAGAAAAGGCTTATTACTGCAGAAATGTGGAGACAGCCCAAGAAAGAAAAGAGATTTCACAAGAGGCATTTTCTACCTCAAAAGCAATAATAAAGCCAAGTCTAATGGCAAGAAGCTCCCAGTAGAAGAATGTGTAGCTCCCATTGTTGTCTCGAAAGGCTTTGTATCTGGGGGAAACACAATTAAATGTATTAAGCAAATCAGCTACTATCTATCTGATTCACTGATAGAACTTTATGGGTCTTTTGCATAATCTGTATAACTAGAATATTACAGTTTGTTTATTTGTTTTTGCTTGTCTTTGGCAGCTCATATCAGCTTGGTGTTTGCAGTAGAGGTACCTGCATATGGTGGCATTGGAGGAACTATTGTTTGGAGGTGCATAGGCGAGGGTGAAGTTGACATAACCTATCAGATTGTTGTCAAACTTGTATTTGTACAGCAGCCGGGGGAGGAAGTCAGAGGTGAAGGCAATCAAGAAGGCCTAAAAGATAATCCAACAAGTCAATCTGCAGAAACACAGCACACACACACAGACACAGGACAAGGAAATATTTGACTTTTGCTTAAACAGCGCCTATGCATACATACATGCAAACATAAATGCATATATATACACACACACACACACACACCAGTGGTTCCCAAACTGGGGGGCGCGGAGGTATTGCGGGGGGGTGCACCAGTGGGATAGCCAGTTGTTTATAACTTCAGTATGATCTTTATTTCTCCCACAGTGATGAAATTGCACCATTTGTAATTGCATTTGTTTCACTCAAATAGAAAAGTGAGTTGTATTTCAAATAAAGTTTCAATTTGAACCTGTGTAGTTTGAATGGGGAGGGGGGCTCAGTAACGTTCCTATCTAGAAAAGGGGGGCCCTGCAGGGAAAGTTTGGGAACCACTGATATATACACACACACACACACACACACACACCTTTGCATCATTGCATTACATTTTCATTGAATGCCATATTGAAAGAGCACTATACAATTATATTAAATGTATTACATATTAAATTGTTTTAACTTGTGAATTTGTTTATTAGACCTGGGGTAGGCTTATGCGGGGTTGTTCTGCTTTGTGCCCCCCAAGGATGTCATGCCCCTGGGCATGTGCCCAAGAACCTATTTGGCTATTCTGGGTAAGCCTTTGGGTACAGGCTATTTTGGGTACATTCATTGGAGGTAGACTCACATTGATGATGACAGCCAGGTGGGAAAGGGCCTCCAGTATATTAAACCAGACTCCTATATTCTGAGCACGCTCAGCCACGGGACGCCGGTACTCGCATACAAACTTGTGGGCATCCAGACGAATCTCAACCCAGTTGTTAAGCAAAGCAAAGAGTGGGGCCAGTGGGAAGGCTGCTACAAAGATGGTGATGAAGCCAAACTGGAGGACTGCCAAAAGAGTAGATCAAAATATTCAACCTTCCGACTGTGTAAGCAAATCCTGAGTACACACTTCCTAAGAATCTAGCCCTATTTCCTCTGGAACTGCTGTCTGTCCAGCCAATATAAATTAAGAGATATACAGTTAGGCCCATAAGTATTTAGACAGTCACACAATTTATCATTATTTTGGCACTGTACACCACCACAATGGATTTGAAATGAAGCAAGAAGCGTGTGATTGAAGTGTGGTCTATCAGCTTTAATTCAAGGGGTTTAACAAAAATATTGTATCAGCCATTTAGAAATTATGGCCATTTTCTTATATAGTCCACCCATTTTCAGGGGCTCAAAAGTAATTGTTTTTTTTCACCAGACATGAAAGAAGTTTTTTTGTGATTGCTGCAGCCAAATACACTTTATTTTTCTGCAGCTTTTCTCACAATTTGCAATGCAACTTGTGGAGTTCTATAAAAAAAAATGAGCAAAATTGAGTTCAGGGATTTTTTAAAATTATGACCACTGAAGAAAGTGACATGTAATTACTTTCTTTCATTTGATTTTATATCACATATACAATCACATTTCAGTGCTCATTTTTATTTGTTTTCTGAATTCAAGACCCATGGGCTCAGTCATATACTGTATATATGGTGAGACTTAAATTATGCACAATTGAACATTACTAACATTAAATACAGCAATAATAAAGTACATTATACATTATTATACAGTACTTTGAAGTACTGTACTCTCTCGTGAATGAAAGGACATTTTAGCTTAATTATCAAGGGGTGATAGAGCAATGTAAATACTTTTTATACCCCTCAAAGAACAAAGGAACAATGAAAAACATATTACACATTTTACAAGAAAAAATATTTTATCATGTACTTGTGCATGACCTGTAATGAGAAATTATTTGTTAAAGAATATCTTAGCCTACTTGGGGTACAATGGGCACAATTAGGCAGGCAGATTTCACCATTTCATGGTTTGAAACTTATGAACTGTTTATTTCTGGAATTTTCCAATTTCAATTTTTTTTCAGCACACAGTAAACCACAGATAACTGAAACCATGGTTCTAGTAAATAAATATAATAATAAATTTGAAAAATTGCAACTGTTGCAAATTTTGTGGAGCTCACTTGATTTTTCTGTGATCGTAGAATTGTGAAATCTTCGAGGGACTGACTAGCATAATCATAAATATAATGACAGCCTGAATTCTGGAAGTCTTAAACAGCACCAAATGTGAGGTTTCCTCCCTAGTAATGCCTTCTAGGCCTTTTCTGCAGCTGTCCTCAGTTTCTGCTTGTATGTTAATCTTTCTGCCTTCAATTTTGCCTTCAGTAACGGTTATACATGTTCAATTGGGTTTAGGTTGGGTCAAAGACTGGGCCATTGATGAATATGCCATTTCTTTGTCTTGAAAAGCTCTTGGGTTGCTTTACCAGTGTGTTTTGGGTCATTGTCCACCTGTACTGAGAAACGATGTCCTCTTACTTTTGTAGCATTTGGCTGAATTTGAGCAGATAGTATGGCTTTATAGATTTTGAAATTCATCCTGCTGCTTCTCTCAGCAGTCATATCATCAAAAAACATCAGTGACCAAGGTCCAGTCGAAACCATACATGCCTGATGTGCCCTGCTTCGGATCATGAGCCGTTCCTTCCTTTCTCCATACTATTCTCTTCAAATCATCCAGATACAGATTGATCTTAGTTTCATCCAAAGAATATTGTTCCAGGAGTAATCTAGGCATGGTGACACAGTGGTTAGTACCACTGCCTCATAACTAGGGGACCAGGGTTTGGGTCTATGTACGTGAATTTTGTATGTTCTCCCTGTATCATCATGGGGTTTCCTCTGGGTACTCTGGTCCCCCCCCCGCAGTCCAAAAATATGCTAAAGTGAACTGGATTTACCGAATTACCCATAGGTGTGCCCTGTGATGGGTTGGTGTCTCATTGTGGGTTGTTCTGTGCCTGTAGCTTCAGGGATAGGCTAATGACCCTAGATTGAACAAATGGTCACAGAAAATGGATGGATGGAATTAATCTGGCCATCCTATTCTTGAGGCTTACCATTAGTTTGCCTCTTGTGGTGAACCCTCTGCATTTATTTTGATGAAATCTTGTCTTGATTGTAGACTTTGACAATGAGGGTGTTCTTGACTTGGCTAGATGCTGTAAAGGGGTTTTTCGTAATAATAGATACTTTTTATTGATCCCCATGAGGAAATTCTTTTTATGCCTCCTCCAACTTGTTCTCTGTAGGTAAGAGAAAGCTGGAAATGAAGGGTAGCTACCCATAGCAGCATCCAAGGAGCTGGAGGTTAAGGGCTTTGCTCAAGGACATGCTGATGTACCGAGGCCAGGCTCAAACCAGCGACCTTCTGATCACAAGCACAGAGGCTTAGCCCACTAAGCCACACGCTGCGCCTAAAGCAGTAAAGTTTTCTTCACCAGGGAGAAAATTCCAACATCACCTGCGATTGATGCAGTTGTATAACATGGTTATCCAAGCTTTTTGGTACTGGTGCGTTCACCAGTGCATTCCTTCTTTGGAATAGGAAGCCAAATGATTGATTTTGCTATTCCTAATGTATCTATGATCTCCCTTATAGGTTTGTTTTGTTTTCTCAGCCTAATGACGGCCTACTTTACTGGCATTGACACCTCTTTGATCCTCATGTTGAGTGACAACAGCAACAGATTCCAAATGAAAATAATACACTTAGAATCAAGTCTAGGCCTTTTATCAGCTTAATTGTGCATGAACTGATGATGCGATAACATCTGTCTGGCCGATCAAAAGATAAAAAAAATACTTTTGGTCACTTAAAATGGGGATCTATGTATAAAAATGACTATAGCTCCTGCACAGTTTAGCCAATGTAGCTGTCTATAGCCTTGCATTAAAGCTGACTGTCTGCTTTTTAAACTCATTTTGAGTGTTTGAGTGTCATTTCTAATCTATTGTGATGGCCAACAGATGGTGTAAATAATATATCACTGTCCAAATACTTATGTACCTAACTGTAAATGTGAACAAGCATTGAGATCATCTACAAAAATGATCTTGCCTTAGATAATATAAAGGGTATCCTTAAATCCTGTTATCTCCTTAATTGTCATTAGCTTACCCATCTCCAGGTATTCATCAAAGAGTCCCTCGCACTCAATGAGCGTGTAGTCCTTCTCCCAGCGATGGCGTTCCCGGGGTACCTGTGTGCCCCTGATCCCAGATAGCTGTCGCCTCTGTCGCCACGCCTTTATCTTCCTTGTGTGGAGAAAATGGAGCACATTGCACATTTACATAAATTACCACATTAATAAAACAGTGCTCTGCTTTCCAATCATTTACAAGATAATGAAACATGTTACCATTTTTCTTGATTACTTTGCCACATTTATCAAATGACAGTTAATGTTTGCAGAGCAATGCGTGTGCCCTCCATTAAGTCACTTGTGCAGAGTAGAACAACATTTCTCAAAAACTGCGAATTAATCAAGTGTCCTCATTTGGCATAATTATCAGCTGCTTAACTCTTGTTGATCAAAATCAATCTAGTAGTTTACCACAATAATTTTACATCCAAACCTAGGTATGCAAGTAATTGTTGTGTAAGCTGCTGCATGCAAAACAGTTTAACAAACTTTCATAAAACTTTCATATTGAAGGATATATTCCACAAATTGCAGTGATAGTTTGTTGCCATTTTGCTGTTTCTGTATTTCTGTATTAAAGACAGATCGAAAAGTGGGATGATTGTCATTGATAATTGTGGATGAGTATATTTACATATTTACATTTTGCAGCACTCAGTTTGAATGACGAAGGTGTTTTCATTATGTGTCATTATATTGGCACTAAGTTATTCATTGCTTTTTCATTCTTTGCTTTTGAGACATGAGTTACTCATGGGCAACATTTGCAGCTTAACTGTATTGTTCTGCTGTACTAAATAAGCTGTTTTAAGAAATGCTCCTATAGTCATGAGAATGTTAAGTATGTCTCATAAAAGCCATTAGAAGAACAAAGGTTAATATTGACTGAGAAAAAGATTACAGGTAACAATGCAATAGATACACCATGATTAGAAAGACATGCATACGGGATGAGGAATTCCTGGATATTGCTGATGAGTTGTTTCCCCACCATTATGATAAAGAGCTGCTGGGCCAGTTCAATCAGGCAACCACCAGGCCCACACTGAAATACACAGACAGAAACAGACATATTGTGTATGACCTATTGTGTGTGGATGGATGGATGGATAGATAATCAGGTGCTTTGGTACAAACATTTGCACCACATTGCAAATAACACTCCCATAGATACTGCTAAACTAATTCAAAGATAGACACAAAGATGAAATCAAACTCCATGGCCTCCCCAAACACCAGATCAAAACAGTGTGATATGTTTCCAATTGCTCCATCCTTCAAGGATTAGGAGAATTTTCATGTTGAAGATTGGCCCGATATTCCAAAACATTCAATTTAGGAAATATGTACAGCCATATCATTAAAACCACTGACAGGTGAAATGAATAATGTTATCTCATTACAGTGGCACATGTCAAGGTTGCCATATATTAGGCAACAGTCAGTTCTTGAAGTGTTCTTGATGCGTTGGAAGCAGGAAAAACGAGAAAGCGTAAAGGCTCATTTATGCTCCACATTATATATGAATTTGGACAGAGCTTTCTGTCTGTATTCTGTGTTCATTTTATCTATATTTGTGCAAGTTTTCCGAAAACGTACAGATATGTACAAAATGGAGCAGTACCACTGGAAATCGTGGGGCAGTTTAGTCAATAGTTCAAGTAAGAAATGATGACATTGTAAAAATGACTGAACTTATTGAGGAAAACTGCAATTTGGTGTGAAATCTTAAATGCCTATATGATGTTATTTGCCATGGCACAGAGACGAAGCATGATCACAGTTGGTAGAAGACTGGACAAGGATTAAATATCAGTTGGACAGTAGTGAAGGAAAAGTGGAGGTTCATGCAAGATCAATGTGCTTGTGCCCACAACAAGTCCATTAGCAAGTGGAGTACATTAACAAGTGCATTATTACGAACTCCTCTGCCATCACCATGTTTGTTGTCAGAAATTAACATCCATGCCCATGTACAGAACACATGGAAGTATGTGGGCAGTGATGATTATATCATTTTAAATGGTCGCGTTTATTTTCATACCTAAAGGGAGCATAAATGAGCCCGATGGTTCTGAATGACACCTCTTTGATCCTCAACTGAAAATTGTCATGGCTAGATGACCGGGTCAGAGCATCTACAAAACAGCAGGCCTTGTGGGGTGTTCCCAGTATGCAGTGGTCAGTACCTAAAAAAAGTAGTCCAAGGAAGGCCAACCAGTGAACTGGCGATGGAGCCATTGGCACGCAAGGCTCAGTGAAGGAGTGAAGGGCAGCTGCTCTAGTCCGATCCCACAGGAGAGCTACTGTACCACAAATTGCTGAAAAAGGTAAAGCTGGCTATGACAGAAAGTATTCAGAACTTACAGTGCATCGCAGCTTGCTGCGTATGAGGCTATGTAGCTGCAGGCCAGTCGGAGTTGCACATGCTGTCTCCTGTCCATTACCAAAAGTGCCTACAATGGGCATGTGAGTGTCAGAACGGGACCACAGAGCAATGAAGGAAGGTGACCTGGTCTGATGAGTCACATTTTCTGTTACTTTATTTGGACAGCTGGGTGCATGTATGTCATTTACCTGGAGAAGGGGTGGCACCAGGATGCACTATGGGAAGAAGGCAAGCCAGTGGAGGCAGTGTGATGCTCTGGGCAATGTTCTGCTGGGAAACTTTGGGTCCTGGCATCCATGTGGATGTAATTTTGGCAAGCACCACCTACATAAACATTGTTGCATACCAAGTATACTTCTTCATGACAATGGTATTCTGTGATGCCTATGGCCTCATTTAGCAGCATGATGCACCATGCCACACTACAAAGATTGGTCACAAATAGTTTGAGTTCAAGGTGTTGACTTGGCCTCCAAACTCCCCAGATCTCAATTCAATCAAGAATCTGTGGGATGTGCTGGACAAACAAGTCTGATCATTACAGGCCCCACCTCGCAACTTAGAGGACTTAAAGGATCTGCTGTTAACATATCTTGTTGCCAGATACCACAGGATACCTACAAAGGCCTTGTGGAGTCCATGCCTCGATGGGTCAGAACTGTTTTGGTGGCACGAGGGGGACCTACACAATAGGTGGCTTTAATGTTATGGCTGATCGGTGTACAGGTATATATGCATATACGTAACTGGGAGGCCTGGACTGATGAATCTCGGTTCTGCATTGCCACAGATGACCGTTGTGTGTGCGTATGGCTGCGCTGAGGAGAGAGGACCAATCCTGCCAATGTTGTCAAGAGACACGCTGGTGTTACTCGTGGCATCATAGTGTGGGGAGCCATAGGATTTGACTTCAGGTCATCTCTGATAGTGATTCAGGGGACCCTGACAGCACAGCGCTACATCCCTGACATCCTGCGTCTGCATGTCTTACCCCTACTGAGACAGCACCGTGGTACAGTCTTTTAACAAGTCAATGCCTGTCCACACATGGCACGTGTGCCTATGGACTGCCGGCATCATGTTGATCTCGAGGACCAGTTACAACAGCTGGAGAGAATACAACGGCTGTATGACTCCCTTGCACACTGTATTGCCACATGTATCCAGGATGTGTGTATACAGCACATCCTGCTGACATGGGACCAGCAGTGTGCCCATACTGCCAACTCTATTGTCCGTTTGATGTGATATTATAATCTTTGCGATACAGTCATATTTCACCACGTGTAGATTCATTTAATTTCCACCCCTCTGTCTGGGTGCTTCACTTTTTTTGTCACTGAATGTATTTTTCAGTGAAGTTGAAAAAGGTTCAAATTTCGAATAATAATAATAATCGATGAATCAAATTATATGCCCTTGTGGCCAAAGATTTATACCCATATATATATATATATATATGTGTGTGTGTGTGTGTGTGTGTGTATGTGTATATATATGTATCTCTTAGGGCTGTTTAAAAAATAATATATTTACAGGCTTTGTGACTAATCTAACTTATTTGCATATATTGATATTTCACATGAGAAGCATTTTTAAATATCTCATTTCAAATGTATTTTGGTAGATGAGTGAATCAATGATAGACTTTAAACATATATACAGGCAGTCCCTGGGTGAAGAACATCTGATTTACGGACAACTCGTACTTATGAAACGACTGCAAAAAAGCCTTACACACTACTTTGTGACGCTTATGAAAACATTGGGTGGCTTCAGTGGTTCATCGGCTAGAGGAACAGTACGGTAACATATGTAGTTACTTTTGTTATTACTGTATTATTATTAATATTATTACGTATTACCATTGCTCCAATTTGCTTAAAAATTCTATTTAAAGACAGACTTAGGGAATGAATCTCATTCATAACTTGGGGACTACCTGTATACATACATAGACACACACACACTGTGAAGATGTTTAATGGTATTATTAATCTGCACTTAATCAGAATTAGCGAAAGCTGAACTTACATCCTCATTTCTCATTCCAAACAAGGTGCCATAGTGACCAGGATATCCCACGAACCTTAAGATAAAAACAAGCTTATAAGTACAAGAAACTTAAATAAACTCTACATTTAAAAATAACCTGATTTTATCTTTTTACCTCTTTCAAAATGCTACTTACAGATAATATAATCATAAAATATTACATATTTAAATATATGTACAGTTCAGCTAGCGCTACAGTAGTACTCCAGCGACATTAACACTTGGGTGTATACTGTTCTCTTTCATTCTGTAAAGCTGGCAATCATCTGTACTGTTTGCAACCTTCGTCTGGTTGGTAAGTGTTTACTTAGTAGCTGATTTTGTTTTGTGTCTGGTGATCTGGTAAGATAATGGAGGAATTCAGGTTTCAGGAAGAACAGTCAGCACCTGTATTCAGGTGTAATTCGTGTGTAGTTTAGAACATAAGAACATAAGAAATGTACAAACGAGAGGAGGCCATTCGGCCCATCAAGCT
>JAAGVU020000038.1:4668434-4682744 GCA_011763525.2 Mormyrus iriodes | reverse complement strand
AGTTAAATGGTGTGGCTATATGTTCAAAATGGGTTACATCATGTGGTCACATGGTGTCCATGTGTTCAGCTTATATCCAGTTTAGCACCATGGGGAGTTAACTCACCTTCCCTTAAAGAAGGCCACATAGAATGGGGAAGAGTAGAAATTCACAAACTGGAAGATGAACACTTTGAAGGTAAATGCATCCTCATAGTCCGTCTGGGTTCTGTGCATTTCTGTAAAAAAAAGTTTAATCTTTGAATAAGGTGGACATTATTTTGTCTTAGAAATATGGATTTTCTTAATCTCCTAACCTTGAACCAGTGAAGACACCAGCCAAGTGTATGAAGCCATTTGTATCATGATGATACTGTTCCTAGGATGTATGCAACTACTATCATTCAATATTCTCCCCAGTGAATAACATTATACATAATAGTGGAAAGGTTTTTACCCCATTTAGTTAGTTGTTCTGCCATGGCAGTGTAAACCTGTCCCATCAGCAGGATCAGTGCCAGGTTCACCATGCTGCTGGAGATGTTGGCAATATTACCCGCCTGAAGGTCCCACACACCCACATGCACAAAAATAAAGATTCAAACAAAAGGACACACTTAGAGTAGAGACGACATACCTAGACCAGCCCCATAAACGCTGATGGTAACAAACTGAGAGGGCACCAAGCAAATTTACAAGAAGATGCAATGATGAGGTGAATAGCTACCATTGTCTCACATGACCTACCTGAGTTCGCAGAACAGCAGTTTCTTTATGGTTTATCATTCCACTGACTATGATGCGGTACATGATGACAGTCACCAGGAAAATCATTACTACAAACAGCTGCAGGGAAAGCAGTCAACAAACTGTTAATCCGAATCTATTTATGCAGTGTATGCAAATGTGTTAATGTGCCATACAACTTTTTTCAAAGGTCAGTTCGCCATACAGAGGTCAGAGGTTCTCAAATGGTGTGGTGCAGGAGTAGGCCTGGTGTGCTGTGTAATTTTATCCTAACATGGAATACCTTATTCAACTATTTCAGAAAATGAACAGTGCAATTTTTAAATGCTGTAAAATGTTTAAATTAAAGCTGTCAGTTAATGCATTAATGCGTAGAATTAATGCTGAATTTCAAAAAGGCATTGAAAAAGCGTACCCCACATGTACACATAATCACATGCACTGAACAGGCGGATCGAAACACTATATAATCCTGACCGCGTGATAGATCTAAAATCTAAAACCTATTTAGCTCTGAAAACAGAAGCCTGCCAACCATTGACGGTGCATTTAATAGCATGAAAGATCTTAAGATTTTAAGGTATAAGCCTTCAATTAAATAGAACAAATAGTGTAAACATGATGTTTTTATCCAATGCATGACTCCATCTGGCATTTTTTTAAAACAATATGAACCATTCTGGGATTTTATGCAATATCATAACCCAAACTCTCGCGTTGTTTACAACTAGGAAGGAATATTGTAGGTCTCCATTAAAAATATTTGCTCAAACTCTCCATTTGGGTATCAGAATGCTGTGTACATTAATGTGATCAAAGAAATAACAGGTTAAAATAAATGCTATACGTTAATGTGATGAATTTCCCATGGTGTAATTAATCATAGTGATTAATTTTTTTCATTGATTCATGCTACAAATAGCATAAACAATTAACTAAACACCTAAATAGGAAATTAATTTTTCAGGCTAAACTAGTGTTCTAGTGTTATAATTAAATTAGGCTTGTTATTGTAACTAGCCTAATTTTGCTGACATGATTTTGTAATAACGCTCAATCTAACCTAGTTGTTCCTAATGAAAAATAAAAACTAGATTTGTTTTTATAAAATGTGATTTTGAATCATGAGTCATTTTTATCATGACTTTAGTCTATTTGAGATACAATTTAATATCTATATACATTTAAATACAGAATATTCTACATTTATGAGTGCATATATGTTAATATTTTCTGTGAAAAAAAGCCTTGAAAATTTCATCCTCATAAAGGTCTGCCATGGGACAAAAATGTTTGAGAACCTCTGCCCTGGGTATCTGAATAACCAGAACCTTAATGTATCAATAGCTTCTACATAACCAGATACTTTTACTCTCTTTAAAGTCCGTTTCTTAGAACAATGTGTACAAGTGAAACCTGAGGATACAAGGAAACATAACTAATGCAGATTTTATTAGACTGTTTTAAAAAATGGAAACCATATATTGATGAAAAAGTATTTCACTGAAGACGGGGATTTCCGGCCCACAGCTACCCTCTCAACCCCCCGCAATGCCTTCCCTGCTCTGACCCTTCCTCAAACTTAATCCGTTAAACCTAATCCTCCCCTTCTAATAAACTGTTGCAGCCCCACCATCACCACGATGACCATGGAGCCTGTCAGCATGCGGGAGAGTCGGGCTCTTTTTGGGAAGTAGGGTTCCTTTACACCAGTCACAGGGTTGTGCTCCATTGCAGGTGCCATAGCTGCAAACTCTGCTCTGGGACGCTCCTGGATGGAGGTAAAAACGCACACATTAACTACAGTTATATTAATTCACATAGTGCGCAGAATAACTGCAATAATTAGAAGAAATGACAAGGGCCTATGCACCTCTTCCTCATGGAAGTCTTTGCAGTCCCAGTGATATGCCAGAGTAGCATTCTTGCGCTTCCAGTATTCCAGGAAGGTGACAGCCCAGAAGGACATGAAAACGCTGAAGAAGACTGTGCCTGGGTGGTCAAAAAGGTAGCCCATCTACACAAGAGACAGCAGAGCTTGAAAAATATAAATAATCCTCTTATGCTTTACTACCATTATCATAATTGGCAGCAGAAAAAAATACACACTACATTAACTTAAGCCAGGATAGAATCATTTGATTCTCCTTTTTAAAAGACTTCTGCTTCCTGCCTACCTTTGCCATGAGACAAGTGTCTGACAAGTTCCAGGTCTGGCAGGTGTCACAGAGGGCACACATGAGATAATGCCCTCCACTGCTGCAGATCTCCTCCCTGCAGGAATAAACAGAAATACAGCATAGATTTTGAAAAATGTACAGATATGGCTGGAACCTTCCAATAACAAAAAAGGAAAACAGACCACTGATGGTATGTAATAAGGAAAAGAAGAAAAATGTTAGCAGTAGTTCATCACAACAGTAAATCTAACCAAAAACCTATACCAAATACAGTTCATTAAAAAGTAGTTGTAGGGCTATTTATTTCTCCTGTCAAACTGAAACTAATACAGACAATTACTCCACTGCACATCCTACTCCCAGTAGACATGAACTGAGCCATTATGAGACAAACATTGCACATTAGGGACACAATGAACAGGCATAGTACACGGAGAAATTGATTTTCATGCACTGAATACCACATGTTATGTAGTGTGGCTGTTCATTGTTTGACTAATGTGCAATGTTTAATATGTTAGGTATAAAAATATAGCTAGTAGTCTTCCTTCTGTCTCCCCTGTCCAGTTCCTGCAATTGTATAGGTATTGTAGTAAATAAATTGCATTTAGCACTGTAATGTCTGTCCTGTCATGACTGTTGCATGGTGGATTCAGGAGAAATGATATTTCATTTTGTCTTGTACATGGCTGAGATGACAATAAAGCCTTGCTTGACTATTCTACTTAGACATGACTATGGCCCTGAACAGTTCCTATTCTGAATGAGGATTTCCATAGCTAATGAGTCATCCTACTTTATGCATGTTTATCAGTCCATATAATTATATTTATTGACAATAATAATAATAATAATAATAATAATAATAATAATAATAATTTTCGAATAAAATGTTGTTTTTCTATGTATTACTTATTTCCTCAAGCACAATCCAGGAAGCAGGTGGAAAAGCATTTCACTACACAGCAGCACAGTGTATGATTGTGTTTGTGACACGTAAACATGAAAATTTAAACTATGTAAAAAGAAAACTGAAACAGCAGAGAAGTTTCCTAGCTACTACCTAAAAGTCAGTAAGTTAAACTGGGCACACCCTGAGAATTATGTTGATAGAAATATTGATGCTCAAAATATTTTGTTCAATGCACTATATTCTGCTATCCATTTTGATAATCTCCATAGTGCTATAACGCACCCACTATTCCACAACCCACAGATGTCTTTGCAGTATCACAGCAATAGATTACACTGATAAACATTGATAGAGGTGCATTGCTTTTGCACTGTGAAATCATAAACAAGGGTAGCAACTTCCACAACAATAATCATGACAAATTTCCCACAAAGCAGTGACATCAAACATGAACTGCAATTCAATACCGAAATTACTGGAAACTCACGCTGGGGTATTGGTCCCCATCGATACGATTCCTGACAGAAAGACAAGTGTTCCAACTACTGCTGCTGGAAGAAGCCAGGCTGTGTAGAAACCTGCCAGTGTAGACCGAAAAATAAAGAGATGAACAGATAAGGTGAGACAGAGAAGATAGACAAAGAGACTGGCAAAAACCAGGAGTAATAATATCAAATAAATACACCTGCTACCCAAGAGTGAAAAGACCTGTATCTTATTATCGTTTTTCTGAAATAGATCAGCTATTAAAGCAAGCATCTCTACTAACCGGAGTTTGTGTCAAGTGGATAAGTGTTGTTAGTAGATGGTTTCCCTAGTCTCAAATAATAGTGATGCTAATTGGCAATTACTACTTTTATTCAGGTTAGCATTGCTTTGTTGCTGGTCTATAGAGGCTTCCCACTCTCCCTTTGTTTTGCTAATGATGACTGTTGCCCTCAACTGTGAGCAATTACATTAGCTCATTATCAGTAGAGCAACTGTGTGAAGCATCTGCTTTTGTAAAGACCAGAAAACCTACAGGAAAGCCTTTGGCCACCTAAGCATCATATAATTTCCAGGGACTCTCTTCACTATGTGTAGTCCCTACGTTTATGTACCATGCAGTTGCAATTGCTACTGTTATTAATCCCTGAAGCCATGTGTAGCAGCTGCAGGTAAGGGCCCCATGCCTGTCATCAGAAGGTTGGAGGTTCAAATCCCATTGTTGAGAGAGTGATTTCACTTTTGGGTTCTGAAACAAGGCATTTAACCAGAGTTGCCCCAGGGTATGGTTGATCCTGCTTTCTTAATTTCATGTTGCTTTAGATTAAGGTGTCTGCTAAATGAGTATAAATTCTACATCGTCATTTGTCATCCAGGCCCACAAGCCACTTGATATTCTGCTTTCAGCCACTCCCAACAATGGCTTGCTGCTCGCCAGGATTTAGTCTGATCTGGTTCTGCACTCAACTCACGGAGTTTGAAGCAAACCTGATCTCATCCTGACGTGTAACTGTATCACAGACAACCTACTTGTCTCCCCTTTACATTATCACTCCCTACCCCACTTGCTTCTCTGTCTCCCTTGCCCTTCTCTGGAGAAGTTCTTTTCCCTTGATGCTAACAAAACCGCTGATACACTCTGCAAGATCAACACCACCCCTCTTGCAAACTATACACTTTCAACCCCCATCCCCACCTGCCACTCCGACTGCTGAAGACTCCCCCCCCCACTCTAATTCTGAGGTTCCCAAGCTTCTCACAAATCCACCATCTTTTCCCTGGACCATCTCTCCTTCTAGCTCTCTCTCCTCCACTTACCCCTGCACTCACTCATTTGATCAACACAATTTGTACATTTCGATCCACATTTAAGCAGTCATAAGTAGCTCCACTGCTTATAGAACCCAAACTAGACCCATCACAAGTTACATTGTGGACCAGTCTCTCACCTCTGACTTCTATTTAAAAATCTAGAGTAAGCTGTTCTCAATCTGACTTTCTCACACAGAACAACTTCCTGAAAACGTGTGAAAATATCACATTCAAGTTGGGGCCATTTCATTAGTTGAACTGAGAATCCATGGAATATTCCAGTTCACTTCCTGGAATTGGAATTATAATTAAACACTGGAAAGATCATTTGTCTTGATTTGCTAAATATGGTGCATCAAGTATTGCAAATCATCTAAAAGACAAACATATAAAATACATCCAAGCATAATGTATGTTTTACATGTTATGCAAGATAATTTCTCAAATTCTATTTTGTTCTTCATAAAGAAAATGTGAACGTTTTATTTTCATTGTTTACTCTGCACAATTACTAGTCTAAAATAATACTTTCTTGAATTTGATTAAAACAACATTTCCCAGAGTTCCAGACATTCCTGCTGGGTATAGTCCAACGTCCTTGAAGAATAATTGCAGGACAACTGGACCTATGTTGAAGGCATGAGACTGGAACGAGATGGAAAAGGTAGCTGAAAATATTGAGGGCGTTCTTCTCATACTTTCACATGTATTTTTGGAGCTGCAAGCCCCTGTTCAGTTCAAAGTAAACGAGATCAAGTTAATCAACCAGCTCTGTGAGACACTGGAGCCGTTCAAAGAAGCAACAGACAGATGCCAGGCTGATAAAATTGTTACTGCAATTTATGCTAATACATATGTCAAAGGTCACTGCTATGCTGTGGAAACCGTGAAACCAACAAAAATGGTCACAACGATAAAATCCTCAAATGAAAAACGGCTGAATTGGTTTGAAGGTAAAGAGTGGTTTCAGCTAGTTGCCACCCTAGACCTACTATTTAAAGTTGACTGTTACATAGGTGGAGAAAGACACAACATTGAAGAGATCCTAACAAACAAGGTCCTCACAATCTCTCTGTCAAAACTACCAACTACAAATGATTGTTCTTCACCACTGAAACACAGCAAAGCTTTTCACATTTATGGACACCTAAGTCCCATCCACTCCACGCAGTTACCAGCATCAGAGGAGATACCATGTTATCTAGGCCTACTGTGCCATGTTGAAGAGTCTGATCCTGTCCTGTACTGGAAGGAAAACCAGAACCAGTTTCCGTATTTCCCAACTTGCATGTCAGTAGCTAACCATTTATACCTAATATACACATGAGCAATGCATTTTCATTATTGCTAGAATGATATTTAGGCCTGAGAGATGCACTGTTAGTGAAGTGAAATCTCAGGATGTATTGATTATTTTATATAAATAAAAAAAGTATATGTGTGTGTGTATATATATATATATATATATGTGTGTGTGTGTGTGTGTATATATATATATATATATATATAAATGAAAGTACATGAACGAGCATTACTCATAAATGTATTTTGTGGTTTGAGGCATCATATGTCAGAAGTAAGCAGTGCAAACTTGCACCACACCATGTGTTAGCATTTATCAAATTGAACTGTTTGTTAATAATGTACTGCTTTAAACAGTATATTCAAATCCTTATCATGGCACCGGTGTCTTGAGCCTAATTCCAATGCATTCCATGGAAAACATTAAATGGTTACAACATAAGCAAATGCACATATTAATTTATAATATTTACATGTACGTGCAATTTGGTGAAAAGCATGCTGGTAATTGCATAATCAGCCCTGCTGACCAATCCAATGGCATCATATTATGTCAGCCAGTCATGTACAGTGGGTGGGATCAGAACAAATGAAATTTAAAGGTTAATGTGTATCAATATATGTAATCTCATATAAATTTTAAGAAACGGCAAAAATGGAATTACACATAATTTCTCTGAATTGAATTTCACTTCTGTCACCGCCAAACGATTGGCAGAAATGAGTATCCTCGGCAGTAGCTCAATATAGAGCTACTGCTCCTCCTGAAGTGGTTCAGGCGTGTATCTAGGATGCCTCTTGGACACCTCTGTGGAAAGGTGTTTCGGGCATGTCCTACCAGTAGAAGACTCCAGGGCACATTATATCTCTCGGCTGGCCTGGGAACTCCTTGGTGTCCCCCCAGAATACCTGGTGGTGGAGGCTGGGGAAAGGGAGGTCTGGGCAGCCCTGCTAGCTGGACTCGGATAAGTGGCAGAAAAACCCAATCCTGCTCTCTGCCCTCTTTCATATTGCTATCATGATGACTACTATGATACGGTTAGACTCCAGATGATCTGACAGATTATTCCAAGTGTCTTGGGGTGCACAGGTGTCCAAGTCACATCCAGTAACAACTTGTGTGCCCTCATGACATCCAGATCGGCTAGACCTTTCCCCCATAAGGACACCACAGCCTTTGCTTAGATCTCTGCAAGGCTCTCTAGCATCATAACCTGGATAAGTGATCACCACCTCCAACTGGATTTCTCAAAGACGACATCCTGTCTGCATGCCCTACGATTCATGTTGACATCACTGTGCAGTTTGGATCATCAACAATGTTTCCATCAAGATCTGCCTATTAACCTACATGTAATGGTAGATGACCAGATATCCTTTAACTCTGTATGACATCAGAAAGATCAGGCTTTATTTATCAGAATATGCAGCTCATTTTCTCATTCAGGCACTCGTCATCTCACAACTAGACTACTGCAACTCCTTACTGATAGCGCTTTCAACTTGTGCTGTAAAACTTTTGCAGATGATTCAAAATGCGGTAGCATATCTGGTATTTAATCTGCTAAAACACTTGCAGGTGACACCTCCCGCCTTTCTTCATTGACACCCTATCGAAGCTCTCATCAACAAAGCAGCACCCATCTCAATTCCGTCCCTGGGGACCCACACCGTATCTTACTTTTTACTTTCAGCGAGCCAATGCAGCCTGGAGTTCTTATACCAAGTGAAAATGTTAAGCTAGACAGATCCTGTGGGATTCTTCTGCACCCATCCACATCCGGTCAGCAGAATCCCTCTCAGCTTTCTGGAAACACTTACAGACCCAACTTTTCTGTGAACTTCTCAACTAGCCACTGTCCTGCTGTCTTAGCTATCCTTTAGCTGTTCTGTATCCTAAGATGCTCTTGAATGGATCTTTTTTTAGGTTCTTGAAAGGTCTTTTGTAATGACCTATATAGCTCTGATGCAAATTTGCACTTTTTACTAGTCACTGGAATCTCAGCCTAGCTACACCTATGCATAATTGGCTCTGTGACGACTGTATTTTTGTGTCCTCTCTGCCTCATTTGTATGTCACTTTGGACAGAAGCATCTGATTAATGTAAGTCTGCTCACCCAGCCATGCAAAGTAAATGGCGATTTTTTCTCCAAAGTATTCTCGAATGTGGTCCAGTGGCTGGTATTTGTACCATTTGGACCAGTGGGCCCAGTAGTGGAACAAAACTTGCCGCTGGTTCAACTCTTCAGGCAGAAACTCATATTCTGGTCTGTCAAAAGGACCCTGTATATAGAATACAAATTATAATCCAGAAGTCAAAAATTTGAGATCAGATTGAATTTCATGACATAGCTGGAAAAGAAGAATGGGAAGAAGGGAAAGATTATGCCTCTGACCTCGTGAAGTGGGAATGCAGCTGTGAGAGCTCCCTCATTAAGCAGCCGTGCCACGCCCACTTCCGCCCATTTCCGCTTGCCATAGGCTGTGCGGGATAGAATCTCATACACCTACAAGCAAGAGCAAAGGCACAGGGAACATAGTGTTTCCCATCCATCTTCAGAAGAAGCAAATTCATCACTATTGCATGCTAATGCTTCTAAAGAAACAGAAAAAGAGAACACACTTAAGGGAAGTTACTCACAATACGATGCCGCTGTGTGTTAGTAAAGTAGGTGCCATGGTTCTCAGAACCCAGGAACCTGTGCAACCACAAAAACATTTCATTCCCCCAGCAGCACACAGGCACTGTTAATTTAGTAATTAAGCAGCGTTGCATGTTCACTCACTTGTCCATCTTGGATTTGCGAAATGCACAGGTGTAGTAGTTCACTGGCTTGTTAGGAACGTACTCTGCCATGATGTTTGGAAGGCATAATTTTTTAAGCATCTGATCTGATGTGTTGTGGTCTGGATTTGGCTGGGCCTGAACAAAAAAAATGATGTTATATAAGCATTTGCTGTAATAAATCTGGGTGACTTGATTCCCTTCGCAGTACAAGCCTTAACCTGAAGGGGTGCTCTAAGGCAAAGTTCTTCAGCATAGTACACTAATACATCCCAGGGGGCACTCAGCTTCAAATAGTGGATGGTTTTCTTCTCAATCACTGTCTCCTCCTATGGCACAGAATTAGAAACATTGTATTATATTTACAGTATACAGTATAAATGTGTATACCCACTATGAAAGCTAAAAGACTGAGCTATCTCTTCTCATAAATTAAAAATATATATTCTGGGGTTAAACATATGATATGTTTGTCAATACTAGTCTTAATGAAATGAAATATGTCAGTACCAAACAAAGAAATATATATTTTTTATCAAAATGATAAAAGGTCATTGCAAAAATGAGTACACCCACCAGGAAATTGCATAATTCCACAATTAATCTGCTGAGACTAGTTAAGGGTATTTGATCAGTAGATGTGTCTGTTGAACTATGAAATTTATATAATTGTATAATTGGTTAACTGTCAATTAAAAGTACTTAAGTCTTTTAAACACTTATAGACTTAATCACTTCTAAACAAGGGAACCATGTGGGAGAAAATAGTTTGAACACGTAAGAAGGAATGTCACTGCCAAAAGACAAGAATACAAGAAGATTTTTAGCAAGTCACTGGTATTAAACCAAAACACAGTAGCAAAAACGGGATTCAAAAATTCTAAAGACATTTGACAAACACCTTGAAACTTTCACGGCATATCAGAAACTGGCACAAAGTCATAAGCATTTTTGCTGTTCAGGACAAGCAGAAAGCCAGAGCCTTAGCACTGGCAAAAGCTGTGAAAAGCCAAACTGGAGTAAGTATGCATCTCATACAGTAAGATACCACACAGGACCGGAATGCATGGTGGTCATCCTCACAAGAAGTAATTGTAGAAGCCAAAGAAAAATATGGCTCCATTTAACCTGTGCCAAGAATCACATCAACTAAGGTGAAGAGTTTTGGGAATCTGTCCATTGGTCAGATGAGACTCTAATCAGTCATTTTGGATTTGATGGCATCCAGACTCGTACCGTAGTCCCATAGGTTTGAGGTGACACTGCTAACCACTACTGATGATGACGACAATAATAATAATAAGAGGTTGCAGTATAAAATTATAATGCAGGCTATAAATGTGTCAACAAACATCTTGTTGAGTTATTGCATACTGCACTGGTATTTCATAATGCGTCTTTACATGGACTCAGTTTTTTTATGGGGATGTATGAGGGCTGATGGCATCATGGATTCTGGAATAAAAGAGGCACCTTTTCGCCACACTTTGGATCACTCTCAACTTTAACATGACAATGAGCCCCAACATTTTTCTAGGGTCACGTAAATAAGCACAAAAGTGAAAGCTGGAGCAGATGAGTACGTCATCTGAGAAGCCCACTGAGCACCTGTGGGGCACTTTGAAGTTGGCCCTCAAACATCACAGGACTCATTCAGGACACATCCTGCAAGAGTGGCTCAGGATAGTCATGACAGCGTGCCATCAACTGGCACACGCAATGCCAAAAAGGATGAGTGCAGTGAGGAAAGTAATGATGGATTTACTAGGTACTAGAATATTACATTTTTAAAGGATTTAATCAATGGTGTACACTAACTTTTGCAACACTGGATTTAAGTAATGTTAAATAAAAGTATTTTAGAAATACTGTCAACATATCCTTATATTCTGTTCAGTATATGTTTAATGCATTTTAATTTTGTTGGCTTTCAGTGAATTGTAATGACCATTATTCAGAAAACGAAATATATCTTTCTGCTTTGAAGGGGTGTACTCATTCATACTGCATACTATACCTCCAAATGAATGCAATATGATGATACATCAAACAAATAAAAGTCCAATTAGAATAACAGAGCTAGTGTGTAACAGAGTGGTGGTGTTACATTGATAAGGCATGAAGTAATTGAAAGACCTTTTCTAAGAAAAGTCTGGCATTCTGCAGATTACGGATGAACTTGTCCCTCCATTGGGCCAGCTGGGCCTTGTGTCGTTCTGACCTGCCCCCTTCTTGAGCTGCAGCTTCAGTATCGCCCATACTCTTGCCGCACCCTTTGGCCCGGGATTGCCTCTTTCTCTGGGACCGCACTTCCCACACAAGCACAAAGTCTGGCACGAGGTCAACACATTATGCGTTATACTCCCTCATATTTTATAACCATTGATGACTTTAAAGTAAACGACTACAGAATTTGTCACTGAGCAACATATCTGTGTTTCCGTTGCTTTTATAAAAATGTTACCTATTTTTGTTCTCCCATCTCTGAAGTAGTTTCCATGGGGATGGGGGGGTAAGCTATTGTTCTTGTCACACTGGATGTACAGAGGCTCTTCATATTGATCTTCATGAACAGCAGCTAGCTGGAAAAAAAAAACATTGTAAAATTAATCCGGGAAATAATTGATCAGCATCAAAACTTATTATTTTTACTTACTGTTTGCAGTTTTCTCCATTGCAATTGCAACATTATTGCATTGCGGCATAATTACCCATGTTGGAAATGAAAAAATAAAGCGATCAGAAATACAGAAATAGCAAAGAGAGAACAAGAGAACCATGGTGAATGAGCAAAGAGTGAAACAATGAAAGCATATCTGATACTGATGCAGGAGGACGATAGTAAGGATGTACCTTATCAGTAGACCAATATGGCAGAAAATGTGCCTTATCAGTGCATCTCCTTTCATTCGTCTTAAAAGTGTAAAGCTGACTCATGCATGCTGACATCTTACTGAGCTGCTATTAAGACCCTAAAGTCAGTACAAGAGTTTGATGCACAGTATGTAATACAGCCCGGAAAAACTGCTGTGCAAGCATCAGAAGCGAGTGGCTGCGTCATTAGAGGAGCCTGTTAGCCAGCCCTGGGGAGGAGATCAGGTACTCACATAGCGGTGGGGAATAAAGCCGCCGTTCTGCAGGCTCCCGTAGCAGTCAGTGCTCGGCTGCTCACCCACAAAATCCATATCCAGCAGAGCATCCCTGTCCTCCATTGCCAGATCAGGCTCTTTTTCTTTAGCCTGGTCAAGCCACCCAGGAAAATGAAAAAGCAAAGGATAAACACCCACACAGAAACAAAGGCACGGTTAAACATATGCTGCTTGTAACAAAATGCAAGCATGCAAATTGTACACATGCTGATACAATGTGAATTATATTAAATGAAGGAAAAAAGAATAGTCTTTTGCTGTTTTAGATTTACTTGCAAGTTGATGATATCAATAAAAAGAAGATTCAGTAGCTCAAGATTTGAATGAGGGGTAGGGATTTTCTAGGAAGGACCGTATATCTGCAGCAGGCTATACATCTTCCGTTGTCTCCTCTCCTCTGTATCCTGATGTAACAGCACACTCCCCAGCAGAGCCAAGAGATATGTGAAATACCACATTCAACCTAACACAGGGGCAGGGCAGTTTGACTTTGTAAAACAGTTGTGTGCAGCAAAACCAGCAGAAATGTAGTACATTCTGTTCCACCTGATGAAGGCTTTTACAACTCAGTCTGACACCTGAGTTTGCTATGGGGGAGTGCCAGCATAAAATAGAATACCATATTACACAAACACACAAAAAAATCAGTCAGTATTTCATAGTTTACAGATATTAGGGCTACCATATTCCATATAACACAGGGGCAGTCCAGTCTCAGTCAACCATTTATTTTTATCCAGGGCAAGTCAGAGCACAAGGCAGAGTACAAACTGGATAGGATGAGGCCCTTTGTTGAGGCCCTTAACCCCAGTTGTTCGAGGGACCTGCTGACCCTGCATTCTCAGTTTTATGTTGCTTCGGATAAAAGGATCTGCTAAATAAGATTGTCTTATAGCAATGAAAAATACAAACACATCTTTATTAGTTGGTTTACTGGTTTTCTTACCACTGAAGAATGTCATGAAGTTGTTGCTCCTAAGAATAGATGTCTGTTCACATGCGGTTTCACTAGAGGCCAGGGTGAATGATTGCAGAAACATGTTAACAATGCCTGCTGCAGTCGGTGCAGTAATAGCATGACTAACACTAGATTTGGTTACTCATAGAGCAGCAGCCCTTATCTTATTTATCTCAAAAATTAAGAAACTGATCGGAGACTGAAGGATTCAGAGAAGAAAAAGAACATGCTCCGAAAATATTATAATTAAGGATAAACTCCAGAGTGAACAAGAATGAGTATAAATACATTTTACAGAACACCAACAGAATCAAGAATGGAAACAAACACTGTTTTCAGTGGCTCATAGTCATTTTCCATATGGATATTAAAATATCAAACAATCACGAATTTATTTGTAACAAGAATCACATTAATCTACAAACTCCTGTATAAAACTGCTGCAAGGACCAGGGGGGTGTTCCACAAAGCAGGATTTTTTCATTAGCCAGATACCTTA
>JAAGVU020000038.1:4655048-4665757 GCA_011763525.2 Mormyrus iriodes | reverse complement strand
TAAGGTATCTGGCTAATGAAAAAATCCTGCTTTGTGGAACACCCCCCTGGTCCTTGCAGCAGTTTTATACAGGAGTTGTTACTCGGCTTGGGCAGTACAGAAATATCATACACTGTGGTATACAGTACAATTGTTAGCAAGCTAAATGTGGTGGAGACGGCAGATCTTTGTCACTTTACATAGAGATTCCCTACACTGTGTAAAGTTTTTATTACAAGTGAGACTTTAAAAATATACCTCTTGATGTTATTTTTTTAATAAAACATTTGCTCTTTTCTTTAAAACACTGGGTTTTAAGACTGAGACCGATTCGGCATCCCGAACATAGCTTGGTAAATTATTCCACAGTATAGGGGCCCTGTAGCAGAATGCTTTACCGCCAGCTGTCACTTTATTTATATGTGGAACGACAAGGAAGCCTGCATTCTGTGATCTGAGTGGACAATGCGACTTGTAAACTTCAAGTAACTCTGTCAGGTAGGCAGGTGTTAGACCTTTAAGTGCCTTATATGTAAGCAGGAGAACTTTGAAGTCAGTCCTGAACCTAACAGGAAGCCAATGCAGGGAACTGAGAACAGGGGTTATGTGTTCAAACTTCCTGCTCCTGGTGATGATTTGAGCTGCAGCATTTTGAATATGCTGCAAGGTGTTTAATGTGCACTGTGTGCTCCCGGATAACAGAGCATTACAGTAGTCTAACCTACTGTATACAAAGGCATGTATCAATTTCTCTGTGTCTTGAATGGTAAGAAATCGTCGTAGCTTGGCAATGTTGCGTAGCTGTAGGAAGCATACCTTTGATACTGTATCCACATGCGATTTGAATGAGAGGCTTGCATCTAAGATAACATCTGATGAATCTATCCCTAACCCTAACATTTTCACTGCGGAGTCCCGCTGTGCGCCGCGTGACACCTGTTAGCAGCAGTACCGTTTTAGAACCATTCTGCCGGAACCTTAGGAACCAGAAATATTCACTTCAGTTTCTTACCGGTACGTTTTTACTGTCGGATTCACTGCCAAGCAAGGGTTAAGAGGTAATCGAAAACATTTCCTTGTCTACTTATAAACATACGTATAAACACAAGCGGCTGCACTAATTTAATATAGCGTTATTAAAAAAAAAAGGTGGGGATGAAACGGTGTGACGGCAGCGGCTCCCATGTAGGATTTCTCTTGCAGCTGTCGTAGCCGTGGATAAAGTTACCAACCACAGGCTCCAGCCCTCCAGCTTTCGTCCTGATCAGGATCAGCTGTTAGCCAGTACATGTCATAAAGGTTGAAAATCAGGGGGACTGGTGGCTTGTCTTTTCATAGGTAATGGCATGGAATCTGTAATTTTAGGAACAGTTAAGAACCAGGTGATTTTTAAAACATGTCCTGATATATTAAACACAAAGACAACCTTAAACCTAATTCATAATGTAATTAAAAATATTTCTGCATAATAGTTATAGTGAGTATTACTACATATTAATGCCGATGTTATGTAATAGCAAAATGTGGATGTCTGTGCAGCTATGGACACATAATTTATTACTTAAAATAGGCTTCTCAAAGTGTAATGGTACAACAGCCGTCTTTACATGTTCTGCCTTTGTAGTGCTCTTGACCTGTGCTCTATCGATTCTGAGGACGCATGGAATCTGAGAATATGAGGTGAGAAAATGTGTTTTGTGTGTGTTGCAGACTGAGAGAAAGTGAGAACTATATAGCATGCTGGGGCTCTGACCTTGTACCTGATATGTAGTTGGAAAGTTGAAGGAGCTGAATTATTTTTTATATAAATTAATGGATTATGGAGGACACCTGGAAAATGTTACTGCCAGATTTTATGTACTCCTTACACAAACGCAAAATGTACGAATTTGTAATTCCAGATGACTGAAGGACATTGGCAAAAAAGAGTATTTACACATTGTATAGTACAAAAATATGCTGAGGTGTGAATGTCTGTTTCAAAAAAAATAATTCCTTTGATAAAATCACAAAACAGAAAGTGTCTCACTGCTCAGCTGTGTCTGATGTCCAGCAATATCACTACTGGGTACCTTAAGGATGAGCCTGAGGTGTATTGGAATGGTATGCTGAAGCCACTTTAACAAGAAAGATACAGATGACAGATAATCCATATGGTGGTGATCAGCCAATAAGGTGGAAGCAGCTCAATGTATAAAATCATGTAGATAACGGTCAGGAGGGGGCTGTATACTGAATTTGGATACTTTTTTGGTACCGACCAAATTGCTTGGATACTATAGAGTGTGTCTTGTCATTCGGTACCAAATTTTGATACCTAAGGTATCAATGTCATCGGCGTGCACAGCTGAGAATGAGATTTTAAATGTGTCTTTTGCCTGAAAATCTTCCTTTGAATTTGCTCAGTAGAGTTTTGTCATGAATTGCAGGTCTACTTTAGTGATAATTACTAAGCGTAATTTGGCAAACCACAATCAACTTATAGTCTAATATATGCAAATATCAGTCACTTATAAACATGTTGTAGGTTATGTACAACCAGTTAACCCTTAATGGGCTCATAGGTTACTCAGCCTTTCAGGTAAAACCAAGCCATATTTTGCACCACATGAGTGGTTCTGCTTCTTAAAGGAACAGTATCGTAATACTTTTTTTTTTTTGGTGAACGATACCCAGCCCTACTCCTGAGCCCATATCTTTGCATGCCGCCCACTCCACATTTTTCTAGTTTTTTTTTTTTTTGTTAATGTACAAAAACTACAAATTGTGGTCATTTAGGTGTCATTTACATATTTATGTATCAGGTACTTTTTTAATGAATTTACTTTTATTGTAGTGAGTAGGTTACACAGCTTTATATTACTGTTTTGCTTTACATTATAATGCAATGTAAACACACCAATAGAAGATAGAACATCGTCATAGCAGGAAAGCACATCTATAGTTCTTTTTCATCCTTTTCGTGTCCCTTAAATGCAGGCGAAGTTGAAATTTGGTACCGAATAACAAGGCATTTTTCGATACTCGATATTATCCAGGCAATTCGGTCGGTTCCAAAAAAGTTTCGAAGCTCAGTACTCAGCCCCACTCAGAGGGGGTTGTGTGCGCCATCCATAACCTATTGTATTCGCGCACTAAATTGGTTGGGAAAGATTGTACAAATTGGAATATAAGGTGCAATAAATGAATGTGTAGTTTTAGACCTGCATGTCACAACAGGGACTCATGTGGCACAAGTACGGATTAGATGGACGGAGCTGGTGACAGGGTTGCGGGGAATGTTGTTGTTCCAACAGCCCCCCTTTCTAGTTTCTTAAGAGTTACTGTGTAAATACTGTGATAACTGTTGTGTGTAGGGCATCCTTATGGAGCATATTCATCAAGCTTATATATCTGTATCGCATACTTTAATTTTGCTTTTACGTTTTATTCCATGTTAATTGTTAATATGTAATGAATAGTACAGCAGGATAAAGATCTTCAATAATATTCAGTATTGTCAGATGCTTGGACTCCTTAACCATTTGAGTTCTCTTTGATATCATTATCACCGTTTACTCAATGTAAATTTCGGGCATTTTTTTGTCTGGCGCTGTATCTCAGAGACTGTTTGTCCTTCAGTTTCTCCCATAGTGTGGATCATAGTGAAGAGTTCAGGATTGGACTAGGGCTACGGAAGTGTAAGTCATTTTGTACTGAACAGCTACTCATTTAATATTTTAAAAATTTCCTCAAACTGAGTTTGAGGTAAATATAATACTTTGTTTTAGTGCAATAATTTGACATTTGTATGAAGTACATGTTGTAGCAGTGTTCTAGTTAACAAGTGTTGATCTACCTCTTTCAGAAATTATATAGAAAAAAAGACAGCAATCTTTGTTGCCCATTTGTGATCTGATTTGATTTGACTTCAGTAAATTAATTTATCTTTAATTTATATAAATTTTATCTGTAAATGAGAGCCATTGTTTGTGATTGGTAGGATGTGTAAGGCGTAGTCCACTTGAATGAATTATTGTGTGCTATAGACTTTGGAATTGGCGTTTTCTGCCATAAGATAATTGGAATCTGTGATATGCCATTATCTCAATCAGTATTTACCTTTTCCCTCTGTTTAGATGTCTGTGAGCTTACACTGGATCCCAAAACACCACATCAAGTTCTCTCTCTGTCTGACAGCAACAGAAGGGTGACATTTGAGAGTGGGGGACAATATAGACCAGATAGCCCAGAGAAATTTAGATCCTGGCCCCAAGTCCTGTGTAGCCAGGGTCTCTCTGGTCAATGTTATTGGGAGGTCGAGTGGACTGGAAATAGAGCTGAGATAGGCGTGGCATACAAAGCGATAGGCAGGCAAGATGACACTGCTGATTGTCGGCTTGGAGGTAATGATAAGTCTTGGATTCTGTGCTGCACAAATAATAGTTACTCAGCTTACCACAATAAACAGGAATGTGCAATCGCTTTACCACCCTCTTCCAGAGTAGGAGTGTATCTGGACTGGGTGGCCGGGACTCTGTCCTTTTACAGTATCTCCTGCGGGAAAATGATCCTTCTACACACGTTCCACACCCATTTCACTCAGCCTCTACATCCAGCATTCGGGCTGTATACTCCAGGCTGCTCTGTGCACATTTGCCAGCTGAAATGATTGTCCTGAAAAAAAGCTAGTACATAACGCTTCATACTCATACAACTGACTCATGACTCATACAAAATCAGGGCTGGACTGGGATTAAAAATTGGTCGTGTTTCTCAGCATATGTCATAGAAAGTTACACCTCAATTTCAGCTCATTTCCAAACTGCACACAATGTGACTGTGTGTGTATCCATTTTTCCTTAGAAAAATGAGCATGTGCATTTCTGCAGGAAAGTGTGTAATGAATTTTTTATACATGCATATATATAGAAATAGTCGTAAATCTTGTTACTCACAAATCACTAGATGTCTTAATCTGTGAAAACCCAGAATCAGGTTAAGCAGTCGCCATTCTCTGTAGATCTGTATACACTACTTTATACTGATGTCAAGAAAATGTCATATCAACAAGAATTGTATTTTTGTGTATAAACTTTTGTGAATGCAAGAATATTACATTTTCTCTAAATACCTTGCAATATGTAACATTTTCATTGTTTTCAGTAAAACGAAATTCAAATTGTAAACCGGCTCTCAATAGACAAAACATACAGATAACGGAAGTACATGGTAACTAACAAAAATGGCTCATGAAGTGAAAACATCAATACAATATTCTTGATGCCATCGGTACAGTGATAGATTCTGATTTAAAACTTGCTCTGAGGAGGGAAGCAAAAAACCATGGAGCAAAAAGTGAGCAGGCAGATATTGGCCATTTTTAGGGCTTGGGGTGGATATGGATGTAAGGAGAGCAGTGCTGTGAAACAGGGGGAAGCACAAAGGGAAACAGGCAAACAACATGGGCATTTGTTCACAGAAAGGGCTTCAGTTAGCCATGGGCTCTGGTATCAGGGTTTGGAAACACTTTTCAAGGTGACAGAGAACTGAAGTCTTATTTAATGATTGGGAACAAATCCCAGAGGTCAAGTGAGTGAATATGCTCATTATTAGTCAGCACTGCCCTGGTTGATACCCACATGTCATCTTCCACACATCACTCATTTATTAAAAGTAAATACAGCATCATAGTTACAGTTGTTTCTCAGGAACTGAACATTTTGGGCAGATAGGTTGGAGCACATGGCTGTGCAGTCATTATCAGGGTGATACAGGGCTTAGAGCATAGAAACACAACTTTCTGCTAAACCAATTTAGAGGTCTTTATTTGCATATCAGGGTATTTACACAACTTACTGTACATATATACATCATATTGATGGAATATTACAACATGCAAGGTTTAATATGCAACAATAGGATATTTTAGTTAGGATACAATTATTTAATCCCATTACCATATGTATATAATTCAAATGGTTACATACAAAATAAAAATTGAATGGTTGAATAACCATTTCTACATTCAAGATGAAGCCTGACCAATCAAATTTACTCCATCATTGTCCAGCAATGTCCATACGATACTCTTCATGTGTACTCTGATCAACTCTTCTTCATTCCTAAAATATTTTTGATGGCAGGCAACGAAAGAACGGTCTGTAACTGCCTTCTTAGTCAGCTTTACATATTTCAGGGTCATCAAGCAATTGTGAAGTGCAGCTCAAAACATGCAAGTGACTTAATATTTTAAAAAGTATAAGATATGCATGCAATATGCACACACAAAAAGTGACCGTTATCTTAGAAGCAACCATTGCTTGTATTCTCCTGCTCTCATTCATACACATAACTGGATAAATCCCCCAAATCATGTGCAAAGTCTACATCAGCACTTCTGAATGGCACAAATGTTGTATTCCAGCACTAATGAAAACATCAGCTCTCATGTATTCAGTCTATTAGACACTGTACACAAACAAAATGACAATGAGGGATTCCACACTTTGTACCTTTCTTCTTTGCAAGCAATTTCCATTAGTGTGCTAAGCTATAACCAAGGCAGCTTACTCCTGACATTTTATCTTGTCATCATTTTATGCAAAAAAACCTCTTTCTTTTGGTTTTGGTGTCATCATACACCAACACGCTGTGCCATGTATCACATCATACAGATTCTACGTGCTTGAGGAAAAGCAGCAATCTTGTCCACTACAGTGACCCTCGGTACCTTAGGAGGCAAGTCAATATTAAAATGCTGGCTGTTTACCAATCCAACACACAAAATACCTACGTGTTCTGGGGAAGCAGTTTTAGCATCAGACTGCAGTATGATAGAAATCCAGTTTTTACTAGGTCCAAATAACATCAGTGTATCCAGCTCACACACACACTGGTGGTGCTCTGCCTTTTACTGAGGTAGGTTCCTACCAGTGACTGGTGAAGGGAATTTTGTGACAGTCCCATTGATCTCAGGGATGAACAGGAACACTGAGCTGCTATATCATACATTAACGTTAAAGATTATAAGAATTGTTATGATTCTATCCAACACCAAGCAGAAGTCCAACCTCCACGATAACTTTAATGTGCCGCAATTACCTCCATGCAATTATAAGTGAATGAGGCAGCCTGTTGTTTTCAGTACCGCTGAATATAATCTCAGTAATATACTGATCTGGGGGGGTGTTCCATGAAGCAGGATTTCTCTGTTAGCTAGGTTTACTTAAGCTAGATATCATGACTGTTCAATACCTTGAACATGAATATGAATCTTACCTAAACTGTTACTGGACAATCATGACTTCTAGCTTAAGTAAACCTAGCAAACTGAGAAACCATGCTTTTTGGAATACCACCAGCTCCTATTATCCATGCAATAAACAGGTGTCGTTAGTGATACAGGCCCTTTGTCCTTCAGCACCAAGGTTCCCTCTCAGCTCGACCACGCTGCAGGCTGTCACTGCGCTGCCAAGCACTCCGAATCAGCCCCAGTGCCTCCCTGCACCTTGCTCTCATTAACGGATCCGTCACAGCCTTGTGGGGCAGCCGCACCTGTTCGTGATTAACATGGAGAGTAGATGCTGTAAAATTCCAGTGAAAACCCAGACAATTCTTTGAAATATTATTTTTAATGCTGTTGTTACCTTAAAGATGTTATTCCAGCTGTTCTCCAGGGCCTCCAATAGACGTCCTCTTTCCTCACAGCTGCTGAAATAAAGGACCCATGGAGGCAGGAACTGAGCTCTGTCTACTGAAAACTCCTGCAAAAAAGAGGGGGTCAAGTCACCAGCAAAACAGAGACACTATGGACTATTTAAAATGAGGATTAAGTGTTAATACTGCACTACAAAGGTAAAACAGAGTAGCTACGCTGAGACTGAAACTAAGAAAAAGGGTGTTTTGTTTTGGTTTTAGTGTGGATTTTGTAGCTGCTATAATTTTCACACAAGCATAGCTGAATTGAGATAAAACAGCCAGAGAGCCACAAAGAGACCTGATTTTGGTCATAACTCAATTTTGATAAAATATGCAGATAGTGTCTTGCATTTTTCAGAATAATAACATAACACAAATATTAAGCCCTACAATGTACAACTGATTCCAGCACAATAAAACTGAAGAAATTAAGGTGTCTTACAATGACACAGTATTCTTTGTCCATTTCCAGACAAATGGCTGTAACGTCATGCAGTTCAGCCCCTCCTAACAAGCGAAAGAAGTTTGTTTGGCAGTCCTGATGGCAGGTCAGCAGCTTCCTGTCTGTCACAACCAGGCAGCATGGGATACAGGGCGTGGGAGCTCCCTGAGGAATTACCTGGGAGGAAAGAGGAGAAAATGTCTTGGTTGATTTAAACATCCTTGTTTTGCTGACTAAGCTAAATGATTAATAATATTAAATATAATAATAATAACAAACTACAGGCTCGTAAAAACACCAATTTATCTGCAAAAAAGAAAAAATCTGGGGAGACAACGCGGCAGTGGTTTGTACTGCAACCTTCTAGTTGTGGGTTTCTATCCCATTTCTGGCTCTGGGGTGTGGAGTCTGCATACGATGGATTAGTTGATTCTTGAAATCTAAGGTAACTGGGGGAAACAGCTACCAGTTCAACTGGAAATCAGGCTAAGAGCTACTTTTACTGCGTGAGAAATGGACAACAAAAATTGTGTAACTGTTACACTCAGGAACATTGGAAATGACCGATTGATCAGTTCAACTTCATGGATACCACTTCAATATGGCAGTTCAAGTTATAGAAGTTTAAGCCACAACACCTGATGTGGACGAAGACTGAAATCAACAGGACATGCAAACAGGAAATAATCCTGACAGGAGCGTGGAATGCCAAATTTGGAAATGAAAAGGTGGGAAATAGTTATCTGGTATGGTTCTTTAGTATGAAACTGGAGAATAACTAGATCCTGTCGGAATGACAAGCGTACTCCCTGGACGGCACCGTAACCCCCTCTCAAATCTATTCCCTCCTCCTCTCACACCTCCCAAGCTCTACAATCTCTATCCCCCCTACATGCTTTGACCTACTTGCTAGAGAACCAGAGGAACTGTTAAGGAAAATCAAAGTCATCCATGAGGAATCTGAGAGGAATCTGCTTGAAATGAGATACCTCAAATCAGCAAAGAAAGATGTGCTAATAATCTCTGAAAAATACTGAATCGAGAATTCCAGAAAGGTACCAGAAAGGACAACAGACCAATACTACATCTGCAAAGTAACTGAAGAATGAAACAGACAAGGGCTGTTTTACAGACAATCCATGAGAATAAAAAGTTTATCATCAAGTAGGTGTGATGAATGGTAACCTGGCAAAAGGGCAAATGACTCATCCAGAATAAAGAGCAAGCAGAGATGGAGGGAATATACAGAGAAGCTCTGAAATCACTGCTGAAATAATGCAAACAACTGAAGAAGAAAATAAGTGCTGACAAAATTACACCAGATTTGGAAAACAACTTAATGGCTTGTAAATTAGAACTTGACTTATATGGGTTGGATGATGAAATCATCTGACATTTAGGTTACATAAATCTATTGGCACCGGTGGAAAATGTCTATTCATGAATAGAAAAGGAGCTTTCTCACTGGAATAAATGCTGAAAAGCAAGTCTACTGCATTATAATGTACCATACTTACACTGGAATTATTAGTAAGGATGGGCTAATAGTTCCATACCATACCACAGGTCAACGTTTATGTTACTTAATCTATGTAATGTTCAATGGAAAATGGGTGTATTGGAGTATCTTATCCATATAAAGAATCTCTAAACTAGAAAATAGGCTACAGATGGAAGACAAATGAAGGAGAAACTGATTTGGTCTGAATTGATTAAGGATTTAGACAAGGATGCATTCTATCATTCAACATCTGTGCAGAGCATATAATCAGAGAAGCTGGACTGGAAGAAGAAAGCTGGTGGAACAAACATCATTGACCTTTGATATGTTGCTGACACCACATTTATAGGGGAAAATTAAGATCTGAAGATACATATGAGGATTTAATGAAGAGTAGGAAAAAATGAGACTATAGCTAAATGTGAAGAAAACTAAGATTATGGCAGTTTTTGACTCATTGTAACAATCATCAAGAACAAATGATCCAGCAGTTAAGAAATATATTAAACTGCCACTTGACATAGCTGCAATAAACGATGGACTAAATCTTGAAGCACTGACATATGTCTAAAAACAAAGACCAGAATTGTTCAGGATATAATATTTTCTGTGACTTCAGGGGTGTAAAACCGGGATACTGAAGAAGCAGGACTGGAAGCGCACTGATGCCTTTGAACTTTGGTGCCAGCAAACAATACTATGGATTGCAAGGTAAACAAACAAGCTGATTCTTAACCAAATCAATCCTGAACTTTCACTTGAAGCACTAATGACCAAACTGAAGTAGTCTTATTTTGGGTATATTATCAGAACATTCAATGCATTAAGGACAAGCATGACCAGCATGACAGACTCAATCGTCGCAAAAATGAACATGCCTTTGGGAAGCTTACAGATCTGGGGTCTCATTTATGGCCGTTGTATATGCACAAGACGGGACCTGAAAGAGGCGAACGCCACTTCCCACGCAAACGCTGCAATCTATCCATATCCGTACGGAAAACTCTGACCCATGCGTACAAACTTTTCGTATCTAATTTGCGACCAAGGTGGAGGTGGTGAATTGAAGCCAGATTGTAGGACAAAATGTGAGTGACATCATTACAC
>JAAGVU020000038.1:4644852-4654948 GCA_011763525.2 Mormyrus iriodes | reverse complement strand
AGTCTTATTTTGGGTATATTATCAGAACATTCAATGCATTAAGGACAAGCATGACCAGCATGACAGACTCAATCGTCACAAAAATGAACATTCCTTTGGGAAGCTTACAGATCTGGGGTCTCATTTATGGCCGTTGTATATGCATAAGACGGGACCTGAAAGAGGCGAACACCACTTCCCACGCAAACGCTGCAATCTATCCATATCCGTACGGAAAACTCTGACCCATGCGTATAAACTTTTCATATCTAATTTGCGACCAAGGTGGAGGTGGTGAATTGAAGCCAGATTGTAGGACAAAATGTGAGTGACATCATTACACATATAATGATGTGTTATGCTTGTGAGTCATAACTCGTACATTTAATTTCACCTCATAGCACACGTTACATATACATCTAATTTATCATAGAATAAAGCAGTTTAATTCGTGACAGTGAACCATAATTATCCCATAAGGACATTTCAATAGTAAAATATGTCGACTCAAATTGTAAACCAAACTACATTTGTTATATTTCATCAGGACTATCTGGACTGCAGCTGTTGAAATGTGAATATATTAGTGGTAGACATGATTGGATTATCACGATCATTTGGACAAAGTGTGAAGCAATCAGTCTGATTGCTGGAAATATATAAATACTTCAGTCACACACGTTTAATGTTGCATAATGGATTTTTTTTAATATTTCATGTACTGTCCTGTTCGCTGCGCTCACAGCAATAACAGGATCTGCAACATTTTGCCACTCGCTGCATTTTTGTCACCCCACTGCTCTGACCACCAAACAAAATGTTTTTTTTCTAGTCTCCACCTTACCCACAAGCACCTCGATTTCTGGTTCAGAAAAGTTTTTCTTGCACTTTCTATCGGTTGCCATGATAAATAAACATTTATCAGGCTTAATTTGTATACATCAGTCTTCATTAGGTGTTTTGGATTGACCAATTATGGTTAAATGTGGGTCTGCAGAGGGTGAAATATGAGGCTGTTGCAGTACACACAATTACAGGTAAAGTGTGATTTATATAGAGAACATTACTATCAAGTGTGCATAGGCACGGTTTTATAAATTTGACTTTTTTACGTTCACACCTTTTTCAGTTTTTGTGTGTACATATACTTTTAGTGTGACTCCTACGCACTGTTTTATAAATGAGACCCCTGGACAGAGGACAAAAGGTTCTGAAGGAATACTGCAAAGAGAGTTACCAAGAACTGTTATTAACTAGACACTACATATAAAATAACTAAATGCTGTTAGAACGACAGCAATGTACTGACTGGATGACCCAACCACCCTCTCCCCCCATCTAATCCCTTATCCTCTCACACCCCCACTTCTACAATCTCTAGCCCCCCTAAATGCTCTCCCTACTTCTCCAAAAAATCTTTATTAAAACCCCAACTTTATATGACTTGTCTCAATGTAATCAGGTTCACCAGATCTACTTCTGTAGCTGTCTTTCACGTGCCTCCACTAAGTGACACTGCTTCATTTTGATGTGATTTGTCTCAAAATGAAATGGGCCCTAGATCAAGGTTTCCCAGTTCCAATCCCAGATGGTCAGAATACAACACAGTTTGCAGATTTTCCTGTTCAAACACATTTTAGTCAGCAAATTACCAGGTTCAGTAGGTGTGTTTGAACGGGAAAATCTGCAAACTATGTCTGCAAACTTACCCCTTTGGACACAGACTGACAGAGCAGCTGCATCCAGATGGCCATGTCCTGCTCATTTTCTGCACTGAGCTCCAGTGGGGGGTGCTCTGTCAGGATAATCTGGAAAGCATGTGGACGCTCAGTAGAGTGGGAGCGCCGGCAGCCTCCACAGTGCTCCCCCCTACAGGAAGACCAAGGGAAGAACAGAAGCAGGCTTCACTTCTGACCTTCTCTGTAGCCAGAACATTTCAGATAGCTAGGTAATAAAGACATGATGGAAGCACATGGAAGGGAAATAAAGCATACTGAAGGACTGTATAAAGGGAGTTAATGAAATTACAGGGGAAACAAGCACAGACATCCATCCATCCATCCAGCCAGCACAGGGTGGTGAGGAGTACAGGACAGAGCCACAATGTAATTACCCCATGGTGATTGACAAAAGCGGCGTCACATCTGTTCTCTCTGCATACTGGTACAAAATCCCATTGCTGTCCAAACAGAACAATCAGTATGAATATTAAGAGTCAGCACTGGTAGATAATTACAGGTTTCAGCAATAGGCAGCAAATATATAATGAATAAATACATAATATATATAAATAAATATATAAATAATAAAATCAGAAATAATACAGTTTTAGGGAGACGAAGAAACTGGTAACCATTCCCTTAACACAGGTGCACTTAATTTGTAAACTTAAAAAAATGACAAAAACATCAATACCCCTCCAAGCATTCAAGTAAACTTATATTGAATAGCATGGCTCGGCAATTAATTAAATTTTACTTTTAATTATGATTTTGACTTCCAGCTATTATTAAAACAAAATAATCAAGATAAAATGATTGTGCCTCATTTCACTTTGCAGTGATGCTCCTGTTTTGTCTTGTGTTATAAATCCAGCACACCCCTTTCCAGCCCTTTATTTGTTTCTCAGTTGAATTATATTTAGTGTTTCAAGGAAGTCCACTGTTAAAAAGACTTCTTTTTTTTAAGTTCAGTCAGTGCATATTTCTAAGGTCAATGAGTAATCATGGTAAATTATCGTAATCTTAATTTTGACCAAAATAATCATGATAATGATTTTTGCCATAACTGAGCAGCCCAACTGAATAGATGTTACTAAAGCCAAATGAGAGTATCGTATGCAAAACAATATGAAGAACATGAAGTATGGCATTACGCTGGACCATATGAATGAGTCAGGAAGAAAAACCTGCCTGAGCACCATGTAACAGCTCTTCCACTGCTCCTTGCCAAGGTATGTGGTTCCTGCAAGATATAGTAGGGGTCCTTCCTTGGAGTCAAAATGGCCACAGGAAGTTACCTGGCCAGACACAGTCACATCCATTGGGTCCTCCCAGTGTACCAAGGCATACCGATGGAGAGAGACTACAGAGACCTGTACAGCACAACCAGAGGCTGAATCAGTAAACCGACCATAATAATCAGAACTTAAAAACAGAAAAAGCAACATTCTCATTAATGCTCCCAAATAACCCCAGATCATATAATCAAAGATTTAAGCACTCAAGAAGCAATCAAGCCCAGTAATTCTACAATTGTTGTTCATGGATTCTTCATTCTTTGATGAACTATCTACCTTCGCATGATTTGTCTAACACCATATCTGTTTAAACATTATTACTCCCACTACTGGTAACTGTTGAATTTTGTGCCCATCACACATCATTTATGATTAACAACCATTTGTTTTTTAGTTTAGCCCTTTCTCCTGCTGACTAGATTACATATGTACACATTAGCTTATGCTCATACACCAGTGAAAGGGCACAATGTGGTGGCTGGAATGAAAATGCCAAAAATGTAAACTGCTAATTAAAATTTAATTTGGGGGTGTCAAGAATGATCACTTGGAAAAAATTTTCAGTATGTTTGAGCAAAATGTATTGGTCTGTGCATTCCTTTGCTTGTCTTTATCAAGGGTGCCAATTTAAAAGCTCACTATTCAGTGATCCAAGCGTTAAATGACAAAAATCATGCAATAATGAAGTTAAACACCTGAAAGACCAAACGGCACATAATACTGTCTGGAATTCAGAGAATCAACACAAGGGACTTGAATCATTGAAATGTCATTAGGATTTTGCAGTTTCAAAGTACTCTACAAAACGTTCAATAATGTAATAATGTCTATGATTAATTTTGTCCCTTGTAGAATCAAGCCTAGTTATAATACTAATTTGCACTTTTTTAGAAAACAATCTAGTTGTTATTTATCCTATTTTTTCCGTAATATATAACAGTCTTAAATTAATAATAATAATAATAATAATTATTATAATACTTTTTGAGATTGAGATGCTTCCCCAGCTTGCTCTCTGTAGGTGACCTTATAACGTAATAAATTACATAAGTATAACTATTCATGGCAAAAAGAGCAAACATTCTAAAATTCCTTATCAAATAATTTAGGGCCGTATTCTACCATTGACTTAAGTGCTTAAGTGCTTTTCCAACCTGGCTATGGGCTCTACAGGCTGTATTAAAGTCAAGGACCTCTACATAGCCAAATGCAATATTGCATTTTCTAGAAAGCCTAAGGCAATATTACTTTTATTTTATCTAGAAATAAATGTTGCAATCCAACACACGTGAATGATTTATATAACACAACAGTATATAGAAATATAAAAATTATGAAGATAAAATGATCTTTTATTTGCCATTTGCACAAGTATAAATACACGTACGTTGCAATGCTTCTCTTTGCCTATCCCCTCTAGCTCTCCATGACACACACAGACACATATGCAAGTGAGAGTAAGCCTGGGGTCACAGCGCGGGGTCAGCCAGCATGCAGCAGCCCTAGAGCTGGGGGTTACAGGCCTTGGTATATATTAGAATGTACAGAAATATACTACCATTAGGCAGGATTCAAGTGACATCTGCCCTGTCATCACACCCAGCAGGCAAATCAATTAGGCTAAATGTCTGCTTGACTAAAAAAATATTTTTTTCCAATTAAGATGATTAGTATGAATAGGTTCAAAGGAAGTAGTGTGTCTTCGCAATCCTAAGCCACATGCATGTACTTGCGCTCCTTCAGATGAAGACTGGTGCAGAGACAGTGACAGAGAAGAGAGGCAACCAAGAATACTCTGCTTTCGTTTTGATGTACTTCAACTGATGGACACTGAATGCATCATACGTTTCCTGGTGGACTGTGAAATGCTAATCTACCGCTAATGAATGACTGTCCAGCTGCAAAAACCACCAAAATTCCTTGCCGGTTCTCATGATAGTGACAAGCGCTTTGTCCATCCTGGCAACAGGAACTTTCCAGAAGGTGGCTTGTGATGTGGTGTACATTTCCCAGTCTTCTGTATCAAGGCAATGCTGCCGCACATTAGTGCCTTTATTAAATTTCCTGACACACAAGAGCACAGGAGGAGAATTAAGGGGAAGTTTTATTGGGTGGCTGGCTCCCCGAATTCCTTACGGCCACAGACTGCACACGCTGCCATCAAGGCGCCCGCTGAAAATGAACAGGTGTACAGAAACAGGAAACGGCGACACAGCATTAATGTGCCAGCCGTGCGTGACTCAGACAGACTAATCCTGTGTCTGAGCCAAGTATTCAGGCTCAGCCCATGATCCATCTATTCTGCACAATTCCACCTTGCCGCAAAGACTGGCAGAACTCCCTGAAGATAATACTTGCCTAATTGGTAACCATTCTGCTCGTAACTGGGGAGATGTGTGGGGTTTTAGTGGCAGTGACTAGCAATTGGTTTGGAACAATTCACTGCAGCCTACGCTGTAGCGTATAAGCTTCTTTGGACTATGTAGTTGATTGCGTTATTCTTTTATCAGCATTGCTTTCTGAACTTGCAGTCCATGCTGCTACTAAAATTACTAACATTTACACCGTAAATATTGATTAGGCATATTTGGTCATTTACAGAATTGTTTTTAATGAAGTGGGGAAAAAAAGCCGAAGACTAAAAAGCATACGGATTCGTTAATAACCACAATATAAGCATAATTTGCATTACGTTTATTTAACAGATGCTTTTATCTAAAGTGACACACATTTTGAAAAAGTTCTGTTATAGGATTTCTGTGAAATTTTATTTGATTCACACAATAAAGACTAGGTTCCACGATTTCCTTTTAGCCAAAAACACTGAGGGTGTAACCCTCTCTTTACGTAATGAATTAGTGTTCTAGCATGACCACACCTTCTGTTTTGTGTTACACGCCATAGGCGTCACCATACTGCCAACGGGAGAATATGCAGAAAGCACCCAACGGGAGAATATGGCCCTTAGAGTACAAATATATCTGCACAAACCTGGAGAAAAGCAACTGACTGACTGGCAATTATCACATTAGTCAGGGAAGTAGGCTTAGGCTACACAGAAAGCACAATAACAAAAATATATGACTTGGCTTTCAGATCAGCCTTCTAGCCTACACTTCCGACCCGATTGCATATAATTTTTTTAAGATCTTGCCCAGCCCTACTACCTACTCATCCCCAATCTAAAATGTAGATTTTAACTTTTCATTATTTCCAAAAGTCAGCTACCATGTTAATATGCATCATTACAACTTATTCATTCTACTTTATACTGCCACATCAATCTAAAATTTATGAAACCATTCTTTTATAAAGTACAGAGCAAAGTTTAATCCTTTTCTGCCAGATTTGGTTATATATGACATGCAATAGTTTTACTGGTGCCACAGACAACTCTGCAGATTTTACATGTACCTACCATGGATCATGAGAAAATTATGAATAAAGAAAAACAACCCACCTCACACTGAGACTCCTGAGACACAAATTTAGTAATGGCCAGCTTCTCCATTGTGGCATCCGTTAGGATGGCGGGATACGGCGGTTCGCGGCAGCCCGTTATCATGGCAGACCTCAGGACACCCAGAAACCAGCTACAAGACAGTATTTGGGATGGGTGGCATGAGAAAATTAAAACGTATATGAAACCAGAATCAAGTGTCTAATGTCCAACTCACACTGTGAGTGATGAGTCTGCAGTGTCCAGGAGGAACTGGCGTCTTCGATTGGTACAGACAAGTGTGAAGGTCTGCTGATCTAGCCCCACCTGAGACATGTGGTAGCACTCTTAACTTGGGCACAAATGCACAGAAATTTATGTGGCAATATCAAAAACACACCACTTTAATGCCTATATGACAAAGAAAGAAAAGTTCAATCTTTGTGCTTTTTTGGTGTCACATGCAGGCGATAAGGGGAAAGTTCACTCACAGAGATGTAATCCAGCTCATTGTAAGACACTGCCTCCTCCACCATATAGGGTTTCTCAGCTGCACCTGAGACGAAACACAGACATCATGTTCACACTTAGCAGCGACTGTTTCAGTGTCAAATTATCTAAAGCTACAAGAGCCAGAAACACTCAGCATCACTCACCACAAACTGGAAATTTTAAGTGCTGATAACGATCTTTGTCTGCATGCAGTGATTCCCTTCTCCCCTCTCTGTAGTGTGGGTTAATGTTTACTGATATCGTACTGATATTTGTATTTTTTTTTTATTGCCATCAGCTGACAGTCACACATATTGCTGATAACAGGACGGTTCATTTAGAACAGGCTTTAATTGCTGCTAAAATGTTATGAAATGTGTCAGAACTTTGAATTTGTGCACCTTGGGTTAATGCCAGAGTTGGTAACACTTTATTTGACGGGGCACAAATAATATAGCATTACACGATTACTTATGTATTAATTAACTACAAACTAAGTCTTAGTTACATACTGATCTCATATTAATTAATCATTAGCGAATTGTGACTTTATCTCAAGCAGTTACTATATTTGTTACTACACCTTAATTATGTAAACCTTTGTGAACTACCTAAGAAACAACTAAGGAACCACTGAAGGAACAAGCAATGAATAACAAGTGAAATATTGATCTCATGTTTGTTCATCATTAATGAATCATGATACATCTTTAACCAAGTAGCAACTATATTTGTTCATGATTTGTTCATGATTTGTTCATGATTTGTTCATGATTTGTTCATGATTTGTACTTCAGTAGGTACAGAGTTATTACAAAGTATGTGCACCCCGTCAAGTAAAGTGTTACCCCGGAGTTTGAATCTGTTTGTCTTGAAGATTACGATTCTGGGAAATCGTTGATGATTTTATTAAAAATGAAAACAAAGCACTTTTAGCTTTTCGTTAAAACAATATCAGGCCTTATATTCAAAGGGAATATTCCTATATGTGTATAATTTAGGATATTGGAAAAGTGGTCTCTTCCTAATGTTTTGCAATTATTTATATTCACCCCCTCTATCTTTACCCACTATTTTGTTGAATGTCAAATAACCTGTCAGTTACATTCATGCCCACTGCAAAACAATCCCGTTAAACTGAAATATACCATTACTATCAAATCTAGGTAACATAATATTCAGGCTAAATAAGTCCAAATATTTTGACAGATATTTGTCTGGTGGTAAGATATGAAGTGTTCAGAATTTGCAGTCAAACAGCTCCATAGCTGGCTGCCTGTTTAGGAAACAAGCAAAGAATTCTTTACAGTTCAGGAAAACACAGAACACAAACACACATGCATTTTATTCAATAGTCAATAATCACAAATAATGTGTTTTGCAATCATCAGAGCCTAGTGGACAGGGCATCATATAGGTCACATGCGAGTCAGTGGGGCTGGGTGATGTGACAATACTATCCATAATCAACGGTATCAGACAAGTGACCCAGTGGTGATATCTGACAGTAACGAAAGGTGGCCACAAATGAAAGTAACGGAATCAACATTGTTTTGGCAAGCCAACATTGTATAAGCAGTGACTGACCCCATTAAAAAACGCACACACTGTTCTGATCTCTGGAAGGTATGTGTAATTCACACTGCAAATTTCATCAAAATTGCAAAGACAAAGTTGAACTAAAATGGATGGATGACCTTGGATGCTTAATTCCAAATGAGGGTTTAATGGGTTATCCAGTACAAAGTCACGACTAAGAACATACACTACCATTCAAAAGTTTGGAATCACAGGATTTTCTTTGTTTGTGAACGAAAAATCGCTGTTTTCCATTAATTGATCAGAAATATTGTCTATATATTGTTACCGCTGTAAATGATTGCATTAAATCAGCCGTTTCTAGCTATAACAATTTCTACATTGCTGTATGAAGACCAATTTTCACCAACCATCACTCCATTGCTCCAGTGTTCGATATTCCTAAATTACCATGTTAACAGATTTATTTATCATTGGAAAACCCTTCTGCAACTGTGTCAGCACAGCTGAAAATCATTTTCCTATTTAAAGAAGCAATATAACTAGTCTTCTTTGGGCTACTTGGGTGTCATTTGTGGGTTTGATTATTGTCTAAAAACGGCCAAAAAAAGAGCTTTCTTCAGAAACTACTATCTATTGTTGTTTTGAGAAATGAAGGTTATTTCATGTGAGAAATTGCTAAGAAACTGAAGATATCTTACAGAGGTGTGCGCTACTTCCTTCACGAGCAGCGTGAACTGGCTCTAATGAGGACAGGAAGAAACGTGGGAGGCCTCGGTGCATAACTGTGTAGAAGGATAAAAACATCAGAGTCTCTAGTTTGAGAAACAGATGCCTCGCAGGTCCTAAGCTAGCAGACTTATTAAATAATAGCCGCTGAACACAATTCACACTGAAGAGGCGACTCCGGGATGGTGAAGTTTTAGGTAGGGCTTGAAAGAAAAAGCCGTATCTGAGACTGGCCAATGAAAGGAAAAGATTAAAATGGGAAGAGGAGAGAGACACTGGATGGAGGACGACCGGAAAAGCAGTTACTGGATTTCAACCCTGTTGACCTTGTTGGATCGATCGATCGATCACTCACTCACTCACTCACTCTTTCACACACACACACACACACACACACACACACACACACACTCACACAACCATTCAGATAACATGGTAAAAGGAAGACCAGCATTGCAAGTTTTATGACTTGAATTTAGAAACCTAGGAATAACAACCTGGGCCTTGAGTTAGAGATCCGGCCTGGTGCAGGCTGGTGCCCCCTTTGGTATTATAGCTTAAAGGGGGGGATGCATACTTAGGGGCTGATAAGAGTGAAACAAAGAGTGCTGGTGTTTTAAGAATCCAACATGCATCCCCCTTCCTCCCTTCTCCTCTTTAAGATTTGCCTGGTGTGTGTGCCTTGTCTTAGCGTTTACCTTTTTGTCTGTATAAATGTCTAGCTGTTATGTCTGTGCATTCATTTAAATGATATTAATAATTTTATTGCCCTCATCAAGGTATCTCACATTTTATTGCCTCACCTAAAGAATTATATACATAAATATACACTGAACAAAAATATAAACGCAACACTTTTGGTTTTGCTCCCATTTTGCATGAGCTGAACTCAAAGATCT
>JAAGVU020000038.1:4610188-4644752 GCA_011763525.2 Mormyrus iriodes | reverse complement strand
GTGAACAATATTTGAGAGTAATGGGTCTTTTGTGTATGTAGAAAATGTTTCAGATCTTTGAGTTCAGCTCATGCAAAGTGGGAGCAAAACCAAAAGTGTTGCGTTTATATTTTTGTTCAGTATATATAGGCATCCATGTGCAGATATCCATTCACATTCTCACGTCTACCTTAGAGAAATTAGGAAACATTTAATGAAATGTAACTAGGCATCATAGATATCACTTTGCCTCTTATAAGGCTTGTTGTTAGAGTACTTTCTTTGCTTAAAGTAGTTCAGAGACACCCCCCCACCCCCCCGTCGCATTCCAGGAGTTGTCGTAAATAGTTTTTACGTTCCATTTGACTCCTCCACTCCATACAACAAATGAATGTATTAATATGTGTTGTTAAACATGGATATCAAATTATTGTAATAATCCCATGTTAACCATTTCCAAATGCTGAATTTAATCTGTTATTCTCGGAAGCTAATGGCAACTCATAAGCCTAGAATTAAGAGCTGCTGTCTGAATTTGGAAGGTACCTTCGGTAAAACTTAATGTTGTAATGTGTAACATAACCGCACATACTACATCCCAATGTGAATGACCAATGCATACGGTGTAATTTAAATCATGAATTAATTTCGTACTGTGTATAAACCTCCAGGCTGTGATGTCATGTTTGGTATCAAACTGACGTTAAAATTCTGCTAAATATGAATCTCATCGTGGATTGTCACAATATTGCAAGTATCTAAAGATAAATACTTTAATTGAAGTCAACTCTAAATTTGCGAGTCCAGGGTCATAAATCCACTGGTCTGCTGCAAACACGCCTTGACCAGCCTGCCAGTCAGATGTCCCAGATCATTGGTCCGAGGATCAAATTCCCACTTATCAATATTCATGGACTTTAGACTTTAAAATCTCACACCTCGGATTCCTCCGGGGAACAGAGCACAACTGAAAAACTGAAGACCTGCGTGAATGCGAAGCCGCACAAAGGGAGGAGGAAGAGCCAAAAACTACTAAGAGCCACAAGAAAGAACCTGAGGCACCAACGCAAAGAATCGCTCCAGACCTCGCCCCCCACAACTCCATCTCTCGATCACCTCATCACCTCCACACAAGCTTCCAGAGATTCCATCTGCAACCACATAAACTCACTTTCCTTCATTTGGTCATCTAACCTATCTTATTCATCGGTCGTATAATTTTGGGTCGTGCTCTTAAGATCAAAGGCTTGCTGTGCAGAACAGCATTTCCTTTTAAGGTACCCATTTAAATTAAGTTACTTCCTTCCTATATTTCATCCCTCTCATTATTACTTATTTTATTGTTATTCTGTGTTTGTTTTATGTTAAGTATAGTGTCTGTCATGTGTTAGTTGTAGTGTTAAACGCATGCATGCCTTTTACACATTATAAATCTCTGTCTGAGTGAGTGATTGCTCATAACTAAGTCACTTCACTGGTGCGAACCGCCCTAAGCTTTTGAAGTCCTAAGCTTGTGCTGAAGTATCGCGGGACTCTCTCTCCGGCCGGGAGCGGAGTGCCGCTATAGCCGCTACATACCTGGTGAGACTTACGTTCGCGGGACGAACAGTCTAACCCAGGTCAAGTAGTTATACTGTATTTAATAAATTCCACTCATAACCTGGAACTAAATCTTCCAGTAACTGAACAATTGGGCCTTTCGTAATATTGTTTATTGGAGAAACAACCATTTAAGTATAATAATTAATAATGACAATAAATACATTAATAAATAATATATAACTACATACTGGTGGAGACAAATTATTTCAACTAATTTTTCCTACAACTGTTGTGGAAGCAGCTTGACCATATGGTACAAAACAACTGCTCAAGCCAGTCTAACTTGAGGGAGGTGCTTCAGGAAGCATAGGGTGAAAATTCTGCAGATTACCTCAACAAACAGCCAGAATGCCAAAGGTCTGCAAGTCTGTGACTACTGCAGATGGAGGATTCTTTGACGACAGCAAATTTGAAGCACAAAATCGTTATTTCTAACCTTGTTAATGTCGTCTATATTTTCTAATCATTTTGTGACTTATTAGATGAATAAAAATGTGAGATCTAATGGAAAATGTGAAATTCTCTGAGTGATTTGAAACTTTTGAATGGTAATGTATAATGTGTTTGTTGTAGAGATCAGACGCACCTTTTAAAGGGAGTCAACTATAATGCCAAAGTCTAAACACAACCAAGCATGTACAGACATGCCAAGTCCCAGACACACCTGCTACAAATGCGACCCAATCTGCTGGAATGTTGGGAATCGCTCCACCCAAGCAGGCCAAACATTCTCAAAGTGACAAGATGGTATTATAGTAACATGTTTTTATTGTGCTGCGCTGAACTTTGATGTGTCTGGAAAGCCAAATAAATATTTCCACTTCATTTGAAGAAAGTAAGTGTGTTTTAATAAAAACAATTCTGTTTGCAGTGAACCATACGAAATGAACTCAGGCTAACTTGCTGCATAAGGAGGCAAAATGACTGTCACCCCTCTAACTTCCTTAGAATGGCTAACAAAACATAATTGCCTTTACCCTTTCAAAATGCCTGTCCAAGCACAAACCTCATGTTCCATCAACAGAGCTAGACCTCAGGAATCAAATGCCTGCCTTCCCAGCACCACTATCCAGCATATTAAATCCACCTATGGAGCTCATTATGCCAGGTACCATAGATTGCTCAACTAGCAACAGCCAGTTTACTTTTCCATCATAACTCTTCACCAGCTTTGTTGGGTCAGATAAATTGAATATGGTGGCTTTAAAGGGTTGTGCTTACCTTTGCGGAGCAGGTAGATGTAACAATCAGTCAGCAGCAGGTAGAGAGGCTGCAGATCACCCTCCATGTGGCCTGTACTCATCTTCACCATCTGAATGGAGGACCAAAGTGGAGTACCTTATTCCTGTCACTTCCGACCAATGAAGAGACCAAACATCACTGAAAACTGAGAAAGTGCACAGAAATGCAGCTCACCTTGAACAGCTGCTCTTCATTCTCCCTGAAGACATGGATCATTAGCAGCAGCAGGTGGTTGTTATCTACCCTAGAAGACAGTCCTCATGGTCAGCTCCAGCCGCAGCTGCTTGTCTGCTTTTTGATCCATAGCACAGCCAGCCAAGCCAGATTCAGTACAGGCAGTCCCCGGGTTAAAAAACATCCAACTTAAAGACGAGCTGTACTTACGAACAAATTGCCATATAACCATAAAATCTAATTAAATACAATGGTTCAAAATAATGAATCTACGCATGCACTACTTTGTGACATTCTTCAAAAGACTGCACGGCTTCAGCGGTTTGCCGGCTTGAGGTACAGTATGGTACTGTATGTAGTTATTTTGTTATTACTGTATTATCACTTATGTACTGTATTCTTGTTCCGATATACCTACAAATTCAACTTAAAAAGAGACTTTGGGAATTTCGGTTTCGGTTTGTAACCTGGAGACTGCCTGCATTCAGCAGTTTTATAAAGTTACTAAGCTACTCAGGGATACTCAGATCAATTCCATAGCAGTAGCTGTATGTAATGCTGAAAGTGAAATCTAACCTGAACTCTGCAGGGTGACTGCAGTCCAGAGGGCTGGCCCTTTGTGTCTCCTCATCTTCCTCTTCCTTACCGACAGCAGAACCTGCCTCCTCAGCCAGTGGACACACTTGATCCTGGTCCTCCTTGGGTACTGCAGTTGCAGTGTCAACATTTCCTTTCTTCTCTTCTCCTTCATGCTCTTGCTCATCCTCATGGCCGCCATGAGCAGCGTCCTGCTGGCCATTACCTGTAGAGTCATTAAGGCTAGCGCCTGGGCTAGCAGGGTCTGGACTGTGGGGGGTAAATCGGTAGAAGTCCGTAGGGGCTGAGAGCGCCTGCAGGAAGCCAGCACTGGGGACCTGGGCTCTGTCAGGGGCATCGACCTCTGAGGCCCCCGGACATGACCGCTGCTGAGATAGCCACTGCCCGTTGGTGACTCTGCCTGCCCTGCCCCCCTCTGCTTTCCCACCAGCCTGACTGTCTAGAGGTCCATTCAGCTGGTCCACCACTGCCTGCAGCGGCTGTCCCACACTATCCATGGAGGTGTCTGACATTTCTGGAAGCTGGAGCAGGCTTTCGGTCTCCTCCTCCTCCTCCTCAGAACCCCGATGTTTGGGTCTCATCTCCCCATTCCCCTCTTGCATGCCTTGGTTAATGTCATTTTCCAATGGAATGTTGTTCTGGCTGGTCACAGTTTCCAAGGCTCCCCTTGCACGGCGCTTCTTTCCCGGCTTTTTGCGACGGCCCACTCTGATGAAGTACACAGCATTAATGGACCCCTCCCACGCACCCATACGCAACGGTAGTAATATGCAAGTGAATAACCATAAGGACACAACTGACCTGATGACCTCTAGGTCTGTGCTTACGCCCTCTGTGTCCCCTATGGTTGTGGTATCCTCCGGACAGAATACTTGCACAGGTGTGACAGTGACTGAGGGGCTAGTGCAGGACTCCTCGTTGAATGGGTTGTAGCGAAATGTGGGGCTGCGTGGGACAGCTTCCCCTGGCCGAGTCCCTGTGCTCAGCGGAGTGCTGATGAATGTTTGGGGATCTGATGCACCAGAGCGAGGGCAGCTGGCTGGATCAGTGAGGTCTCCTTCTGCAAGAAGGGAGGGAAACACCACCCCCGATATTGCTGAAGTGAATGTCATGGGAGCAAACAAAACCACACTAGTGCTCACAGACAGTAACGGTGACAAACAAAAGGAGACATAAAGCACAGCTACATGCACCTACTCACCAAGAAAAGGCTGCACCAACTAATCAGCTACTGCCACTCAGACTGTCAGGCATAGGGCTGGGCGATATAGCAATGAAATATTGTATCGTGATTATGAACATTCATACCATCATCAGTTTGAATAACGTGTGTATTGTGATATACGCAAACAATTGTTTTCGTGAATAATTAATTAGTTATAATGTACTGTTTTTACACAAATTCCATCAAGGTATGAGTCTGTTTTTGGCGTAATTTATCTATAAATCTGTCACAAGCTCCTTAACTATTAGAAAAACAATTTAGTCATCATAATCAGAAAAATTAAATTTGGATTTTTTAAATGAAAATTAGATTTTGATTTTGCAGTCCATTCCATCTGTCACATTGTTTCATGTTCTGAATCTGTTTAAGGGCAATTCTAAGTACATTTTAAGCAAAAATGGAGCACTGAAGTAAAGAAATGATGGCTTGAATTATATTGGATAATTATATTGTTAGATAAAAAAATGAATAAATCATCAAGATAAAACATTTTACCATATAGCCCAGCCCTAGTTAGGCATGCACAAAACAGCATCTCCATTAAAGAACTGTGGGCAACTAGAAAATGTCAGTGTCCTCCGCTCCACTCTTCAGTTTGTGAAGCCAGACACTGATATTACAGGAAGTTAGTGATACTGCAGATTCCTCCAGTCACACAGCAAGATACACGGATGACAGCTCCCCCAGAAAGCTCCTGGTAAACCACCTCACACCAATAAATTAAATTAGATATAAAAATACATTTCAGAAATGACACCAGAGGCAGTGTGGTCCAGTGGACACCACAGTTGCCTTGGACCTCCAGGATTAGGGCGGTTCAAATCCTACCGCTGCTCTGAGTGCATACAGTTTACAAGTTGTTTGGGCACGTATAGGTTTGCATGGTGTCCACGTGGCTTCTGCATGGGCATCAATCGTGATCTGTATTTTAATTTTTAGCACAATGGCTCCAAAAATGAAAAAGCTACCAGCTGTTAACATTGTAAAGATGTCATATTATTATACAATAAATATTCCAAACAGTTCTTAAGTTTAGGAATAGAAACATCCGCACTTAAATGTAAAAATACAGGGGAAATGTATTATAAATTCATAAAATACTTTTGCTGCATCGATGTTGTTTCCAAATTAGAGAGAGGTCAGATTCTGGGGCAAACAGGTTACATATGGCACATGGCCTGCCATGGAAAGGATGACCAAAGATGTGTAAATGTTAGAACATGCAGTCTTACACAGAGAGGTTTGGATAGGTGCGTAGTTAATTGGGTGAAGTTGGGAAAATGGGTAAGTTCACGGGGGTGAGGGGGGGTGTAACCATTTCCCACCTTCCCATTCTGCATTTGGTACTGACTGCAACACAGGGAAGATGTCACCAAAATCATAATCTAAAAAAAGGAGGGATGAGACGTTAGGTGGAAATGTATGACCAGAGCGAGACGGAGGGAAAACAGAAGTAAAAACTGAAGAAAGAAAAATGCTGGTATAACAAAATATGCATGGAAGGTTATTACTCACATACATCAGAAAAGTAGCTGCATTACTAGAAATCTGGCAGGTCCAAAAGAATTAAAGGCCAGTGTGGATGTTGATTAACATGAACCTTCACAACATGGTGTACTCTACTCAGTGCATGACAGAACACTGGTGGTTCCTTCACCAGTTGGCTATGTTACTTAACTGGTGATCAAATTTCCCAATGTAGAAGCATACACATTAGCAAGAACTGCTTGGACATCTATCTGTGCTGACAGAGGGAGTGCCCTGCGTTCCTTACCCTCACTGGAGGGTGCAATGGCGCTGTCATCCCATTCCAGGTTGGTAGAGGTCAGAGATGTGAAGGAGTGCAGGGACAGGCTATCTGAACTTGGCAACCGCTCCTCAAAGTCCAGCAGGTTCTGTGGCTTGTAGTACTCTGGCATGTAAGGGGCCACATCCAGGTACGGAACGTCCTGCTCAAGGAAGAGGAGCAGAAAATTTAAGGAGAGCCACTGCACAGTCCAGCTATTTGCCAACCCAATTGGCAAAAATTATTACTGCCATAATGTCGGTCAAATTAAAAAGTTTTATTCTACTTTAAAATTATAGCAAAATTATCCCAGATTATAGCTTCCAATTCCTGCAGATGCACCGATCTACCGGCCAGGGACCAGAATCGGCCAATTTTCAGCGTTCTCAACCTAGACCGGAAACCGGCCGGTCATGTATTTCTGCTACCGAACCGGTCCGTTTTACACATGCGCCGTACGTCATAAACACAGCGGCTCTCAGGCAATAGCACGCGGCAGTGAGGCTAACATGTTGTTAGAGTGGAAGTTCTTGACTGTGAATGAAGACACAAAGACTGCCATTTGTAATAAACGTAAAGCCGAAGTAAACCGTGGGGGAAGCACGAAAATGTAGTGAAACTGATTATTAAATATATTCTAGATAATCTTGAAAAGGAATAATCATTAAAATTAAAGTTAACTAAGGTTTTTTTCCTCTGACAGAGTAAAACAAAGTAAAAATGTTTTAGCGAAATTTCAACCCCCTGCGCTATAACGTCTGTACATTATGAAGGTATGAAAAAGCCTGATCTTAATCTAGCTTACTAGCGATGTAAGAATTGTATGTGCATAACATGCGATGTTGGTAGTAATAATATTACCCTGCACTGATTATTATTTGGTAAAGAATAATAAAGTTCAGTTTTGTTTGGAGGTTTATAACCTATGGAATTTTTTTATTTTAAGACAAGTAAAAAAAGAGAAAAAGATCAATGTCATGTATGTGTATGTAACAAAACCTGAAACAACAGTGGTGAACTTAAACATACTGGAAAACGATATAAGTAACTGACATTTATTTAAATCTGTTGCACATGCTCTTGTTCGGTAAAGTGAAGTATGTCAGATAAAGCTCGGTGTACAGCAACTCATTTTCAGTTAATTGTTATTTGTACCTCTTTCCAGGCACAGAGCACTTTATTTTGAGGCTTGTTTAAGTGAGAGAAGACCCTGTAACTTAGTGCAGTTTGGGGGAAATTGTAAAGTTTAACAATTTCTATTACTATGAAAATAATATTTTACATTGAAGAAAGCACGTGCAAACAAAAATCAAGTTATCAATTGTAGATCTTAGAAAATCGGTATCGGCAGGTCACACTGGCAATAAAATCGGAATCGGACAAGAAAACTGCAATCGGTGCATCTCTCCTTATTTTGTTTAACCATTCTGAGCTGAGGGGCACTGCAATCTCTTACCAGTTTAATTATCTTTAAAACTGGCAAAGTGACTCTCAGAACAATAATACCCAATAAGGGCATCTTACAATTTAAGAGACAATGTGAATAAATACATTATTAAAACAACACTGAACGGTATGTTAAGATGCATCATCTAGCATTTTCTATCTAGTTCTACTCAGTTAATTCAGAGTGCCATGGATAATCTGTACATTTAAGAAGTTTGTCAATGGCCATCTGCACACTGTGGTTTACATAATAAAGACTTAAAGCTTTAAACTGACATATGCTCTTAACCAGAAGCTTGCTGCCAAAAACTTCAAAATATCATACCGGTGCAATTAAAAAGCCGTTTATCGTCACAATAAGGCTGTAAGTAAGGAGAAAACCCCAAGCTACAAAAATGTACGTTAATTTTTTTTACATAAAGTATGATTGTACACCGAATACAGTACAGCGGCAAGCATATGAAATATTAAATGTACTATTACAACCACAATTATTACAAAAAATAAAAAACTATAAACCCATAATTAAATAACCGTATAGCACTGTTGCTTCACACCTCCCAGCCTGGGAGTTTCAAACCCACATCCACCTTTGCATTAAGAACTTGCATTTCTTTGTGTGTGTCACGCAGGTTACCTCCTGCAACTCAAAGATATGCATGTGACCTATTTGGCGTTTCTAAATTGAGTGTGCATGCATGCATGTGCCCAGTGATGGACTGGCTTCTCATGCTGTTTATGCCCTGTCCAGCCTGGGACAGGCCTGAGACTCCCTGTGACCCAGACCGTGATAAGCAGGTAGATGATTTATTGAACAAGTATCAGGATTTAACTACAATTTATAAAATTGCAAAATCTACAAAACACTTAACTATGACAATGATAATCATCTGCATAAAGTCATTAGAATTATATATTATATTCTTTAACTGGTATAAAAAAAGTCAAATTAAGAATAATCCAAATGGTATGAATAATCAGTGAAGTGAACTGCAGCTTGACAGTTTTCCGTTGTAATAAAAGCTTTGAGGTCAGTCTAATTGGAGTACGCCACTTCACTGATAAAGCAAACAATATGTACTGATGGCTTTAACCAGAAGCCATCCATCCATCTACCACCTGTTATTCAGTACAGGATCACAGGGGGAAGCCTATCACAGGCAGCATAGGGTACAACTGGGATGTGATGCCAGCCACCACTGGTCACAGGCACATAGACACTATGGACAATTAGAGTCACCGGTTCACCTGACTGCATGTCTTTAGGAAGACAGTATCTGCAGGAAAGTCAGATGACATGAGGATAACATGCGAACCCCATATGCATGAGATTCCAATCCCTGACACTGCCGGTGTGAGCAGCAGTGCTACCTACTGAGCCATACATTCAAACAAAAAACCTGATCAATAACAGCAGAATAGTGACAGGTCATTACAGCTGATTACATGCAGCACATGAACCTGGCAGAGAGGGAGGAGCCTAAACATTAACATACCAGCTCCAAGTCAAAGCGGATGAACTCCAGTCCCGACACTAGGGTGAGGAAGAGGGCGAGGTGATCATGACTGCATACCAAGGCATGTCTGAAAAACACACACACACACACACACACACACACACACACACACACACACACACACACGGTTATATTTATATCTTTGTGGGGACCGTTCATTCATTTCTATGGGCAAAATCCTAATCCCAACAATAACAACCTTAACCCCGACTCAGCCCTAACCTTAACCATAAGTAACCAAACAAAATACAAGTATTTTGGCTTTTTTAGTTTTTTGGTTGCAGTCACAGATTTTTGTAAAATTTAGTTTCCCTGAGGCCCAAGAAAATGGTCCCTACAACATCAAAATAACAGGTTTTTATCACATTGTAGAGAAATATGGTCCCTGCAATATAATGTATCAAAAAACCCTGCCCCATTACACAGACACAACTGCCCCGTTCAAAATCATTCCCCTTCAATTGTTTTTACACTGGCTTTTTATTCTGCTAAGGTCTTCAAGGTCCTCAGTGAGTTACAGGTCTTAAAGTAAAAGTATTTGTACTTTTCCAGCTAATGCTAGTGGGTATTATTTCTCCTTTTTATATACCAGATACTATAAAGTGGACAATTCCCTAGACTGTTTATAATATACAAAATCAAATTATGTTAAAAACTAGCAACATTTCCTAAAGAAGTCAGAACCAATTAGAACTGTAATAACGAAATGGCACTCCGGCACCAGTCTAATACAAATGAAACAATTTGGATTACAAAAATGTTACATCCACCTTTGAACCAGGGAGCAGGAAGGCCTGGAGCCGATTTCAGGAAGCCAAGGGCTCAAGGCCGAGAAACACACTGACAGGATTCCAGTACATTTTTTTAGCATGACACATAATACACTTACATGTAGAATTCAGTATGTGAACGTAAAAATTAACCTGAGTGATCGTCCAGGATAATGCAGGTTATATTTCCTCAGTGATGTACATTGCACCCTTGTGCTCATTTCTGCATGACTTAATTTTTCCCAAGCTTTTGACATGCTTTTCAGCCATAAGACATGCTAGCATAACCTCTTCTGAAATCCTCTGCATTGATTTTTTCTGAACTTTGAGGACCCTGTATCCCCTGAATAGAACAAGAGATTCCAAAAACCACCTTTGCGCTACTGTATGTCCTACAATGTACTGGCATCCCTTCCAGGGTGTACCCCCACCTTGTGACTTATGAAGCCATACATAGCCCCCCTCCTTTGTTTTTTTGTTGAATTCATTATCATCACTTATAGGAATATCAGACACAAAACACATAAACTGATAATCAGACTATATAAATATATAAACAGAATCTGAAAACGTATACCGACAATTGTACATAGAAATATCACTACAAATCTGCTCTAAACATTATTCCAGTGGAGAAAGTCATGGCTGGAATTGCACTGTCAATTTCGCAAGGAAAGGGTGAAGAAACACAGTTGAGATTGTGGCATGCATATAACCTCCTATATACTGACATCTCTGCACATTCCATAGCTCAAACTCCAAGAATTCTAGAAGACTACACAGGAATTCAGAGCTACAGACACACTACAAATCAATACAATCTTCAAAAATATTGTTCCTAAGAAACAGGTTTACATATATGCCAAAGACAGTACAAAGCTGTGCTGAACATGAAGAAGCAAAACACCCCCAAACAGTGGGGCTTTCTCCACCACACATCATGTGTGGAATGAGGGTTAGGCTGCTGGCATGTAGCGTTTCGTTTCCTCATAACATATTGTCTCATCAGTCATTTGAACACTGTCCCAGCAGGAATTTGAAATATGCCAATAGAGCAAATACAAAACAGTTCTCCAACCTTAGTGTTTTACTCTGTTCCTTCCTTTGTTAATGCTAAACAACCGCTTCCATCTTTGACTGGCTGAATTAAAAAAAGATTTTCCCTTTCTGTCATTCCAAAGGAACCCACATAAACAAAGTCATACATACTAAGTTCACCTCAGTTCCCTCATTCTTATATATTGGCATTACTGATATTATTTTTAAATATGAATGCCATGTAAAGCGTGACATCTTTTGGCCAGCTGCTCCCTTCTGTTAGTGATGCAGCACTTGCAGTTGCCTTACTTGAAATAGTACTTTTGCAGCAGTGCCTGGTTCTCCTGGAACAGACGGAGGTAGCTCTCCAGTGAGCTCTCACTCAGTGCCAGGTAAAGCCATGCCCGGCCTGCACACAAACCAGACAGAACTGCTTACTAAGGCATGCGCTCAAGCTGTCTCATGGGAAACCAGCTATCAAAAAGCATGACTAGGCCTAATACTAGATGGATGTTTAATTTGCTTCCCATTTTTCACATGGCAGGCACAAGTTTATAAAAAAGTGAAAGCCTTGATGAAGATTCTGCCCTTGCTAGGCTCTGATGTATTTTGTGTGTGATAGCAAAATAAGACTACTTAAGTAAAAGCAATACATTTTCTGTGGTCTGTTTTATAGTGTTTATCAGCACAAGCTGTGCTAATATAGACAATTTCTGTCTTACTAATGAGTTAATCATAGTGGCAGGTTGTGTGCATGCAAAAATATGTCATTACTGACAGAGGTGGAAAGTTCAGGTCAAGAAAGTAAAAACCTAGACTAAGATTTTGTTTCAACCAACCAGTTTAGTATAAGAGTTGTGGTCACAGAGTACTCAACAGGTTAGTTGACATGTCCATGTACCCTGATTATTGAGGGTACATGGACAGTGGCCTATAAGGGCTTGAATTAACAACCTCCTGAATACAGGAATAAAGCCTGACAATGTAACCACCTGGCCGTTTAACAAAACTTCTACTCACTCCGGCCGAGGTTGGTGGCGATGTGCTGGAGCTCCTCAATCTGGTGAATGGCCTCCCGACGAGTGAAATGCAGAACTAGAACCCAATAGCCCAAGGAGATATCTTGAAGCCTAGAACAGATGCAAGAAGGGGATGGTGTTGAACCCAAACATGACCTTCCCAGCAACTCTATGCTTGCTTGATACCCCAACTACAATAAACTGGGTACATGGGCACATGTTAATACATATTTGCAAACCAAACTCTCCTCACTGACATACCCATAGAGCAGAGCATGGTCCAGATGCTCACACAGACGTTGTAGGACACGGTCATGATTCCGGATGGCTGGTGTCTCATCCTCACAGGCAGCAAAGTAACTCTGCAGCTACAGATGGAAAATTTTATAGTCAAACATTAGCATCCCCAATTACTGAACCACATTTCCCACACATGCAGTTTAAAGCAATGTATTTCTGTACACAATTAGAGTTTTAACACTTCTAAATAAGCATGATGGTCTGCTATAAAATTATAATTCTTTGGTGACCAATTTTATCATAATTGCTAAATTATTTTGAAAATAACCAACATTATAATGTCACACAGATACATCAGGCCAGTGTAGGCACATGTACGGTTAATTACCTCAATATAAGACAGAGCACTACATCACAGATACGAACATAAAGCCAACATTAAACAAGGATCACCAGCTAGAGGGTGACCTAATCCAAATTTCATGCAGCTGAATATCATGTGACCCGATGGCCCTCTATTGGAAGTATGAAAAAAATAAATGCAACTAAAAACAAAGGGACAGACAAATGACATGGCAAATGACAAACAGGTGACACCGAATCACAAGCTCGACAAGGAAGTCGGAAAAAAACGACAGAAACTATTTTATAAAACGAAACAGGACAGTGCTGTAACACCTGCTTAAGGATATGTAAGTGGAGCTTGTCAAAAGCTATTAAAACATACAGTGAGACGAATGTTGCAGGCGTTAATTGCATGCAAATCAGCGCACAACACTCAGTTATCCAATGTCGTTATAGTGACGCAGGATGTAACATAAGCACATGGAGAAATGTAATACTAAAGCCTTTATAACTACTGGATGACCTTAATAGTCCTGACCAACACTGCCTCCGTCGTTATACTTACATGCAGTACTTTCTGAAAATATTACATATTGCATAGGCCTCTACATAAAGGTCGACCAGGACTTAATGCCAGTTTAACAGCGTTTGTCCAGATTACCCAGAAGAGTTGTTACCTACCTTCTTCACGGACAAGGAAATATTTTCCAGTATCCGGTCTATTACTCTGGGTTGATCCATCAGTCTTTGTCTCCTTCCTTGCCTGCAGATTTCAGTTACTCTCCACTATGCCTCAAATTGTGAAAGTTTGTTATAAGTATTTTATAAGTAAGAATTTTCCCATCAAGCTGATCGTTTCAATATTACACCATTAAAAACGCAGTAAGTATGTACACAAGCGAGTCACGTTACTTTAAAATATGGGAACTATGGGGGGGAAAAGATGTGGCCAGATGCAGCTGTAGGAGTGCATGGGGAAACTTACAAACTCGATTGCACCCTAACTAACCCAGTTAGCGAAGATCATTTAAAGACAGATTCCTTTACATAGTTTATCACCATTAACTAGCAGAGGAAACGAATCAAAATGATTGTAATAAACAATATGAATTAAAGTGGCTACCAAAGTACCCAAGCGCGAGCCAAGTGCATATTTCATTGCCTATTTCTTCGAATGAAGAAAATACCTGAAACTGTGGACATTTAAAATTACTTTAACCGAAATTGAAACTAGCTGTCAAATGTGGTTTTATTATCGAACACTTAATCTGCAACGACTGTTTATCTCAAGTTAAGGCTGTTCTTGCTTAACAACGATCTATGCCGAAAACTGTCATCATTTGTAAAACGAGACATCCAGGCAACTCAGTAATGTTCAAACTTTTGGAGAAAAAGTATAACAAATCTATGGGCTTTACGGTTTCAACAGCGCGGATTACTTATGCTTTGTCACAGATTGCCGCTATTTAAAAATGAAAGACTGAACATATTTTCAACATAGTCGTCTTCGATATTATTTATTTATACTACATTCTTACTAGACAACGATGGAATAAGAATCATGACATTGTCTGAACACCCAAATGTTTCGCTACAACGAAATCCATCACAGTATCTTCGATTCTTTGCTTAAAAGTATTCCGTTTTCAGGCTCCTTGTCCGGAGTCTATCTGCAGCCGACAGCTAACTCATACCATACGGGCGTTTCTAGCAATTCGTAAAATCACCTATTTTAATACGACAAGAAATCCCAATGTTAAAGAAGTCAATTTTAATCCCGCAATCGCTAAATAAAATTAAATTGTAAATATGACTTGCGTGGGTTTAAGGAGTGGAGTTGACATCGAGCTCGTGACTCCCAAACGGATATGACATCATTTAGTTGAAGCCGAATTTAGATGCACCACGTGTTCATCAGCAAACGAGGAGTCCAGGCAAAACTATGTACAATGTATTAGACATAATAATAAAATAATAATAATAATAATGATAATAATAATGACGATCAACTATAGCGTTGATATCCAATTACAATACATTTGACATCGTATTTAACAACAACAACAATTGGTTTGGATTGTTTGTACTATATATAATACAAAACAATAACACAATATATTATTCTAAAAAAATGCTTGTACAAGATGCTGGTGTAGTAGGTAGGTAATTATAATAGATTAATATGAAATACAAGGTATACGAAGACTAATAACAAAACAGAACAGCACTACTTCTGAATTTAATGCATTGAAATCGCAGCCTGTGTGCAAGTAACTGAGAGCACTGTTGCAGGGCCTCCAAGTTACCACTGATTCTATTTCAGATTAAATTTGTAAATTGTGTTTAAAGTGATATGGCTGAAATAAACCTTTTAATTCTTAGGAAAGTTACAATTTTATTTAGATACAGAGTAGCAGGCAGAGAGAGAGCTTTTTCAGACACCCACCCTGCCATACCACAGGAGGCCATGGGGCACAGGAATCCGGGGGTGAGGTGGATTAATTTGGATGTATAATAATTAATTTGGATTCAGTCATCCCCCCAATAAACAGACCTTGGTATTATTAAGATACTATTAAATTGCACCCCCCAATTATCAATCTCTTTCCTATGTCATTGGTCAAATGGTCCAAGAGTGCACAGCTATCAGGTCAGGTCAGGTCGGGGAGCATGTGCTGATGCAGCGTGTTGCCACACCCACTACATGAAAAAACGCCTCGGGATCCCAGCTGGCAACCCCGCAGGCAGACACACGGTCCTGTCCCACCCATCTGCCGCAGCACAGCTATGTTCAAGGAAAAATCTACATATCAGGGCCAAATCAGAATTTCTGGCTTAGCCAGATAACTTGTCAGATTTAAAGTAATCTGGGCTAAATGTAAGTGAATGAAGATAAAGTCCATTTAAACTGGGGTACCTTAAATCCGACAAATGGCTAAGCAAGAAATCCTGCTTCGTTATTCAGGCCCCAGGACAGCTGCATATAATAACCCAAATGTTGACGCTGGTAGAGCATGTAATTTTCTTACCTGGAAAAATGTTTTATCTATTCTTGGAGTATAACAGTATCTAACACAATCTGCATAATATTATATTTACAATCAAGAACCCACGACTATATATGCATTTTATTATCATCTCATAAGGATATTTCAGCACTACAGATTTACACACCTTGCCCTTAGGTACATTGTAAAAGCAGACATATCCTGAAATATACTTCTATGTGACAACTAAAAATTTTGTGCATCGAAAAGAAAGTGCAGTTCAGCATTTATTTAGTGCCGTGTTAACACAATAAACAGTCAGGCAGTGTAATGGGCTGGGAAAGGAGGAGAGGAGGAGGAGGAGTCCATTTCTAATATGAACATTTGTCTTGGGGTAGAAAGACATCTTCATATACCTCTGATTTATGCACTAAGGGTTGAGTGTCATTGATGGGCATTCCTTCACATACATGTTCAGGTTCATTTCAGATGGACCTGTACTCTTCAGGTACCTTAGCAACAGGACAGCCACCTACCAGCACATACCCACATCATAGTCTTGGCTTACATTTACAAAAAAAATCAATTTATAGACCAAACTTTTTTCCCCTAATTAGTGGAAGATATCAGATAAAGTTCTACTATTTACATAAAATATCACTGCTGAATTTGAATGATATACATACCATTGTACTTGGTCTGTTTAATCAGGTTAAATTTAAAATTTCAGATTTTCCACACAGTTAATTGAACCCTGAAATTGATTCAAAGACTGTTGTTTTGGGAAAATATGATCTGTCAAACGTAGAATGGTTACACATCCTATGTGACAACAAGTGGTTAAAAAAGTAAATGTTTAATCTTTAAAATGCATTTAGCACAGTTAAGTTTGATAGTCAAACTACTGAAAAAGAGAAACACTGTTCTTAGATTTCCAGATGCATCAATTGTTGTTAAGCCAGTTAAATGTATGGATTTAACATCTACCTTTATTTAGATTAATATTTCTTTGTCTTTGCATTGGAGTTTGGTTCTCAGCAATGAAACACAGACCTCTTTTCATGACGCAGAAGCAGTGGTAGACCTCACTTCTCTGTAGGGTGGGGCTCAGTCTGCCCACCAAAAGCCCTCTCACACAGATTCACTCGCACTCACCAACCTGTGCACATCTCATTGACCGTATTAAAAAAATTCTTTTAAATGAACTTGTCAATGAATAGAAATTCAAATGGAGTCAAAGAAAAATATAAACTTAAGTTTAACCCACTTTTTTGGATTTTTATCATCCCCAAAGGCATTCATCAAAGTCAATTAAAACGCAGTGAATAAGAAGCAGGGACACCCTCCTATTTTTACACAGGTTTACGTCCAGAAGTAAATGTGTCTGAGGAAAGAATACAGTGCCATGACAAAATTAGCTATGTCTCAGGTGAGAGTTATGCAATAGTTAATTAAATCGTATTGGCTACTGCTACAAAGGATTAACGGAAATGCGGTGGCTAAATGCTGGAATAATGCAGCTTGAGATTCCGCAAAGGCAGGAAACAGCTCAACAGGTAAGTTCTGATCCCTAATTCTCGTTTACCTGAAGGCTGCATGACACTGACATATTGCGATGCACAGACGATGACTAAATATCGTTTTACCCACCATTACAAAAATGGCAGCTGCTTTCATGTGGCAGTGAGCCTGCCAGCACGGGTTAACATGCCAGTCCTTGATACCTCTGACTCCCTCTGCAAATTCATGCTGATCATTCGGTCCGACTTCACTCTTCCTGGTGGGCACACTCCATCTCCACAGTCTCTGGCTCGGCCAGCACCCCAGGCTCGGTTCCCGGAGCCACTTCTGCACCTTCCCTCTGAGCCTGGGCATGGGCAGCCTCATCTGCCCCTGCTTCCACCTCCCCTTCACCCTCCCTGGTGCGGAACAGCAGCTGGCCGCCCTGCAGGACCTGCTCGGCAGCCTGCCAGGCGCCTGCACCCCCGTACTGCTGGTAAAAGTCGGAGTCAGCCTGAAACATGACGAGGGCCTGAGCGGTGTGGATGCGCACGTGCTGTGCCAGTGAGCTAGCATCAGCGAACTTCTCCCCGCAAGAGTCGCAGGCATACAGAATCTGTGTGTTGGGATCTGGAGGCAGAGGGGAAGACAAAACGGACACTGTAGGGTCTGTATCTGTTTCAGAAGTGACAGAACGTATACATTGCGTCCTATATTTCTTTGTTTCCCCTTTACTACTATTTATGTATGCACTGTTTGTGTATGTGAGAGAAAGGACATGAATGAGTATGTATGAATGTTTCTGTGCATCATCAAATTAATGTGTACATACTTGTATACGTTTCGGCATATGTGAGTGTGTATGCGTGTTGGAGCATGTCCTACCTGCCTCCTGCACTCTCTCTACAGCCTTGGTGATCTCTGCTTTCAGGGCCTCCGTCTCGTCAGCTGACACAGATGCTGCCACAGGCACCACTAAAACAAAACGCCTCATTAATAAATACTGCAGTCTGAATATAGCATAATTCTGTGCATTCATTTATAGGAGTTCATACATGCAAATTTACTTTCTCTCTTCAGTTTCCTCTCACATTCTTCTCTCTCCATTACCAATGTTCTCTAGGCTAGGGTAAGCTAGGGTGTTTCTCAATACCAAAAACGCAAAAATCGTGCTAGTGGTCTAGGCAAGACCACTCTTGCTAACTTGCCTCCCAAGAACAAACTTTGGTTGCAATGAATCATGGGACTGGTCTCGTTTGCTGAGGATGCAACCAATGTATCCTTGACATCTGGGGCGGGGCAAGAACTACATCTGGGGATTTTTACAGTCCTCTATCCTTCTGTTCTTCAGTATTGGAACTGGTCTTCAGCAATGGAAGATGATGTAAAACGGGTACACGAGGACACAAGTACAGTCAAGTACGCATATTGTATTGAGAAGCACCCTTGTTCTCACCCTCCTACTGCTGCCACCTTGCCCCCCCCTCCTTTTTGCAGAGCTTACTGACCTGTCAGCTGCGCTACAGCACTAGCAGCAAGAGCCTCGGTGGCCAGGGTGACAATGTCATCAGTGGTGACAGTGACAATGTTGACCTCACTGTCGTCCAGCTCCGAGGCCGGTGTGGAGCCGGGGTGCAGCTTGCCCGGCCCTCCGCCCCCATCGCTCTCATCTCCAGCTACCACCAGCTGCTTCATGCCGGCCTTGCCCTGGTGCACCGTCTTGACGTGGGAACGCAGGTTGTCCACGCGGTTGAAGCCTCGTCCACACTTGTCACACAGAAATGGCTTCTCACCTGGAAAGCGGCAGGGACAGAAAGGAGAAAGAGGGAGAACACAAGGAGACGGAAGAAAAACATGCAGATTTCTCAAGATAGAATAATGGAAGCAAATAAAAGAAAGCATAGGTCACATATTTCACTACAGAGAGCAGTATCCTTAAAGGGCCGTTACACTGCATGAAAAGTTCTCTTTTGCTTCAAATTTGTGATGCCAGCATTGCGTATTAGAACACACTTAAAACAGAGTATTACTATGAGGGTGATAACAGTAATATGTGAATTGCATGCTTGAGTACAGCATACACAAATAAAACTTACCTGTATGGATAATGATGTGTTTCGACAAGTCTCCAACGTTGACGAAGGCTTTGTTGCAGACCTGACATTTATGAGGTCGGATGTTGTCATGGTGCCGGATGTGATTAGCCAGTTGACTAGACTGGACAAACCTAAACCATAAGAAGAGAAGATAGACTGACAAACTGGACCTCAAAAGGCTGTAAAGGTTTTTTCTAGAGTCTTCCACTGACCTTTTTCCACATCGATCACAGACATACGGTTTCTCTCCAGTGTGCTGTCGGACGTGGGCGATAAGGGAGCTTGCCTGGGTGAAGCCTTTGCCACAAATGAGACACTGACAAGGCTTCTCACCTAGAAATCACACATGAACAGAGACGCATTAGGCATCTAGAGAATGGACTGTGAATACAAAATATACAGCTATGTCACTGTATAGTAATTGTGAGGTAGTAAGTCATAATTACGAGAGAAGGTGTCTATTTTTTTTCTTGTGAATGCAATGCGCTTTGGTACCCAGCTTTGTACAAAAATGTCAATTACTGTCAAAATGTCAAAACTAATAACCATAGTGTTACATTAAGGCAACATTTGGTCCACAGTTAGGACAAAAATGGGAGAAATTCATCTTGGCTATAGAAAAATATAAGCCATTTCTAAGGATTTGGAAGTACATCATTCTACTTTTAGAAAACTAACAAAACCCCACAATATCAAAATCAAAAGTAGACCGACCCACCAAGAAAACCAGTATAACACTAAAGGATTTAACAGCACTTTCGTTCACAGTCAAAGTAAGTGTGCGTGAATAAGCAGTCAGAATGAGACTAAACAAACAGGGTCTCCGGGGGATTTAAAATGAGAAAAGCTTGAGTCCACGACTGCATGTGCTCTGGACGAATGAGGCAAAGGGGGAATCATCTGACTACAAAGCCAGATGCTGTGTGTGATGATAACTGTATACATAAGACCCTCATACCCACTATAAAAAAACAGCATGGAGAAGCTTTATGGAGAAGTAGCAACTTAGCTACCAGTGGGCAGGCTCAGGCTCTGCACGCAGTGTCTTTGTGAGGCAGCGGGTGGGCCCAGGCCCTGCACGCAGTGTCTCTGTGATACAGTGGGTGGGCTCAGGTTCCGCATGCACTGTCTCTGTGTGCTAGTGGACAGGCTCAGGCCCAGCACACAGTGTCTCTGTGGGACAGTGGGCGGGCTCAGGCCCAGCACACGCTGTCTCTGTGGGACAATGGGTGGGCTCAGATTCCGCACGCGCTGTCTCTGTGTGCTAGTGGGCGGGCTCAGGCCCAGCACGCGCTGTCTCTGTGTGCCAGTGGGCGGGCTCAGGCCCAGCACGCAGTGTCTCTGTGTGCCAGTGGGCGGGCTCAGGCCCAGCACGCAGTGTCTCTGTGGGACAGTGGGCGAGCTCAGGCCCAGCACACACTGTTTGTGTGCCAGTAGGTGGGCTCAGGCCCTGCACACGCTGTTTGTGTGCCAGTAGGTGGGCTCAGGCCCTGCACACGCTGTCTCTGTGTGCCAGTGGGTGGGCTCAGGCCCTGCACGCGCTGTTTCTGTATGCCAGTGGGCGGGCTCAGGCTCCGCACGCGCTGTTTCTGTGTGCCAGTGGGCGGGCTCAGGCACCGCACGCGCTGTCTCTGTGTGCCAGTGGGCTCCGCACGCACTGTCACTGTGTGCCAGTGGGCGGGCTCAGGCCCAGCATGCGCTGTCTCTGTGTGACAGTGGGCAGGCTCAGGCCCTGCACGCAGTCAGTATGTTTACGTGCACAGTTAAGTCGAGCGACAGTTATAACTCAAATAGGCCATTTAATATGTATAGTATGTCCGACTCTGCTACAATTGGTGGCAGTATAGCTCCTTTCAGCTTGTTAGTACTGGGTCTATTTCAGACCAAAACAATTGACTATCAGTTTAGCTGGCGGCAAAATGTCAAGCGGTGAATTGGGCATTTTTACAGTGCTATACATTTCGTATTTCATATTTTCTTTTCTACAAATGAGATGCATGCTATTCCTTGTGGTTATGGTGTTATCCAAAGGCAGACGACACCGCCGCATGGTCCTGGAGTACACCAATAACGCAACCTCTGCTATGCTCAACTTTGTGCCCTCTCTACTACCCAGGGCTTCCCCATGTCTTTCAAAATACAGTGGAAACCGCTTATAGTGATCAACCGCTTATATGGATTAAAAAGGTTAGGACAGAATTCCTGTACAAATACTGTTTAAATAATTTGCTTATAATCATCAAGTTGTCCACTTACAATGTTCATTTTGAGTCTTTTTATACATGACAATATATAGAAAAATTAAACTGCGGTAATTCTTTTAACTTTACTTTGACAGACCTACTTTGCCTTGCAATAAACCGTCCCCTTTTGGCTAGCTACCTGAGGCTAATGCTGCGCGCACAGAACACATGACGGGAAAAAGTCATTTTCTCTCAGTGAAAAACACAGATTCATCAAAGCTTTTATGATAAACTACCAAAAACAAGCCACCCAGATGCAGCAGTGAAACTACAATAAGCTATATTTTATATGCAGTAAAGTATCATAGCATGTTCGAGTTATACAGTTTAGTGATTTAATATCTACAGTACTGTTACTTGAAAAGCATTTTAAACAGCTGTACTGTATGGTGCCAAACTCACCTGTGTGGATGCGGACGTGCCTCTGCAGTGCCCCAGGGTCGGCGAAAGCCCTCTGGCAGTGCATGCAGGTGTACGGCTTCTCACCGCTGTGCACTCGCAAGTGTCTCTTCAGGTTACCTGCACAGACCGCACAGTCACATGACCGACACCATCCTCCACACACCCCCTTTGGGAATGGATGATACCTGAGGTGGTGAACTGCTTCCCGCATTCTTTGCACTTCAGGGGCCCATCTGTGATGTGGATCTTTAGGTGGGCCTTCAGGTTCCCCAACTGTAGGAACACAAGGTATAACAGGGTTTTACAGCATCCCTGCCAGTTCCAGAAGAGAGGTGTGGAAGAAAACTCATTTCTGGCGAGAAGATAGTTGAATCAGGTATCCTTTATTAATGAACCCACCTGTAAGCCCTGTAGAAATGGACTCAGAGAAGGCTTCCGTTTGGGGACAGTAAATACAACTTAGATTAAAAGGTACAGATCAGGGACCTGAAGGCAAGCCATTTGGTCAGCTGACTATTCGCACCTCCTTTCCTGGTTGGCCAGGACCCTGGGGGCTAGGTGAGCCACTTACATATCAAAGGGAAGGAGAGCACTAGAGGCCAAAATTCTGGAAACACCTAGCATTTTTGGCATTGTGCTTTAAAAATCACTACACGAATATTGGCGGTAATGTTTATAAAGAATCAAAGAATGTTTACAAATATCATACAGTGGACAATGAAATAAGTAACTGGAGTAACTGGAATAAAGTCCCGCAATCCCTAAAAATTGGAAGTGTTTCCACAATTTTGGCCACTAGTGCACATTGTCAGTGGGAGATGAGAGGCAGTCATGTGGTCAGAAGAGCCTAAGAGACATACTTCCTGTTCGGCTTCCACAGAGACAGCAGTCAGGAATGCGGCGGCCTCACCTGGTTGAAGCGCTTGTCGCAGTGGGGACACCGGTGGCCCTTGTCAGTGTCATGAGTCTCTAGGTGCCGCATCTTGGCAGTGGGGTCAGAGAAGGCGCGCTCACAGTAGTCGCAGTGGTAGGGCTTCTCTCCACTGTGCACCAGCTGATGGCGTTTCAGGTTACCCGAGGTGGTGAAGAGCTTGCCGCAGTCCTCGCAGCTGTAGCGCGCCTCGCCCGTGTGCCGCTTGCGGTGCAGGTTCAGCAAGCTGATCTGCCGGTAGCTCTTACCGCACGCCGTGCAGCTGTACGGCTTGACGGGACTGAGCCAATCCAGCGATCGGCATTCGATAAAGGGGACATTCCATATCCAGTCTCAATTTGTACAAAATACGAACAAAAAACCAAGTGGCATGTGCAAACAGGCACTGACCTGTGCGTCTTCTCGTGGGCCTTGCAGGCCGCCGGATCGGAGAAGGCTTTCTGACAATCCCGACAGCTGAACGGTTTCTCGCCTGTATGGATGCGGATGTGCCTCTTGAAGTTCCCGGTGTGAGTAAACTTCTTCCCACAGTCCTAAAAATATGTTCAACAAGCTTAATAAAACACAACACATATACGAGCCAGGACACACTTTCACACATATTCTACAACAGAATCAGCGATTAGTCAATTAAATCAGACGAATGACTTATGTAAACCAAAACATCACACTGATGAATCTTTAAATGAAGCAACAAACTTATGGTGAGAATTTATTTTTTTTCCAATATTGTACATTTCTGGGCAGATGTGAACACCAACGCTAACAGGAAAAAACAGACAAAGATGAACAGACTGTTACAGACCAAAATGCACATTCAGGAACTCACTGATGAACACAGTCCAGACAAATGGTACAGTACCAGTTCCTCACCTCACACTTGTGGGTGATAGAGCCATACGCTCGAGACTCACTGCGGTCTGTAAAAGGTCCCGACCGCAGTGGCTTGCCATCACCTCCGGCCTCTTCTGCCGCAGTATCCCCACCGTCCATCTCACCCCCCTCATCACCCTCTTCCTCTCTCCCCTCATCCAGCTCCATTTCCACATCCTCCTCCTGCTCTCTCGTCACCTTCATCCCCTCACCTGAGTCAGGATCTGCAGTGAAGATGCACAAGAGAAATGTATGTGAACAGGAAGGCAAAAACTACATTAAATATTCAAAATGTACATACTGTATTTGTGTCTGCAGTGTTGGGGAGTAATTGGTTATATGGAAGGATTTTATGTAATTAAATTACAAAATATATGTGATTGTAATTCGTTAGTTACTGTGAAAATGTATGTAATTAAATTAGTCACTAATCAAAATGTTGCTGATTACAAAAGGGGTCACATCCAAATATATTTTTTTCGTAAAAAGCTTATATATAGAACATAACATTAATTTTGCTACTTTGCATCTTTTTGCCGTGCAGAAATGCCTCCTTTGGCATATTTCCAAACGATCCAGGTCAGCAAAGTCGCTGGGCCTTTCCTGCTTTACTGCCTAGTGTCGGCATTTGTTGGAAAAGTAATCAAAAAGCATTCAAATGTAATAAGTCACATTACTTTAAAAAAGTAATCAAAATAATTACTTATTACATTTTTTAACAGGGTAACTAGTAATCTGTAACACATTACATTTAACAAATAACCTTCCCAGCACTGTGTTTGTGTGTGTACATATATACACTGTCATCCATGTCACAAAACATAGGTATAAGAAGAAATAGCAGTGAGCCAGCATAGATTAATCCTTAACAAACATTTAAATGCATGGCAGAGTACATTTCTGCTTTTTCCAAAGAATTCTTACAGAAATGATCAAGGTAAGGGCTCTATGATGAGTGATTATTAATCTCAATAAAACAAAATCACAAACAGTTACAACCATTAAGCTGGTGACATTTGCTGAAATCATTTGCTGTATGGTGTTTTAATTAAGGGACAATAAAGTTTAATATTTAATATCAATAATAATAAAGTGAGAAATATATTGGTCAAGAATTGTCAGAGAAAATTTCAATCTCATTTCTGCGTGGGGAAAAAAAAAGTGATTCATGTTTTACCCAGAATCGAGTCCTGGTGAGTCCCTACTAACAGGGATCCTAGAAGGGAAAATCACAAGCAGCCGACAGGGGGCTGCGCACCCAAGGCTCATTAAGGAGAGTGAGATGTGAACAAAGGCTATCCTGTGTGGTGCCAATAGTTACCTTGTCATCCAATACATCCCAGACCTTAACTTGTGCCATTTTTATGAGACAGTCAACTTTATCCGCTTCATATGGGAGTGGTCAAAATGTTCTGGCTCATTGAAATTACATATATAATGACTCTGTAAAATGTGTTAATATAACTTATTGAATGATGCTATTTAAACACAAACAGAAGTGAGGTGGCACGGCGTTTACCCTGCGTGAGGGAGTGCTGGGCTGACCTCTTGGCCCGACTTCGGCGAGTACTGATGCACGATCTCTCTGTCACAGACCGGAATGGGATTTCTGTAAAGAGGACATGGATACATATGCACACTCTGACGCAGGCAGACACACGTGCGCTTAGACACGGAGGGAAAAGGGGAGACTGACTGGGCGCGTAATCAGCATCGCTGGGGTCATCCTGAAACTCTGGGACTTCTTTGGCTGCCGCTGCCTCTTTCTCTTCAGCTTCCACCAGCCGGCGAGACGAGGTTCGGGTTCCTCTTCGCTGTGGGGGCTGGCTAGGTGGTTGTGGTGGAGGGGCTTCAGCAGGAGGGTCCTGGGGCTTGGTGGGCTCATCCTCTGGGGACCCATGATCTGGGGGTGGGGTGTGTGTTGCAGGGCTGCTCTCGCTTGTGGAGGGCTTGAAGATGTCCGTGCTACTCCCTAGGACATTCTGCCCGGATCCATCAGGCCGGGTACTGGCCACCTCCCCCTGGATCGCCATCTCTGGAGGGTCCAGTTCCTCAGCTCTGTCTGCTTCTAGGAAAGGAGATTATATGACAGGCCCAAAAACTGTGTTTTGGAGCAGTGTTTCCCAGCCAGGTCCTCAGGGAACCCCAAAGAGTCCACATTTTTGCTCCCTCCCAGGAGAATATCACCCACCGAATATCAGGTATGGTTGGGTTGGAAATTACAAGAAAGTGCAAATGTGGATTGTCGGGGGGTCCCCAAGCGCCAGGTTGGGAAAAACTGTTTTAGAGCAATGTTTATTTTATCACTGACAGATATATTTATTTGGTTAATTAAAATATTCAGTGAACATTTTTATTGCGCTATTCATAGTTTTCAATGTCTAATGTCATGCTGATTTTCTAATGTGATGTTGACATCTGCCAATGTTTAATGTTATGGACACTGTTGATGCGAGCTTACCTACCATGCAGCACTGAAAGCAAATTCCACCGACCATGCTCTTATGATCATTAAAATGATTCTGACTCTGATTAGACCCTGGTTATGACTATAAGGCCAGTTACACAGGTTAGGTAGGTAGATAAAACTTTATTTACCCCGTTGTGTTGTTTGCACCAACAAACAGGGCAATCATTGTTTAAACCAAAGTGACGTGGCGGTTCAGTCAGCAGCACTGGGCTGGGCATTTGAATCCGATCTCCTGTCAGTGTTTTTGGAGTTTGAATGTTCTGCCTGTATCAAGTAGGTCTCCTACAGGTCACTATGGTTTGCTGCTACAGTCCAAAGACATGCAGGCAGATAAACTGGCAACTATAAATTGCACAGAGTGCTTGAAAGTGTGTGAGTGTGATAGACTGGCATCCCATCTAGAGTGTTTCCTGCCTTGTTGTTATGTTGTAGCCTTGTTGTCCATGTTGCCTGAAACAGGCTCCAGGCTCCTTATACTGAATAAACAGTTGGAAGATATAAGCGTAAATGGATATTATAAGCTTTGTGTACATTATTTTTCCAATGTCAGCAACACAGCTGAATTCAATGTAGCACAGCATGTATTACAGATGCGTATGATCTGCTCCATACTTACTGGCAGCTTGGTATGGCCCTGGGATTGCAAAGGAACGGTAGGCAGAGCAGGCATTGACGATCTCCTGCATCTGGAGGAAGGTGGCTACAGCCAGCACATCCTCCACATTCTGAGGGCCCAGACACAACTTGGCTGTGTACATGAACTCCAGGATCTGCCCCAGACCTATGGTGGATTGCAGAGAGGTCGTTCAGAATCAAACACTTAAAGGAAGGAAGAGGGATGAACAGAACACACACCTGCGGCATTGCTGATGTCCAAGTGTACTACATCCTTCTGGTCCAGGAAGAGTGTGCGGAAGTAGGCGCTACAGGCAGCCAGCACGGCCTTGTGGGCTTTGAAGTCCACACCGTCCACCACAAAGGTACAATCGCACAGCAGCCCTTGCTGGCGCTGATGGTTCAGCTGCTCTAAAACCTTCCCACTGTGCCAGGGGAAGTCCATCACAAAGGCAGGAGACCCGGCAAAGCGGCAGCAGTCAACCTGCTCCACAGAGCAGAATGGGAAATCTCCTGAGCAAAACCATGACAAAACAGATTATTCTGTACAGCAGGAATGTGCTTCTAGTTTAGGCCACTAAACAGAGAATATTCTGAATAAAGGACATATGCGCCACTTCTGGGTGGGAATGTGGCACAAATCCAAGGTGTAGTGGTGGGTATACGCAGGTATACAGAATATGCACACATTTTAAAAACATGCATTTACCATGTACAAAAAGATTGTAAAAATGCATATAAGTCACTGGAGAAGCACCTATATGTAATTATACAATATAACAGAATACCCACCCCTTACAACATCACTGGCATAGACGGAGGTATTATAAATTAAATAATATGCAAACATGACTACTTGTGAGTAGTATGTGAAAGAATATGATTGTTTTTGCATTTTCTTCATTGTTCCTTTGTTTATTTGACAAACGACACTTATTAGATAAATTATTTTTATATTATTCATTAACAGGAATGATAGCCCAAGTTAACACTGTAACACACAGTACCAAACGTGTATTTTACTTGGGCAAAAGTGGCTTTTTTTCTGCTACACATGGCCTGCGGAAGGGTTTTTTTCCTTACCTAGCGTCTAATTAGTTGTGTAAAGTTCCCAGCTATATCACAGGTATTCTAATAATAAATACTTAAGTTTCATAAAAGTGGACTGATGTTTATGTAGCTGCGGTAGACAAACTACAACTACATTATCTGTGAGTAAAATAAATGAAATGATGCGACACACAAACATTTTAATCGTAGGGTGGTCCGTTTGTTCAATGCTTAGTTTAATTACTGGAGTATGCATTTATCTTCTTGCAGAAGAGAAACATCATTTAGCTACCTAGCTACAGACTAGCGTGGCAATCAAGAGAGAATGGTGGAACTAGAAAACTATTTATGTGATTAGCAAAATACTCTCAAGCAAAATTAGGAGTCGGGCACGAAACAGAAAAGACAAATCAACATTTCTTCCAAGGAGTATTTGGTTGACGATGCAGCGTATTGATTATGTATCCTCTATCCCTATATTCACTCTATCCGGGATTAATTCACCGTGCCTAGTCAAGCCAGATTCGGACAGACAAGATGGCGGATGTGCAGAGGCCTGCGTCCCCGAATTCGTCCTTTAAGCCATGTCCTCTTCTGGGTATTCATTAGTGCGTACTGAAGACTATTTATACGTACCTGGTAATATCTCAGTAACTGGGAAAAGACGTGTCCAGTGTCGAAAAGATCGCTTTTTAAATAATTGTATTCCCACGCCGTTCGTTCCGTCCAATCGAGTGATTCGGTGATCGATCTCTCTTCTCAGGCTCGATTCACCGCCATCTTCCTCTCTCTGATCGATTGATAGTGGCCGGTAGTCTATCTGTACGCATGCGCCGTTCCTGTTACGCGTTAGTGACGTTCGAAATGCAACAAGCGGTGGGTTGCTGTACACAGCTCTGGGGAATGCGATTTAACTATATGTTAATTAAGAACTCTGTATTTTATTGCCAGGATAGTTTGCATAGTTTTATATATTGCTTGAGTTGTAACTTTTTATGGCGCGGTTAACTTACCATATTACTTGTTTAACTGTCGTAGTTTAACATGTATTTGGCATTCATGTAAGAATTACATCATCTGTTTATTGGTATTTTAATGGACATAAATATGAAATACATATGTGGGCTTGTGCATGCAAAATCCATTGCTTTTCCTACTGAATATGTAATGTTTTAGAAAATAAAATTGCTTTTAGTGATGCGTGCAGTATTTACACAGTAACAGTTTCTTATACAGTAATGGTTAGCCTTAGTAGGTCTGTTTTTATAACGTACTTTCAATTACATCAATGAAAATAGTCTATGTGTCCTTATAATGAAGCCAGGATTACACCTGACTGTTCTGTCATCCTGACTTCGAAAGAAACAGAAAGCTTTCCCCATAAAATTAGCTTAATTAGTGCTTTTATTTGTGGTCTCATGTTGCAATTTGTAACATTTTTGTCCAGTTTCCCCCAGTACTTCGTCATTTTGCCAATATCTTATTATCAGAACACATTACATCAGTCCGAATTCTACGTGCTTATCCTGGGCAGGATCATGTGGCAACTGGGAGCCAATCCCAGGCTGCACAGGGCTCGAGGTTGAGCTACGCTCTGGATGGGATGTGAACATATTATATCTAATAGATAAATCTACTGGAATTCCGCAATGACCCATCTAGTGTATTTATGTAAAATTAATGTATGGGTTCTAATTGCTAATGTCGTTCACTGTTAATGCAGAAATAAGCTAAATTACCATGTTATAAGCTAAATATACATGAAACCATGACAAAAAAATGTGAGTTCTGTTAATTCCCACTGTACTGACTTTTTCCATTTTTTTTAACTTTGTAATTTCGTGGATCCAAAGACCCATAGTAAATGAGAAAATTCAGGCTCTTATGTAAGTGCAGTGCTGGTCAACCCATTTGACGGCTGGCTTGGGCGCCATCTGCTGATGCGCAGCGACTTAGCAACGCGAAACCTCGGGCAACACATGGGCTTTGACCTGCACTGGCTGGCTGCACAGATTTTCGTTTGCATCGAGTATATAATGCATTTTTATTTCACTCCTGCCTTGTAACATGTAACATCTGAGTGGTAGAAAAGGGTGTTGGTGAAAGTGGTGTTCGGATGATACAAGACCTATTAATAGGAGGAGGCACAAAGGTGGAGCACAGGAAGAAGCTGGCTGACAGTGTGTGATCTATGCTTCTCAGAATGACAGCTAATAAAAAGCAGACTGCTCAGGAATGCGGTCATCCTGGTCCCCAAATACACACAGAGTCAGCATTACACACTGTCTTACACATACAAACATGTATGCACAGAGGGGGTCTTGATGTCTGACAATGATCGATATTTGCTGCTGTTTAATATGAGGATTGAATTGTTCTAAAAAGAACCAAACTATTTTGTTCACAGAAGATAGTTATATACATTGGTAATGTATTGCTTTTCTTTATTTCAGTTCTGAGGAACACCATTATTGATTTGGACCAACAAAGTCCTTTAATATGGCCTTGGGAAATATGTGCTGCCCTCTGCTCTGATTTTGGTCTGCTCTGTAGTAACATGCAATTAATAACCTTTTTTGTGGAAGATTAAAGGCATGTTAATTTCTCTGAAGGAACTGCATGTTTCCATGGACCATCATGAGTAAGTCCTTAATCCACTGAAGTAGATCTTTATTTTGCACTTGAGCATTTCTGTCTTGATTACAACATACAGATATCCTTAATATGACTTTAATTTCTGAGGATAGCTTGCTTCATTCACAGTGACCAATAAAAATAGTAAAGCCAGCCAGAGCAAGGCTCTCCAGGACGATGGTTTGTGTCAAGGACCAGGCAATAGCAGGATGATTTGCGCTGGAAGATGATGATAAGCAAGTGGGAAGCTGGGAGTGGGTTTAGTGTGAAGAGGGAATAAATAAGTATGGGGGCTTTAGCAAGGGGTGATGTGAACATGAAGTAGGACATTAGATTTTTGTCTCCGTGCGAAAGGTCTGGGTAGGCTCGTGTTTGGCTCGGGCCTTAACTGTCAGGGCACCATCACTGCCAAGCGATGACATCACTGAGGTGGGGTCTACGTCGTCTGGTAGCTGGCACTTGTGAGCGAAGGTGTTCATCACCGTGCCATCTGCTGCCAGCTGAATCAGAGTGAAGGGGGTCATGAATGAAGAGAGGGTGGAGAATTAGAGGGGGATGTTTTGGATTTAAGATTAACAGCAAGAAAGGACCATGAATGGCAACAAAGGTAAACAAAAAGGAGGTGTATGTTTTACAAAAAGCTATTAACGGTATTTTTTTCCATTTTATGCATTAAGTCAATGGAAGAGACTTTTACTTTATTCAGAACCTGAAAACAATACCAGCAATTTGGTGTCTCTCCAGACTCTCCTAATCGACAGCCTGGCATTCCCCTCGCACTTGGAGTCACATCTCTAGACCTTACTTCTTCCATGCTACATCCATGATTCGTGAAACCACTGTACCTAAATCTTGGAGATTACAATCTAACACTTAATTATGTCATGCCTGTGTCAACTGTTGAACATATATACTGTATAGATTTACACATTGCTCATGATGATCATCGGCGGTAGATAGTAAAGTAAAGATCCAGACCAAGGTTTTGTTTTAACCAACACATTGAGTACTCTGTGACTGTGACTCTTTCAACTTAAGTAGTTCGTTGAAACAAAATCTTGGTCTGGATTTTTACTTTCTAGACCTGAACTTTCCATCTCTGACGACCACATAATGCCTGCTAATGGAATTAAAAGTACTGTAAATGGAACCTACTCACCTTCTCGGCCCGGACCTCAACCTGGTTGTTTGAGGTTGTAACGATGACATCCTCTGGTGAGAAGTCACTGACATCTACAGTGAACAAGTATGTGTCTCCCATGGTCTTGATCTTTCCAGCAGTTCCTGTGCAGCCTGTAGGGGGAAACTATTATCACTGTTCCTTTTCCTCGTGTCAGTTTCCTTATGACATCTGCCACATACCTAAGCACATAAAATGCACCTGTTTCAAGGTTTTCTCTAAGAAATCAGACTTTGAAACCAGGAAAACCTGTATTGTGATTTACTGACCAGTTTAGCCAGCTTCTCATTATGTTTTCAGTTCATATTGGGTTATACCAGGCAATCACCGACAAATAAATCAGAATATTCTTGAGCTTAGAGGGTTTTCAATCCTCGTTGCTCCCATCATTAAACCTGTGACATTAGCAAGGATTTTTCAGCTCAGTTAAAGGTAGCTACCTATCTACAGGCTAGTGTGGAAATTAAGAAAGGGTGGTGGAACTAGAAAACTATTTATGTGGATAACTAGCAAAATACTGTAAAGCAAAATTACATATACAGTCAGTTTATTATATTCCCCCTGCTGGCGGTATATACACCTTTAAGGACGTGTTTCAGTAAATATCTTGCTGCTGCCTTGTTCTTCCCCTATGTGTTAATGCAGGACTGTGTATCACTAGTCACTAGGCAACAGCCTGCTTAAGCGAAAGCCAGGCGTCCCTCTGGTAATTCCCCATGGGTGAGGTCATCATGCTGGCCTGCTAACAAGCATTTCCTATCATGCTGGAATGGCTGGTGCCTCCAGGGCTGTTCCCCTCACCAGCCCTGCCTCTGAGCATTCTGGAACATATATCAAAATGCTATAATACTTAGCCACTGTTAGATACTACTTAGTCACGGTAATAGACAGCACTTCTCTCTCATATATTTGTCAAATATTTCCAATATTAAACTGACATCAGTCTTTGCCATGAAGTTGAGAAATGTCAACCTTCATTCACGGTAGTGTTAAAGCATATTTCCTGACATCCCGTTAATATTCACTTAAATACGGATGCACTTCTGGGAGCAGAGACGTCAGTCCTGTGCTATATGTGTGTGACAGACCCAAGCAAAACTTAGCAAACCCTGGAATAATGCGACACAAACCCAGCGTGTCCTCGTGAGGTGGGCGCATGAAAGACCCAAAGCCCCCAGCAAACATCCCTCTGCCCTTCTCCATGTACGGTGTGGGTGACGATGATGAGGAGGAAGAATAGGAGGAAGATGCCTGGTGGAAACGGAAAGCAGAGGAGTCCGTCGCGCTCATCGAAGGCAGGTCCGCCTGTGGTCCTCGTGAAGGAGGGATATTGTTCGGTGGAGGTGACAGGCAGGTGAGGTAGAGAGGAGTTCCTTCAGTGCTCTGGGGTGAAGCTTTCCTGATCTGCTCCAAATGGCTCCAAGAAGACTCAGCTCAGAATAAAGTCCACAGGACTTGGTAACTCCTCTCTTTGTTCTGCAGGGCTGTCTTCTCGGTCTCTCTCTTGCTTTCCTCTGTGTCTGACTTTCCTTTTCTTTTTATCCTATCTCTGTTCCGATGTCTGTCCCACTCCCTCAGCTTACAGTGTGTCCTCAGTCTAAGTCAGTCTGTAATGCTTTTATATTGTTTGTGTGACTGATGAGCTTCTAACCAAGATTTGTGAGTTGAGAGGGGGAGAGAGAGAATGTGTGGTTGTGTGTGTGTGTGTGTGTGTGTGTGTGTGTGTGTGTGTGTGTGTGTGTGTGTGTGTGTGTGTGTGTGTGTGTGTGTGCATGTGTGTGTGTGTACTCTGGGAGTTTTTGTGGGATATCTGAGTGCTATGTTTATCACATAAGAAGGAAGAGAGAGTGCTAGTGACTGGAAACGTTCTGTGCAATGAGGGCTTGAAGTGGATGAGAGTCTCCTCACAAAGACACTCAGAAAGTGAGAGGGAGAGGAGGTAATGAGGGGGATGCACAGGGCTCAGCTGTTCGCAGGTGCTACATTGCAGCCACCAAAACCACATGTTCATTGACCTCTCCCTGTGTTACATCCCTCTGTCTGCATTTTCCTGTTTTAGTTAATAGTTTAGAACATACAGGATATCCAGCTTCACATAGCAAATGCTAAATTGTCAGAAGACACTGCCTGAAAAATTCTGTATATAAAATAGATAAGTACCAAAAAAAGAAAAAATGATGTCATTTCCATTCTTGAGGAACTTGTGAAACCGTCGGGTTGGTTGTAATGACAGTAGGACAAAAATAAAAGGATGGAAAGAATGTGATGGTGTTGTTAGGGGATGAATGACACTGGAAAGGAGGGATTATGCAGCATTTGTCAGGAGGGGGAAAGATTTGCATTAGAATATTTTAGAGATCTACTGATCTCTTACAACCCTCGTCACCTGCTTCGATCTCAAGGTGTATGATATCTATTAGCACCTATAGCAGAGAGATCTACGGCTTTCTCTCACAGAGCTCCGCAGCTGTGGAATAGTCTCCCAGCGGATGTGCGAGATACAGGTTCGCACCCTTGTTTAGTCTGTCTTATAGGGACTCTAGTTCTAGCTCTAGCTAACTGCTCACTCCCAGTTAGACCTATAGTGTGAGGTGTAGAGCTGG
>JAAGVU020000038.1:4596446-4609665 GCA_011763525.2 Mormyrus iriodes | reverse complement strand
TTCTGCCTACCCTGCTGCCTGTGACGCTTCTACTACCTGTGGTGTCTTTCCGGCCTGCTCGTCCTTCTGCCTGTGACGTCTCTCCTGCCTTCCTTGCTGCTGTACCACTGTTTATCCTGCTATCAGAAGCAGCACCAGCACCTACCTGCCCCCCGCTTTGAGACTCAAATCTTAAAATTTGGACAGTGTAAATTAGGATTTTGCCATTTTGCACATTTGACTTCCTCTGCCGCCCCCTAGAGGATGAACTCCCCTGTGAGTCTGGTTCCTCTCCAGGTTTCTTCCTTCTAGGGAGTTTTTCCTTGCCACTGACACCTCTGGCTTGCTCAGTGGGGCTTTGGGCAGGGATAAAGTAAAGTGCTTTGAGACAATGTAATGTTGTGAAAATGCGCAATACAAAACAAATTGAATTGAACTGAACTGAATATTACTACGATCACAATGACGTGTTCATGTCCTGCCTCAAGCTGTGGGTGGCAGTCACCCCATATTCATCTTTCTGCCCAGACCTGCTACACTCTTGCTCCACTTTATATTTAAGCACCATGCTGGTCAGCAGAACTCTTACTTACATTATATTGACAAGTTGTAGGTTGTCATTGTTCCACTGTGATCTTGAACAAAGGCTTTACTTGTCATCTTTCTAACCTTGTGTTTAATGAAGGCTTGACTTATCCTGGCTCTGACTTACTATTTAATCAAAGCTTGACCTGCCCCATTATTCTCTGTGCCGCAGCTACACAGGAGCTCCACCTGCTGACCTAGTCTGTTAATCATCTGTTCCTCAAACCTTTATGTCATTATTACACTTACAAAACCTCAGAAAGACTGATGGAATTGTCAACATACATCCAGTATTGCACTACCAACAATCAATTAAGGAGATCAACTGGATAATGAAGCATATATATGCAGTGCACATCACCCTGTCTGAGATCCACTGCCTTGATGGCCATAATGATACAGATCTTGTAATAAGCAGGACGTTATTCTGGTCAAAGGTGCATCTTCCCTCTTACTGCACAGATACCTTATCATGCATTCTTGCACTGTGACAGACATTTCTGGTGCTCATCTTTTCATTAAACAGGACCTGCTGAACACTTTCTATTTGTCAGAAATATGTAGGTTGTGTGTGGAAACAATTCTGCAGCCTGTCTGTTGAACCGTGTCAATGTTGTTTATCACACAGAAAATACAGTGCGATGTGGTACTATCAGGCTGAACTTTAAAGTACTTCAGCAATCATCTAAATCCAGTGCAGCTACTCACAGGATCCGCCCATGGTCGGGTGTGGCATGTGAGTATGAGTGAGTTTCTATTCTTTGCAACATGACAGTACATTTGTGTGTGTGTGTGTGAGAGAGAGAGAGAGAGAGATTACTGGCTCTAAGATGTGCTGTGTATAGGTACTGAGTGTGGTTTAAAGAAAACGGCAGGCGGGGCAGAATTTTGCCTCTGAGGGTGACGCTGCCGTAACACTGATCAGTAACAATGACAATGAAGGACAAAGGCCCCAAGAACAGATACGGGCTGAAGCACATGTGATATGGAATTAAACTGAGGTCCACACAGCCAGTGCACTTTGTGTGCAGAGGAGTAGAGGAGCAGGCAGGACATGCTGTGATTATGGCCTTTTATTAAGTCTTTTATTCATCAAACATTTTACTGCAGAGCAGCCCAAATAACTTGCATATACATGTACAGAAGTGAAAACTTCTAGAGGCTAATGCAGTTCAGTGGCAATGTCTCATCCACTTCTGAAATCCTTACGTGCCTCACATTGCAGTGTTATGTGGGGATCAGAAAGCAGGGGCTGCCCACCTGGGCTCTGCACACAGTCACACCTCAGCTGAAGACTTTGCTAGAAAGAACAAAAATATCTCAGTGAGAGAAAGGAGTGAAGCTCTATGGAGTTAATTAACTTATTGCGTAAATCCTGAAACTGTCAGGTGCTTCTCCACATCACTACCTCAACTAAATATGATCAACTGTGTCATATGCAGCTTAATGTTTTATCAAAAATATCAGTGCTCAAGCTGAGACAAATACCCGTTTGAGACTTACTGCAACTTAACAGAAAAAAGCAGCATGTTGATCAGCATGTACTGTGGAATTCTGTGTTGAATATCTGCTGAAAATTCTGACAGTCTCTGTAAATCAAATTTATGTGGGAACTCTCAGTGGAATTTTGCCTGCATTGTGTGACGTCAATGGGGTTGCGTCTCGCGTTCATGTCGACACATTGCTGCTCTCTTTGTGTTTTCTGGAATTTTCACCATCTATAACACTGTTGGGAAGTCTGACATTCTGAATGTTTTTTTTTTATTTCCAAAGGGAGTGCAGCACCACAGTACTATCAACAGAAGGAAATGGCATCGTGACATCGGTGAAACACAGTGTCACATTCATTGATGTAATAATAATTGGCCGGTTGCCCTGTGCCTTCTTAGTTTTGTTGCTTAGCAGTTATTACAGAATGACATGTGATCTTTCATTTTTTTTCCTCTTTAAATTAACCATAGCAGATGTGTTCTACATTTACTTCTGTGGAAATGACATAAATCTGAGATTCTGGAATTGCAAAGATCAGCCATCAAGGGGCTTTTAATCATCATGGTGTAAATCTCACACTAGGAACGCAGAGGGAAGTTAATATGTACAAGCCTTTTTATTAACAGGTCTAAAAGCAAGCTGTATATGTGTAATTGTAAAAAAATGATTTTTTAAATATAATGTTGTTATATAAACATTATAATTATAAATATTTTATTTTTTGATCTTTTTATATTATCATTATTTAAAACAATTTCACAATAAAATTCACTGCATTTGTTAAAAAAAACATACTATGTCAGTATGTATCCACTGTACATTGAAATTAAGTAGTTTGTATCTTTGCATAGCAAGAATGCATTTTATTTATTTAGTATGTTTTATTTGTAGGTTAACATTAGAAAGAATGCAAGGCTAATTTATTCCTCTCTGACGGGTTACCATGGTGATCAGTTTAGGGACCTTGGAGGGAGGTTGCAAATTACTAACCCAGCAAAACAAAACTAGAAAATTATTAATAGTTCATGTGTTAATTGGAACCACAGAAAAAGCGCAGCTTGAGGGAATGAAAAAGAAAATCATTAACAGGGGAAGTTAGTGGGAGATTTGTTTGAGGCTGTGAGTGTGTGCTTTGAAAGCTCCACCCTGATTGCTTTGACCTTATGGGGGAGTTAGACATTTCTGCAAAATCCCCTTCTGTGTTACTAATTGTACCTCTTTTATAAAGAAGTTTATGAAAAGCTTAAGAACAATAACACTACATATCCAAATGCTGAGCGGCCTGTGTCAGGAAAAGCCCCTCTGCCCTTCCGTGTGGCACACACCTTCCCCCCGAAGGGCAGGTGAAGGCCCTGCCCTTCCCTGTGGCACACACCTCCCCGCTGAAGGCCGGCTGAAGGTTCTGCCCACACCTGGGGCCTCCTCATCTAAGCACCATGCTGGTCAGCAGAGCTCTCACTTGGGTGGACAAATGCAGGAACACCCTTGTAAAGAGAGAGGCTGAAAAGACATAGAGGTAAGCTTTAGAGTTCTCATAGCCAGTGGTTACATCTACATATTTCTATTAGGTTATGAAATGCCTACAGAGTTAGAATGCATGATGTGCTTGTTATTAAAATACATTATATAGTGTATACATTTATGTGTTTAATTGTATACACACAAAACAGACAGAAAATTAATAGTTCATTAGTTTGTTTTAGTTTTTCCTATTCAAATATTGGTTTCTGTCCTTATTTTATTTTCTATTCCTTTGGTTTAATTGAAGAGCAAATTTGTAAAAGTCACTCAGTCTATTGTTTTTATTGTTTTTGAGGTGAGATGTCAGTGATAGGCTTCTGCATCGCACTGGGAATCAAATCAGAGTGAATTCAATTAAATATGGAAAAAACTTCCACTCTATCACAGTTATATGCAACATGCTCAAACTGAAAATAATAATGGCTGTATAATCATGATTGTTCTATGTGCATTTTACAAAAACTTTATTTTATTATACCGAATCATTTTAGGTGCATGATGATCAACACGTACTTGAAAACAAATTTACACATGCAGATTCAGTGGAAATCCTGCTTTTACTGCTGAGAATAGAATATAATGTGCTTTATACAGATGGAGGGAATCAGTCTGACAAGTGCAGTCAATATTGACTCTGTAAGAAACAAAAGTGATGGAGAGGAGGACCGAGCTCACCAGTGGACTGCAACCGCCAATGAGAGGCTTCTGCTCACCGGCAAGAATTTGTGGAAACCATGGCAACATGCTCGCGCCAGGGTCAAAGGTCAAGATTTCTCATCTTTTAAATTTAATTCGCTGTGTTGAGTTCTCCAGTGCTGTACAATGCATGATGAATGTAGCATGTTATTTACTAGTATACATATTATATACAGAAATATATATTAAAGAATGATATATTTTATTTATCAGTTACCATACCTGTAGTAATCCAAATGTCACATGACTTTATTGGTATTTGAAGCACGTGTAGGACTTGCCACCAAAATGACATTGATGCTGTCCTTTTGTCTTTACACAGCAAGCTTGTTCTGGCTGTGGGGTGTCCTGGGCACTCTGGGGGGATTTGACTGGTACTGCTTTGGTGCCCTGGGGATTCTCACAGCTCTCATGAGCTTCCTTATGGACCTATGTGTGGCCAAGCTGCTGGAAGGTGAAATGAAGCACATTCATAAATATTCAAACCTGCACACACACATATACTGTATGTCTGCAGACCACAGAGGTAGAGACGAGTGCCTGTGCTTCACACACATCAGACACACGGCACTAAAGCATAGAGCTGCTGCACCTGTGGCACTCCTGCTGAATGGGAATGTCTGTCTTGCCCTTTATCTCCCAGCGCATCGCTGGCTGTACGTGCAGCTGCAGGATCACTTGCTGCTACAGTTCCTCTGCTGGAGTTTGTACCCCACCATCCTGTGCACCCTGTCCACCGCTTTCTCACACAGCATCAGCCCTAACTCTGCAGGTCAGGGGGCCTCCGGGAGCAGCAGACTTAAGGAGCTTAGAATAGATGGCAATGTTAAATTCCAGCTTTACTTGATGGGACACAAATTAGTAGTAACTCAGTTACTACCAAAGTACAAATCATGAACAAATAGTTGGAATAAAAGATGTGTCACGATTCATTAATGATGAACAGACAGGAAATCCGTATTTCACTTGTATTATTCATTACTTGTTTCTTCAGTGGTTCCTTCAGTAGTTCACAAAGGTTTACAGAATTAACAAATGCAGTAGTAAATGTAGTGACTGCTTGAGATAAAAGATGTATCACGATTCATTAATGATGAATTAACATGAGATCAGTATGTTACTAAGACTTAGTTTGTGGTTAATTAATACGTAAGCAAGAGCATAATACTATATTATTAGTGCCCCCTTAAGTAAAGTGTTACCAAATTCCCTTATCGTGCTTCCTTTGTCTCCTTCTTAGGGTCTGGTTTACCAGAGGTGAGAACCATCTTGTCAGGCCTGGAGCTCCCAGAGTACCTGTCTCTGTCAAACCTATTTGCCAAGCTGGTTGGCCTCACCTGCACTCTGGCAGCGGGAAGTGTTGTCTTCTTGGGCAAAGTGGTATGGATCCATCTTCATGTACCACCAGCAAATGCCTTTTTTTAAAAAGGGTATACAAGCAGTCTGCAGGTTACGAACAAGATCTATTCCCTAAGTCTTGAATTTGTAGGCAGTGTCAAGTTTAAAAATAACAACAAAGTACATAATAATAATAATAATAATAATAATACTGTTATTGTTATTATACAGTAATAACAAAAGTAGCTACAAATGTTACTGTACTTTACCTTGAGACGACGAACCATTGAAGCCATGCAATGCTTTACATAGTATGTGTTACATAGTAGTGCATCTACTTGTTATTATGAACCATTGTATTTAACCGGAATTTTTAATATAATAGGCTTTATAGCAGTATGAGTTTGGCCGTAAATCTGATGCTCTTAACCCAGGGGCTGCCTGTACATTTTGATTACTGTTTTTACCCATTTGCTAAGCCAGTCCAAAGGCACTACAGCAATGTGCCTACAGCAGAGCCTATTAGCTAGTATGTTCCCCTGGTCATGTGTCCCCTCTCCTATGGTTCTGTTTCCCAGGGCCCATTTGTTCACCTGTCGACCATGGTGGGAGCATTCTTGGACCGGCTTTGCATCTCTTTTCATGGAAAGAAAGAGGTAATTTCATTTTGTTGAAAGGCACTAAAGCCAGTGGCACCGCTAGAGATTTTGAGCTCAATGAAAACATATCATATTGGGTCCCCAAATCAGATAGATCCAGTTATGTTGCTCGTTGTTCGGGCCTCCGGAATGGTCCCAGCTTCTCCCTTTACCCCTGACCAAAGCAACAATAAAACCGCCGCCTTACTTTGTCAGCATCATATTTCTGGTCTCCCTCATTTCTCTCGTAGTTCAAAGCACAGAACAAGATGCTTGTTGCCTCAGCTGCAGTGGCCATCGCCAGCTGTTTCGGGGCTCCAGTCAGTGGTAGGATCCGCTTTGTGGCTCTGGCCCACTGTGCCTGTATAACCTGTTAAGACTAACACCCTGCTCTTCCTACCAGGGGTGCTTTTCAGTGTGGAAGTGATGAGCGTCCATTTTACAGTGTATGACTACTGCCGTTGCTTCTTGTCCGCTGCCATTGGGGCACTGACCTTCCGCCTCCTGGCCGTCTGGAGCAGGGAGCAGGGTGACTGACCGGCGGCGTCACAGTGCCCCCTAGAGGACAGAGCTCACACTCATCTTTTTTGTTGTTTTTAAATTAACACTTTTCTGTGAATTTCACTTAAAACCTATGGAGACAGATGCCTAAATATAATTTATTTTAATGGAGCTGAAAGTCTGTAATTATTTCATGTAATTTCATTCAGAATCTGTGCCTGGAAGAAAACATGAGAAGTGATTAACAGTGTTCTATTTTTAGAGACCATACAGGCTCTTTTTAAAACCAGCTTTTCTACTGACCTGCCGTATTACCCCCTGGAGATCCTCATTTTCGCCCTCCTGGGGTAGGTCTCTGCAGCCTGCCTCACATAGTGGCACTGTCTTCTAAAGTCTGATTTAATGTTATTTGTCGGTCCCTCTCACTGTGATGCGGTCTTTTTTGTAGCCAAAATCACACACACGCACACACACACACACACATAATATATATATATATATATATATATATATATATATATATATATATACACATATGAGAGAGCGAGAGAAAGAGAGACAGATATATATGGTTTTACGGGTTCGATACAGTTATCCTCTTGGCATATTAGTTTTAGCAAAGAGAAAGCCTTATGGAATACTTTACTATGGCTTTTTTCAAGAAGAGCACATAAAAAAAGCTCATACTCAGGTATCTGTTTTACCCAAATATTCCCATGGTGATAGAGAAATACTTAAAAGTGTCAGTGCTTCCAGGAAAAATCCAGTTTCTGGGGGTCAGGGTCACAGAGGGGACCAGCTGCTGCCTGGAATCCTCAGTAAAAAGCGGCCACATCACTGAGGCTAAAGACGATGAGCAGAGGAGAGGCAAGATTTAAAAAGATCAAAGATCTACCAACTTATTGACAGAAAGAAAGGCCTTTGTCATCAAGTGCAGCTGCTTCTGACTCAGAAAAGTCATTGATGTGAGGATACAGAGGCAAGCACCCTCTTCCCCAAATGAAGAATTCAAAACTTGATTTAGGAAAAGGAATATAACCTTTTATCCTTTATTGATATAAAAACTGGCCCGCTTATCATGGCTAGCAACTATTGCAACCCAGGAAAAAGCACACGATTGTATTTATTTCTCTATCTATTGTATAGGTATTTCAAAAGGATTAAACGAGATTATGAAAAAATACCCAGGCACCTTAAAAAAACAATTCAATGATGTATTGTTGACATGTAATTCCATATTTTTCTCATATTCTGTAGTGCCGAATTGCTCACATGAAAAGGATCACATTATATTACAGTCAGGTTTTCTGAATGTCATGTTTTGGGCCTGAGCTTATTGCTGAAATTACTTTTTTTCCACTCCCTTCACCATTTTAATCTTAATTAAATACATGTGAGGCTACACTCTGTATTTCATTCTGTTTGTCTGTCTGTGTGCTTCATTCTGTTTCTCTGTGTTTCATTCTGTTTCTCTGTGTTTCATTCTGTTTCTCTGTCTGTGTGTTTCATTCCGTTTCTCTGTCTTTGTGTTTCATTCTGTTTCTCTGTCTGTGTGTTTCATTCCGTTTCTCTGTCTGTGTGTTTCATTCTGTTTCTCTGTGTTTCATCCTGTTTCTCTGTCTGTGTTTCATTCTGTTTCTCTGTGTTTCATTTGTTTCTCTGTGTTTCATTCTGTTTCTCTGTCTGTGCGTTTCATTCTGTTTCTCTGTCTGTGCGTTTCATTCTGTTTCTCTGTGTTTCATTCTGTTTCTCTGTCTGTGTTTCATTCTGTTTCTCTGTCTGTGTGTTTCATTCTGTTTCTCTGTCTGTGTGTTTCATTCTGTTTCTCTGTGTTTCATTCTGTTTCTCTGTCTGTGTTTCATTCTGTTTCTCTGTCTGTGTGTCGTGAATAGCTGAGCCTGCTAGGCTGTGTCTCCTCCGTGTGCAGGTTGCTGTGTGTTATAGTCCACTGGCTCTGTCTCCTATCAGGTTGCTTTGTGGAGTCTGGACCTGTGTTTTTCTGTACTGTCATCGCTGGAGCCTCCTTTTCGTTCGGACTAACCAAGCCATAAGCAAGATACTGGCCTCTGAGTGAGTGTTCTCTAAGGTCATGTATATAACATTGTACAGTGCAGTAATAATTAGCACATTGCTCTCTTTTATCCTCTAGAAAGGCCCTCTACTCAGCAACGGTTGTTTTCCTGCTGGCCCTAGTTACATTCCCTCATGGTTTAGGCCGCTTCATGGCTTCCACGGTAGGCCTGGCTTGTGTCAGAAACACCACCCGAGCCTCCGAAATACTATTTTTTTTTACAGACAATGAGGTCCAATAAACCTGCTACCTTGTCCTAGGGCAGACTGTCCCATTTGGTCATCAGTAACAGTTTCTTTTCCCTCTGTCAATTCAAAGGCGCTTAACTGTCAAGCAACAAATACAGTGCTCACTGAAAATTTGGCGACACTTGCTTAATTCAGTAAAAATATTACAAATTTATTGGTTTTATAACAAAAATCATTACTCTATTGATTTGTTAAAAAAATCAAAGTATCACATTAGAAACAACCAGTAGTTTGAAGTAAAACATTAATTTCAAGCAGTAATAAATTGAAGTCCAAATGATAGTTCTAAAAGAGCTGTTCTGAATTACAAAGTTCATTGACAAGCAGTCTCACGGGGTGCTTTTTAATTAGCAGCAGCTTTGCAATAACATAAAGCATTAAACATTTATGTTTTGTGACTACAATTAATAGCAAAATGGCAAGAACAGAACTGAATGAGTCAGTCAAAAATATTATGACGAAAGAATAGTCTGTGCAGAAGGTAAATGAAGTAATGTTAAACATTGCTTGTCAATGGACTTTTGTTATGAAACCAATAAATTTGCAACATTTTACAGAATTAAACAAACTTCCCAAGATTGTGTGAGCGCTGTATTTGAAGTATATTCTTTTTATATAATAATGTAAAAATCTGGCACAAAATAGAAAAAATTATGTCCAGTTTGTGCTCATTGTTTTATTTTTTATATTCATTACTTTCACTTCGAACATGCAATCTACTGCTAATTGGTGACTCAAGTGAACCAATAACAAAGCAGTGATGCTTTCTCTGGTGTCTCCCTCTTAGCTCTCCATGAAGCAGCTCCTTGCTTCCTTCCTACACAGCCGGCAGTGGAAGCCCGTATTGCAAAATGTGTCCGTGCTGCTGCCACAGGAGGCACCAGAGAGCATGTGGCTGGAGTGGAGTCCCTCTGGGACCTCTGTTTTCTTCACTCTGGCAGTCTTCCTTGGTATGAAGGTGGGTGACAGGCTAATCAGCTGTGATGATAAAAATAAGGTAGCAGCACCAGCAAGGTACAGCACGAGCCGCTGCAATGGTTACCAAGCAACCATCAAGTATCAGTTGGTGCTACTTAAAGTTGATTTGGCCAGACGGAATTCGATTTATGATCCACTTTCTGCAACATGTATGAAAAAAGTTAATGATATGCATGTCATAACACACCGAGTCCTTTACAAATCAATCTGGTATGTGTTTGCCCCCTGTGGGGACCTTCTGAGTCCTCTAGGGGTTGAGATGGTCAGATGACTGCCTGCTGTAAATGACTGCATGACGGTTATTGTGTAATTGACTTTGTTTCCAGCTCTGGCTGCTGGTCCTGGCCATGACACTGCCTCTGCCCTCTGGCTTCTTCATGCCCATTTTCATATATGGTGAGAATTACAGATTAATCAGTAAAAATCTTTTTATTTTATCTCTACTTTATCTCTAAATTTTTCTTAATTTACATTCTACATTGTCTGTGAATGCATGCAGCAATACTGCCAAAACAAATTCCTATTACATGCAGATGTACCTGGCCAATAAAGTGCATTTTGATTCTGATTCTAATGAAATGCAGAGCTGTGGTGTGTTTATTCCTTCAGAATTTTCCTTCTGCTCATTATTGGTTTCTTTCATTAAGTGAAATGCTGGCAGGCATGATAAATGCTGTTCTGTAACACTCCCAGGTGCTGCTATTGGACGGCTGGTGGGAGAGGGGCTGGCCTATATGTTTCCAAATGGAATTGAGTCTGGGGAGATCGTCAGGCCAATAAATCCGGGGGGCTATGCACTGGCTGGTAAACAAGCAGCTCTGCTGCCAAAGGCGCCCGCCCTCACAATGAAGTGTTCAGTGCCTGTGACTGGCTGTAAAGTCCGGAAGTAAAACAACATAACCAAAGCTTGCCAGGGGGTTTCTCTCATTGTACCATTACGTATACCCCATACCGATCTCTTACTGTTTCTACATTTGGGCTGTATTACCTTTTACTAGCTGTGGATTGAGTCCTCATCATTGTAGGTGCAGTACAGCAAAGAGCTCTATTTGTGACACACTGCAGTTGCGTATGTAGGTTTTAATACAGGCAAGTTTGAGAGGTTTCTGTGTAAGAAAAGGAATTCATTTTCGGTTGAATAACCAAAGGGTCAAGGAGCTTATCCAGTCTGCCAAGCACTGGCTGTATGAGTGTACGGGGTTGAGCTGTGTGATGGTGATGTACCCCATTCCACAGGTGCTGCAGCCTTCTCGGGAGCCATGACCCACACACTTTCTCCCGCTCTACTGGTGCTAGAGCTGACAGGCCAGTCCACACACGCGGCGCCTACACTGCTATCTGTGCTGCTAGCCAATGCCGTGGCACGCTCCAGCCGCCGGCCCTCGCTTTATGACAACATCTCACTTGTCAAGAAGCTGCCACATCTGCCCTCGCTACTCCGCACCCAACCAGAGTGAGCGAGTCATCTCCCTATTCCAAACGATGTTTAGCTCAGCCTGTACTCCTTTTGCATCCATTCTCCTCTCTCTCGCTCTCCATCCAGGCTGTCCTTTGTCCAGCTAGGGCAGGTTTGGTGCTCTGGTGAAGAGGCAGGTGATGGAAGAGGAGGCGCTATTGGTGTTACAGAGACGGTGCTTCAGAGGGACAGCGGAGCGGGTGAAGTGCACCAGGCCCTGTCTTCCAGCGCAGAGGCAGAGTTCCCTGTAGTGGAATCACATGGTGAGCCGTACTTAGCAACATGACATTAATTATATCCCTTTAAAATTCGTGATGTTTCTAATGAATAAGTGTTACAGTAGTTTTTGGTAACACTGTACTTAATGGGGCACAGATTTTTAGTAATTTTCTAAGTTACTACTGAGTACAAATCATGAACAAGTCATGTGTCTTGATTCACTAAAGAGTATTTCACTTGTATTATTCATTATTTGTTCCATTATGTGCCTTGTGCCCTGTGATTGACTGGCATGTCCTCCAGAGTGTTCCCCTGCCCTGTGATTGACTGGCATGTCCTCCAGAGTGTTCCCCTGCCCTGTGATTGACTGGCATGTCCTCCAGAGTGTTCCCCTGCCCTGTGATTGACTGGCATGTCCTCCATGCTGCCTGTGATTGGTTTAAGGCTCCTGTTACCCTCTGCTGGATTAGTGGTGGGTCTGACGGCCACGAATGATGATATTTGTTTAACCATTAATTTTACTAAGTCGCAGAACACACCATGTAGGGAAATGACGTTCCTTTGGATAAGAAGACTACTTGCTGATGACCTTTGACATGAGCACTATTCCCACAGCAGCATCCTAATTCTGCCCTGACCTCTGCATAGTATCTACACCTTTGCGCCAGAAATGAGACCAATACAGTAGCTCAGGATTGTCAGTGTTGTTTGTGATTCTAAAACTTTCTCGATTGGCCTCCAGAGTCTGGAGTTCTACTGGGTTCTGTACAAAGATCTGAACTGGAGAAATTCCTGTACAGCCAGACCGAGAAGCCCAGTGGACTGGTACTGAACAGATGCAGTGCATAAATAGAGCTTTTATTTGTTTTATAGGGTGGGAAATATGGGTTTTATGAAATCACCTTACCTGTTTTGCAGGAACAGGACATTTTGGGAGAGCTTTTGGGAAATGTGTGTTCTATTCAGCCAGTCCCTGTAAAGCTCTCTGCCCAGACAACAGTCCAACAGGTGCTTCCCAGTTTCGTCATATACAATCATATATTTCAGATCATTAACTTGTGATTTGTTTTGTGAACTTGTTTCTAAATTCCATATTATCTCCTTCAGGCTCATAGTGTAATGAGTGTACTGAACAGACGATTGGGGTTTGTGACAGACAAGGGCAGACTTTCTGGAGTCATCACCTGGACAGAGGTGAGAGCAAGTTTATACCACTGTAATGCTGCTGTCTGACACTGTGACCTGGTGGCTAATCTGGAATCACTGTCCACTGAAATCCTATCACCCCCCACCATCTGTGTGTGGCGTTTGCATGTTCTCCCCATGGTGTGTGGCGTTTGCATGTTCTCCCCATGGTGTGTGGCGTTTGCATGTTCTCCCCATGGTTTGTGGCGTTTGCATGTTCTCCCCATGGTGTGTGGCGTTTGCATGTTCTCCCCATGGTGTGTGGCATTTGCATGTTCTCCCTATGGTGTGTGGCGTTTGCATGTTCTCCCCA
>JAAGVU020000038.1:4579504-4589809 GCA_011763525.2 Mormyrus iriodes | reverse complement strand
CAGCACACAGCTGTAGTTCTGTCACATGCGGTTCAGGGGCGTTCTGGAGCCCTGCATGGGAGAAACAGGCCGAGCCATGTGATATAGTATGTGATAACTGTAATAGGAGGGCGACAGGAATTTATGCTTCCATGGCAAGGAAAACCATGACAGATGTGAGCAGGCTTTCCAAAGGAAAAGGCGGCGTCTGCTTGGCTCACGTTCAACTTGCGTCACATCTGATTTCCATGTGATATACGCTGTGAAGTGTCATCCTCCCCTTTCTATTAAATTCCAGTGTTGAGCTTCCAGCCACCCTTAGCCACATGAAAGCTACCCTCTCTATCCCAATTACAATTTCTACCCAACAAGCTGAATTATTCATTTAGCAAAATCAGAACACTACTAGTCAAGTGTTGGTGGTATTGCATAATGTTCTCCACAGGTAGACACATGGAGAGTTGGAGAGACTATGCTGTCCCCAGACAGGTGGAGAGAAGTTAGTACTCATAGACAACTGGCGATTCAGGTGAACACTTTCAGATAGAGAGACAGGTACAAACTTGCAATCTCCGAGGCAGGCAGAGAGACAGGCTCATATTGTTTCACAGGCAGAGAAACAGATAGTTCCATACTCACAGACAAGTAGAGAGACAAGTATAAACTCACAGTCATATAGGAAGGCAGGTCCAAGGTCACAGACTGTAGACAGTTGCATGCTCACAGGGAAACAGAAGCAGATAAGGAGTCCAAGATAGCAGTAAGACTGATGCAAGTATAAGTTTTATTCAGATGGACGCAAGTATGTAAATAGATGTAAAGGCACACGCAAGTAGGTAGAGAGAAAGAGTTTCATAGCATGATACTAACCAAAATGAAGGTGGACACCAGACATAAACTGTAACAGAATTGGAAAAGACACTATCAGAAAACACACAGGCTGTTTGTAACACATGTAAATTCCCATGGAGGGGTGGACACATTCAAAAGCCAGAAAAAAAACAGGTAGGGACTTACTGGAAGGTGGAGAAGCAGGTGTACATTTACAGAAAGCCAGAGACAGGTGGACACAGAGACAGTTATAGAAACAAGGACACTATGGAGATCCAGAGAAATGTGTGAGCTCAAAAACAGGTAAGCATACAGGGAAACACTGGCATGTACTATACAACAGGAATGGTAAATGGACAGCTAAAGAAATAGGTAAAGACTTCACATCCACTCACCCATGCACAGTAATAGCAATATTCTTTCAGTCTTTTTGTCATTTCATAATTATAATTTGACTTAATTTCTAGTTAGAATTATTGCAATTTATGCATACATAGTTGAATTTCCAAAGGCAATCAAAAAGAGAAAGCTGTAATATGTAAATAACTGAATATCATTCTCTTATTCCTGGAAAATACATTCGAAATGTAGACCTCAAAAAATGTAGACCACAATTAATGTAGACCACAATGGTACAATACTGATGAAAGTTAGCTGATTGTGCTCCTCCTTGACTGAGAAAACATTTCCCCTTACAGCACATATTATCCAAAGGGGCCTCCTACTTCCTGTTTTTCCTTCCCAGTAACATTAATTGATAAAATGAAAGAATGTGTGTGATGATTAGCAATAGCATTAAATATACACGGTGTGGCCAGTTTATTAGGTACACCTGCTTGCTAATGCAAGCAGTCTGCTCTGCCAAAGAGAGAATCATGTGTCTGAAACTGGATACATGCAGTGCCTAGACAGGGTCAGGAGGCTCACTTAATGTGTGGCTAAGCAATAGAACAGCAGACCCAAGTGATTCTGAACATGGTGTGATTGTTGACGCCGTGGATGGTGGTTTCAGCATCTGAGATGCACCCTCCTGGGATTTCTACAGTGCCGCACAGTGTGTATAGTTTACAGAGAAGGGTGATGAATAAAAAACAGCCAGTTCCTGGCACCTTGTTAATGAGAGATGTCTGAGGGGGCTGGCCAGACTTGTTAAAGCTAACAGGAAGCCCACAAGTGCAAAATAACAGCTCTGTACAACAGTGATGTGCAGAGTGGCTTATCTGAGTACAGAGCTCCTCCAGCCTGCGAGCGGCTCTGGAGACAAAAGCAATTCCACGCAGGACCAGCTAGCGGCCCCTCGGTGATCATTCAGCATACATCACCTCCCCTGTTATGCTTGTATGTCACTCAAGATGAGTAATAATCACCATTTTGAAATAATATTAAGATTCTCAAAGATTCTATTCCAAAAACTGAAAAGTTTATAGTTCTTACAGCATTTTAAAAAAGCATTTACAGATGATTTTTATGTATTATTTAGATGGAAATCTTGTGTACTGTAATAATACTGTAATAATATAAAATATAATAGCTGAGGAATAATCAGTAGTATTCAGAGCAACAACATTATGTTTAAAGTCGCGTATCAGTAACAATAATGACTCGTTCCATTGCTTCATACGTTTATGAGGTAATCTAAGGTGAGATAATCCATGTGGCTGGAGACTGCTTTCTTAAAGCAGGAAGAGGTGATAAGAAGTCATGTTCCTGTTAGCATCTAAACAGAGTACTGCAAATTCAACTTTAAGATAGATTCACAAAAAGTCCAGTTCTGTACGTCATTTATCAGGTCTACTAGTCCATATACCTGCTGGTTAAAGGAACACTCACATTCAACTTGAGCACAATACTCAGCTTGAACCTTATGCTTTTGTCAGGTACAGAAAGACTAGCTGTGAGGCTTTATGCGAGAGATCTTGTCAGAGTAAGAACACTGATGTGCCTGTGTTTGCTTCATTCTTTCACATGCCAGAGCAGGTGACCCCCTCGTAACACCCTACTAAACTTCTCTTCACTGTCAACACTATAGCTTTTAGCCCGAAGTGGAGGGCTGGAAGCTTCAGATGGATAGACAAATAGATGAAGGGACAGACACACAACCAGACTGAACAGAGAGAGCACTGACCTTTGTGACCTCTGCAGAGGCAGGCGCCCATGCTGACCAGTCAAGGGGTTCAGAGTCGGTTATCTGTTCACCATGCTGTCTCAAAAAGGGCAGACAGGGGCCGAGTGGGAGAGCAAGAAAGAGAGACAACAAGAGCCAAACACGGATGTGGGATAAAAGGAGTAAATTAAAGGGGACAACTAGGGGTGAAGAACACAGGAAGATCAAGTAGAAAGACTCATCACAGAGAAGAGAGACTGAGAGAGAAGGAAAGAGGAGAGGCTGAGCTGTGGTGACTCCTGTCGCTTGTGAGACTGACAAGTGTGGTTTATGTGAGTCTGTGTGTGTCAGAGGGAGAGAGAGGAGAGAGAGGGAGAGAGAGAGAGAGAGGAGAGAACGAGAGTGTGGAGCATAAAAGAAGGAAAATAATGGAAACATATTTGCTGATGTCTACTGACTCCTCCCCCTGGCCCCGCCTGCTCCATTATCAGGCTCTTTAGCTACACACCCTTTGTGTGCCATGCGACTGGGAATCCCCCCTTCCCAGAACAACACAGCCCCATTTCACAGCCCTATTCACCTCAGCAGCTGAGGGGGAGGGGAGATTCATAGTAGGCTAAAGGGGCAGTTTGTCATGGTGAGTTAATAATTGTGTCATCATGGATGACTGTACGATGTTTCGTTTTGGTAGTGTGGCACTATTTTTCTACTGGCTGTTTGAATGACACTTAACAGGATACACACAGGAACACAAGTACAATTATATCTGACCGAGAAATGCATTGGTATCTATATATGATATTTATGTATCAGCAGTATCGCAGACCCTGCAACCCTGACCGAATTAAGCAGTACAGTGAAGGATGGATGGATGGATGGATGATCACAGTCTTTTTCATCATTACAAAATGCATTACAAAGAATGTGTGAGATTGTCAACTGATCTATCAATATAGCTTTATCATATAATCACAATAATGACTGCTTTTTAGGTAGCTGTCAGTGGAATAAGAGCTAAAAAACAAAGATGTTAAACTGATAGTGTTCTCTCCCATTCATTTGGTTTCATCCATCATCAGGATTTCACCCTTGTGAAGGGAAACACTTAAAGGAATCATCACACACACGTCCATGTTAATTTATTTTTGTTGTCAAAGTGCAGTCCTGACAGACAGAAATAGCCCAATGCTGCCCTCTATTGGCTTCATATGGCACTGCAGGCAATTTATGAAACAGCCTAAGGAGATTCTGTTCAGCACTGTAATAACTCAAATCATGTATCCATTCCCTCTGCCTGGCACATCCATTATTCTCGACATGTCAGGATCCTCTGCAGACACCACAATTACAAAGAGAACCTGTACATCAATCCCTGAGTGGGAAATCATGTTTGGCAAGGGAAATTAGCCTTCATTTATTTGACAGCTCCATGAGGGAATACTGTGAGGGCTCTGACAGCTTTGTCTTGTGATTTTGTTGATGCAGTGCCCAAGATGGTAACTTCAGGCTGGAGTCTCTGCTGTCCTCAGTGTGTCTCAGCTGGAGGTTCAGCTTCTTGAAAGGCTACAAAAGGGTAATGATAGGGCAGATTGGGTGCTGAGTTACGTAATGCTGATGTACAAAATAGAACAGCAGTGACTGTTTAGGTCCCCGCTTTTTGTTTCACTGGAGTTTTCAGAATCATATAAAATGATATTCACCAATTTATTGTTAGTGGATTTTACTGGGTGCAGTTTTATTGTGGCGGTAGCACAGTGGCTAGCAGTGTCGCTTCATTCCTCTGGGACCAAGGTTCCAGTGTCCAGCATGGTTCTGTGTGTGGTGTTTCTCTTGTGCCCACAGCCTCCAGGATGGGCTCCGGAGCATCCACGACCCTGAATAGGGTAAGCGGTTACAGAACATGGATGGATGGATGGAATTTTAATGTATCCATTTCTTGTTAATAATGGCAGATTCTGCACAGCTGAGCTAAGGACTTCATATATAACATATTAATGCCAATAAGATTATCAATAAACTCATTACTTAATTTCTGTATTTAAGATGCGAGTTTTACATATACTAATTTCTTAATCTCAAAACAGATACAAAAAAGCTTCCATATGTGACTTAAACCAATATAAATGATAATTTCTGTAGGATCTTAACTTGCCAAGTCAACAGTTTAATTACTTATTACTTATAATTACGTATATATTACTTATAATTACTTTGTCAATTGTCATTAAACTTATTACAGGTACAATTACGAGATTACTTTCAATTTACCTCTGTATAAACAATAACAATGAGCTAATTGTAACAACTTTTTAGTGTTTAACATCAATTTTAATATGTAATTATATCATGCAGCTCTACAGAGTATTTTAGTATGTCTCTCTCTCGCAAAAGCACACAGACGTGCCCATGATGCCTTGCCTGGAATAAGTGCAGGAAGTCATACATTCTGATAATAAGACCACAAGGCTCAGAATCATCAAACAGGAAAACATAACAAGGAGAACAGCAGCATCCTCCTTTGACATCATCTTTCACAGCAAAAGAATATTCGTCATTGGGAATCCTGTTCCCATGGCAACCCAGTGCCCTGTGAGTTCGTGCCTTTCTTCCCTAGTCCCTTCTTGAAAAAGATGAAGATACATTTTGGATGACACATTTTTCAGAAGAGATGGAAGAGAGTGGAATGTTATAGATTCTGTATTTTTTCTAATTTTAGCTGATTCTGATTAGATTCTTTTTATTGAAGTTCTATGTACATTGGTACCTCAATTAGCTTTATTTAACATATCAAGCTTGATTAAGGTATTTGCATCCATATGGGGTCGTGTGAGGCTTAGTAAGAAGCTGTCTTTCCTCACACCTGTCTTTCTTACTTCCTCTGCTTGCACAAGGTACTACAGGAAGCATAAATATTCTAAAGGAACCTCAGTCATATTGTGGCTTCTATGTGTTGCACATGTAACTATTCACAGCAGTATGGGAATCTCTGGAGCCTCCTAGAACAAGATTGCAGCCTTGCAGTCTTATTCTGGACCAATACATCAAGAACCTCAAATAGAATGTGAATATCTTGAAACTTGAGAAAGACAGAACTTGAGAAGACAATTTTGCTGAGTTGTGTACAAAACAGGATTGTAATTTAATTTAGATTATTCCATCCATCTTCAACCCTGCAGAGGGTCACAGTGGGCCTAGAGACACTAGGAACCAAACAGCACAAGGATACTAGTCCATCACAAGGTGCATATTCATAATCACAATTTAAAAACACAAATTGGACTAATCACGTTTCTGTAACTGTGGGAGGAGACTGGAGTACCCAGATGAAACGCTTGCATTTGTTTCATAAGGATGACCATAATGTTTCCAAAATATACTTCCAGAAATGAATTATTGAAAGTCTCTAAATCCTTGCTCTTTAACCCCTGTTTTGCAATGTTATAGAGCCTGACAATAGCTGTTATACATTTTCCTGGAGCATAATTCCAGACTATAACCAGAGTGTTCTCTCTTTGTCATCTTCTGCAGCTGAGTTGTCAAGTTTTACCATCCTCAAAAAGAATTGTGGGATAAAATAAAATACACCAATGCCAAAATGTGCTCAAATATACAGAACTGTGCAAAAGTCTTAGGCAGCCAAGTGAAATGTTTATGTTGGTGTAAAATTGTGAATTTATGTCAAAGTGTGTTAGTTTAGTCATTTAAAATCCTCTCCTAAAGTCACCCCAGTGTTTACAATAACCATCCAATATACCCACGTATTTGTTGACTCAAACCACTAGCATACCATGGTAGGCTAATCAATAACTCACCAACTTATTTAACTAATACATTAATTAAGAGAGCTGGTGGAAAAATTTAACGAATATAGATAGAATAGCTGCGATGCCCCTGAGGAGAGGTTTGGGAACAGAAGCGGTGTAACCATCCAACTGGATATCAGTAACTTTTTGGAAATCAAAAGAAATTCCTATTTATTTTTTATTTATTACAATATAAAATTACTGCCCAGATTAATAGCTTTAAACTGCCTAAGGCTTTTACACAGTACTATAATTTTAATTGATCTGTGAAAACACCTGTTTTGCATCTGAAGCTTAAACGAAGGAAAATAGCAAACAGTGCCTTGTATACCTAATCTCCTAGAAAAACTTGAGTCCTACTGACATTCATATAATAAATATAATGACACTTTTGTCCTGAAAATAAGCAGCAAGGCACCTGAGACTGAAAAAACCTGAAAAACAAGCCCTGGAATGTGACTGAAAAGAAAAGAAAAACATCATAGATGCTTACATTCATTTTATATATTTATGGTCCATTACCATAGCTTACAGGTTAATTACACTGGCACACTGCAAAGAGTTTCCACCTAGGCAGGCTGGAAGATACTTGCTGGAGCAGTGTTTCGCTGAGGCTGCTGCCTTCACAGTTACTTCCCCTCAAACCTCCTCTATGTATTTATATTTTGACCCTCTCAGGGCCTTCATATTGTCTCGCATTTAAATTACATTCATGGCTCCTAACATAACCCAGCGAAACATGAAATCAGATTAAACTAACAACATGTAAAACACTTTGGCACAGGTCCCTTTCCAGTGCTTTTATATTTTAACTTTTCCTGCTACACTGAAATGTCCCTATTGTCCCCATGCGCGCGCACACACACACACACACACACACACACACACACACACACACACCCATCTTCTCATATTTCTACAGCACTAACTTCTATTTTCTCGATGGGGTCAGATCACCATTCTAATTCCACGCAAGTAAGTTATGGGAAAGCCAGTGCCCTGCATTCGCCCACCTGCACTCAACCCATCTTTTAAAAAATATTCTCTGACTGCTATGACAGTATTAAAATGGAAGCTGAAGTTCACAGAATATAATTTAAGATCAGAAAAATTCTATTACTTCCTGCAATCTGTAATTTTTTTTTTTTATTTTGGGAAGTTAATATTTGCATTGCTTAATAAAGCGGTAGGCAAGCTTATCCTGAAAGGGCCGGTGTGTATTCGGGTTTTCACTGCACCTCCCTAATTAAATTACTAATTAGAGGGCTGATTGGCTGAAGAGTCCTCACACCTGGGTTTGAACAGCTGACCTAAAGGTTATCCCAAAAACTTGCATACACACCAGCCCTTTGTGGCACTCCTGGCTTAATATTAAGGAAAATAAACAGAAAGGGAAATCTGAAAATTGCAATAATAATATAGATCTATAGGGGTGTTATAATGGGCAAGTTTTCATATCCTTGTTTAAGTTTTCTGAAATCCCCCCACAGCTAACAGACATGGAGTACATGTGACCTTGTACATATGACCTTTCTGATTTTCCGAAATATAATTATCTAATGCTTTATTTCTCAGATCTGTTTGCATTTTCTCAGTCAGAACAAAAATAAATCCGATCTGTCTTTCTTACATTATAAAGTATGTCATTTAGGATAGAATTATTTTCAAAATCTTGTTTTATTTTTGTCCATTAAGAATCTGAGACACTAGGCCGTCTGTGTAGGTGGCCTGTCTCCCTTGAGTTTGCATATTTTAGTCCCCATTCAGCAGTAATCTAATTTTGCCAGTCATTATGACTCAGCAAGGAGCAATAGACATCTCAAAATGTGAATAGTTATCATATGAAATATACTCAGTGACAGAAAAATTAAGCACCCAGACAGAAGGCTGGAAATTAAATGAATCTGCATATGGTGAAAGGTCATGTGACTGTTATCACAATGTTTATAATATCAGATCAAACAGACAGAGTTGGCAGTATGGGCACACTGCTGGTCCTATGTCTGTAGGGTGTGGCCCACCCACCAGGCCTAGATACATGCGGCGATACAGTGTAGAAGGGAGTTGTACAGCTGTTGTATTCTCTCCTGTGGCAAGTTGGCCCACAGCTGTTGTAACTGGGCCTCAAGATCCTGCAGATTAGCACTGTGTCTGAGTTGACGTCTGAGCTGATCCCACACATGTTCGACTGGGGAAAGATCGGGGGACCTGGCTGGCCATGGGAGACCCTCAACATGACGCAGGCAGTCCATAGACACACGTGCCGTGTGTGGATGGGTGTTACCTTGTTGAAAGACTGCACCAGGGTGCTGTTTCAGGAGGGGTGAGACATGCGGACGCAGGATGTCACTGACGTAGCTCAGTGCCGTCAGGGTCCCCTGAATCACTACCAGAGATGACCAGAAGTCACATCCTACGGCTCCCCACACCATGATGCCAGGAGTAACACCAGTGTCTCTCTCCACAACATTGGCAGGATCCTCTCCCCTTGGCGCCGCCATATGTGCACCTGATGGTCATTCATGGCAATGCAGACCTAAGATTCATCACTGAACATGGTATGACGCCACTCATCATCAGTTCATGCCTCCTGGTTATGGCACCACTCCAAACGCAGCCTGTGCTGGGGTTAACAGTAGCCTACACATGGGATGCAGAACCCGTAGTCCAGCCCATGCCAGACACTGAGACACAGCACGGGATGACACGGGGTGTTGTAGAGAGTCCTTTACCTGTGTCCAGAGGGCAGGCACAGAAGTCATGGGGTTCTGTAATGTTTGGCACACAATACGATGATCTTCCCTTGGTGTGGTCTGTCTTGGGCAACCAGAACCTTCACGACATGTGTGGGTGCCCTCACGGAACCAATGGGCACAACATCGGGCGACTGTGACATCCTCATGCCCCCTATGTTGGGCAATTGCACAATATGACCACCTGACCTCATGCCAACCCATAATGCGACCCCTATAAAATTCCGTCAAGTGCTGGTAATGCTGTCTAATGTGTCTATGAGGCATCCTCTGTGTCTGGTGACTAGAAGTGTCAGCTCCTTGCAAATCGAATCATTTACACACCCATCGCTGCTCTCCATGTGTACTAAATTATACCAAATCGGACCATCACTTCTGGGTGCTTAACTTTTTTTGTCACTGAGTGTATAAGCCTTTATATTTCTGAAGAAAACTTCGGATTTGCTGACAGACTCACCAACAATCACCCTCACACAAATTCTGATTGTTTACATCTTTGCTATATTACTGACCTTAACCAGATTTTGAAGTCTTCTTTTTGTCTCTCTTCCGTGAGTCTTAACTCTAGTTTCAGTTCATTGTTACCCTGTGTTTGACTCTTGCTTGTACTTGTAGTGTGTTGCTTAACAACAGGGATACGTTTTGTAAGATGCATCATTATGTGACTCAGCATTGTACAAACATAATAGAGTGTACTTACACAAGATGCACAAGTTTTACTGTAAACTTTTCATAAGTAGAAAGACTACCCTCTAAAACAGGGGTCTCAAACTCAATTTAGCTGGGGGCCGCTGGAGGCAGAGTCTGGGTGAGGCTGGGCCGCATCAGGTTTTCC
>JAAGVU020000038.1:4563828-4575872 GCA_011763525.2 Mormyrus iriodes | reverse complement strand
GAGGAGGTGGCCAATGAGAGGGAGGTTTGGGCATCCCTGCTTAGATTGCTGCCCCCGCGACCCGACCCCGGATAAGCAGCAGATAATGGATGGATGGATGGATGGATGTCGGTAACAGCCCAAGTAATCCACACATACAAAGAAATCAAAACAAATAAGTCCATAAATTAAGTAGTGTGTAATACAGTGGAATGATACAGGGAATAAGTCTTGAACACACTTACAGAAATGTATTTAATACTTAGTAGAAAAGCCTTTGTTGGTAATGACAGCTTCAAGACACCTCCTGTATGGAGAAACTAGTCACATACATTGCTCAGTGGGGTATTCCACGAAGCAGGATTTCTTGCTTAGCTGGTTAACTAGACAAATTTAAGGTAGTCTGAACTAAACGTAAGGGAACAAAGATAAAGTTCATTTAGTTCAGACTACCTTAAATTCAACAAGTTATCCCGATAAGCAAGAAATCCTGCTTCATGGAATACCCCCCAGGTGTGATTTTGGCCCATTCTTCCACACAAACTGTCCTTAAATCTTGAAGGTTCCTGGGGCCTCTTCTATGAACTCTGATCGTCAGTTCTTTCCATAGATTTTCAATTGGATTCAAATCGGGAGATTGACTGGGCCATTCTAGCAGCTTTATTTTCCTTCTCTGAAACCAGTTGAGAGTTTCCTTGGCTGTGTGTTTGTTATCATTGTCTTGCTGAAATGTCCACCCTCGTTTCATCTTCAGCATCCTGATAGATGGCAACAGATTCTTATCAAGAATGTCCCGGTACAATTCTCCATTCATCCTTCCTTCAATTATATGAAGTCTGTCTGTGCCGTATGTTGAAAAACAGCCCCACACCATGATGTTCCCACCTCCAAACTTCACTGTGGGTTTGGTGGTTTTGGGGTGATGTGCAGTACCATTTTCCTCCAAACATGGTATGTGCAATGATATCCAAAAAGTTCAATTTTGGTCTCATCTGACCAGACTATATTCTCCCAGTATTTCATTGGCTTGTCCAAATGTTGTGCAGCAAACTTTAAATGAGCTTCAACATGCTTTTTCTTCAGCAGTGGAGTCTTGTGCGGTGAGCGCGCATAGAGGCCATGTTGGTTGGGTGCATTATTTATAATTCTTATGTTTCTTTGAAACAACTGTACCTGCTAATTCGAGGTCTTTGTGAGACTCTCCACGAGTGGTCCTTAGCTCTTGGACGGCTCATCTGATTATTCATTTGACTCCTCTATCAGAAATCTTGGGAGGAGCACCTGGCCGTGGCCGGTTTATGGTGTAATGATGTTCTTTCCACTTCCGGATTATGGCCCTAACAGTGCTCACTAGAAGATTCAGATATTTAGGAATACATCTGTAGCCAATGACATCAGTATGTTTTGCAACAATAAAGTTGCAAAGGTCTTGAGAGAGCTCTTTGGTTTTACCCATCATGAAATGCTTCTTGTGTGACACCTTGGTAATCAGAAACCTTTTCATAGGCCATTAATTAGGACTGAACCAGCTGATATTATTTTACACTGATAGGGCGCAGGATTGGTTTCTAAATACTGATAGATTTCAGCTTGTTTCTTGCCTTTCCGTACCTTTTTGAACCTCTTTTCTTCATGTGTTCAATGCTTATTCCCTGTGTCATTCCACCTTATTACACATAACTTAATTTTTGTACTTATTTGTGTTGATTTCTTTGTATGTTTGGATTACTTGGTTTGTTACTGACATCTGCTGAAAATTTCATGTCAATAGCCCCATTAGAAATATATTTACCGAGAAAAACATTGACGCGTTCAATACTTATTTTCCCCGCTGTATCATCGAGGAATCCCTCACCAACTCAGCAACTCTTAAGTTTGTTAAACACACTCACTACAGCTTCCCTTCACTGCGCAGTTTTGCCAGCCATCACAGCTGAAATGTATGTGCACATGGTTTAGCATCATCAGGCACGTTCAGCAGCTGCATGTCAGTGGAATGCCTGGTAAGGGAGGCCAAGTCTATGGTAAGTGCTATATTGCCATTAGCCATTGCCTGAAAGCAATCTGTGCTTATAATAACAATATGACACAAATGTTAAATTATACACATACATATTCATGTTAAATACAAAAGTAAATTTAGACTAAAAATACAACTGATATGCTCACAAAAATGTGCTTCTGTCTCCAAAGCTTGTGACTGGATTCACATTTTGCAAATAATGAATGTTAACTAGAAGAGCATGGAAATTGAGTTTGGAATAGAATACTGAATACTCATTAATGCTCTTATGTTTTAGCCCCATCTTGTTTTCCATACAGGTGAGAGCAAGCTTAAGGGTCACAGTGAAAAGGCAGCCACCTTTGTGGCAGCCCTGGAGCTGGCCGGTTAAGGACCTTGCTCAAGAGCCAATGGACATGCAATTACTCTGCCAAGGCCAGACTTGAACTGGTGACCTTCCAATTATAGACACAGAGTCTTACCCTGTTTGGGAACATCTGTAAGTCTGAGCACAGGCTTCAGCGAGTAGAATCCCCAGGGAAAGAACATCAAAACATGTAGTAAATGCACACATGCAGCACAAAAACACACAGGCAGAAACAGCACATCACTGTGGCTTCTGTACATGGCATACATGACATATAGCTAGGCAAACAGGAACACATTCATACAACCCAACTAATAGGGAACATTCCCAGAACTTTAGCCAACGTTATGTGAAGGTCCTCTCCAAGTTGACAGACAACATTTGTACTGTACCATTAACTGACCGTTATTTCTACGTTTTGCTTTAATTAAATCTGCCAGTGTCAGCATGATAACATTATTACCTGAACATCTATCCATCCATCAATCCATTTCTGAAACCGCTTGTCCTGTTCAGGGAAACAGGGGGTCCAGAGCCTATTCCGGAGCCTACGGGCACAAGGCAGGGAACAGCCCAGGATGGGGTGCCAACCCACCACAGGGCACATACCTGAGCATCCTTTTAACACAATTAATGCCTCAATCCTGCCACTACATTCATTCTCTGTCGAATTTATAATAGAATATCTACATGAAAAACCATAATGCTCTAAGCTGAAATAAATTCATTTGCATATAAGGATATGGTTTTTGTAATGAATCCTTTAGCACAAATCAATCAACTGTGAAGACTTCATTGTCATACCATCCATATACAAGTATACAGTGGGATGAGAGATTCACAACAGTTCTAAAAAGTGCAGTCCCAAGACAACAAACAAGGGGTTGCTTAACTATGGACTATATATACATAGTGCTTGAGTGTGGACTGTCTTGTCAGGACAAATAACGTCTTTTTCCTCTTATCTACCCTCTGCTTCATGAAAACATGACTAGTAAAGTCATTAGTAAAGTATTAATTCTGGACAACAGCCTACAGCTGTCTGGCTTTCTGCTATACTCACACATCGGGAACTGTTCCCATGAAAATGAGTAGATGAGGAGGAATCGGCCTCTATATTAACAAAGATAGACTGAAGTAATTTCACAGTGCAACCTGGAAAGCCTCCATGAAAATTTGCATCTTTTATTATGTTTAGAATATACACTGTGTCACAGTTTTCTGTGTGCAAAGAACAGCAGAGACTTTCTGAGTAGATATGGAATATAACAATCCAGATTCCCTACTTATTGCCATAGGGGTCTTTAACAGGGCACATATGAATGATCCTTAGATGCAGACAGCACATTGTATGGAAAAGGAAAAAGTCATGACTATTTCTGCACCACAATCAGAAATGCTTATCAGTCAATCCTCCATGCCGCTCTGGGACATTCCGACTCCACCTCATCGCAAAATACAAGCAAAAACTAAAATTTGCCTACCCTGTTGTACCCAGGGTGAAAGTATGGGGTAGGAAAGCCATAAAGGCTTTTCTGAAGACAGCTGTATTCCCACAAGGTTCTGGATTATATACAAAAACAACACTCCATGGTTTACAGCAGAACTCAGGCACTTTATTGGAAGCCTATAGAAGTGGGGACAATAACCTCTTTAAGACTGCAAAGTACAAACCAGGGAAGGGATTCAGAGCAGCCATGACAAGCTACTCTGCAAAGCTGAAAAGCCATTTCTTAGCCAGGGACCCATGTTCAGTTTGGAAAGGCATACAGGGACTCACAAACCACTCCATGGTCTTTTGGCTAATTACCTCAATAGGTTCTACTGTAGATTAGATAAGCTTAAAACTAACCCAACACTCCCATAACCCCATTATTCACATTTTACCCTCTCAGCCACTAACAGGTTGTCAATAGACTGTTTAAGAAACAAAAGCCAAGACATTCCCAGGCCCATATTTTATCTCTGAACTTTCCACCTCTGTTTTCAGACATATTTAATCAATCTCTGGAACTCTTTAAGGTTCCTCCCTGTTTCAAAAACACCACCATTGTCCCAGTACCCAAAAATCTATGAATTACATGTCTAATTGAGTACAGAACTGATCACCCACTTCAAAACAATCAGACACCCCCTGGATGGACCCCCTTAAGTTTGCATATGGTCTGCAGATAATTAATATAGACCTTCACTTTATCCAGCAGCACCTGAACCACCCAGGATTGTGAGGGATTGTGCATGGATAGGGAGGACACTGGAACGTTCTGGATGAGGCGGCAGACTTTTTTGCGGGATAACTCAAAACTCGGGGTTGACAGTCCAAAATCCAAAACTGGGGAAGCAAAAACAGGGTCCGAAACGTTAGGCTGGCCATAGTCAAGAAGGCAGGTGATGGTCGATCGATCAGCAGGGACATCCAGGGGGCGAGACGAAGTCGGGGAAGGGCAAAGGTCGGGCGATGTGCGTGGACAGGAACAGGATGGCTGGATGGGTCTCGGTGGTCTAGAAACAGGCATAGGTCAGATAACAGGGAGCAACAGGCATACAGACGACTACATACAAACGACTCAGCGCCCCCGGGTGGTCATGATGAAAGGCAGATACGAGGGACAGATTCAGGATGTGTTGGGCTGGTAACCACGACCGTTCTTCGGGGCCATATCCCTCCCAATCAACCAGGTATTACAGGCCCCGGCCCCTGCGCCAGACATCTAGCAAACACCAAACTGTAAAGGCCTTCCCCCCATCAATAAGCCGAGGCGGGGGAGGAGGCAGAGCCGGAGAAGCCAGGGAGCTAATAGCATGCGGCTTCAAAAGGGACACATGGAATGTCGGATAAACCCGGTGCTTGAGGCGAACCGCGGCGGGACTGATTACTTTGGAAATGGGGTATGGCCCCACAAAGTGTGGAGCCAACTTCCGGGACTGGACACGCAAAGGGAGGTCTCTAGCATTCAACCAGACCCTCTGGCCCATGTGGAAAAGAGGAGCCAGAGCGCAGCGCCGATTTGCATACTTCTCCATCCTGGCCCTGGAGCGTAACAAGGCAGCTCAAACCCTCTTCCAGGTCTGGCTGCAACGTCATAGAAAGTGGCGGATGTAAGGAACTGTCACCTCTCTCTCCAGGAATGGAAACAACGGTGGCTGGTATCCCAAACATCACTGGAAGGGGGACAGACCCATGGAGGAGACTGGCAGAGCGTTATGGGCATATTCGACCCACAGGAGGTAGAGACTCCAGGTAGCCAGCGAATAGGAGGCTAGACACCGCAGGATCCTTTCCAGATCCTGGTTCGCTCTCTCCGTCTGTCCATTGGACTGTGGGTGGAACCCTGACGAGAGACTGGCTGTGGCACCCAGCAACCTGCTAGAAACGGGAGATGAATTGTGGACCCTTATCAGGGATGATATTCACCGGTAGACCATGAAGCTTGAAAGTATGCTCAATTAATAACTGTGCCGTCTCCTTTACAGAAGGCAGTTTCAGTATGGGGACGAAATGGACCGCCTTCGAAAATCTGTCCACAATGGAAAGGACTCCTGTAAACCCCCGAGAGGGGGGCAGACCCGTCACAAAATCCAGACCTAGATGAGACTAAGAACGATGCAGAATGTTCAGGGGTCGCAGGAAACCCACTGGGGACCAAGAAGGGGTCTTATGTTATGTTGTTCCAACAGGGCTCTAGTATGATGGACTTTTAAACATGCAAAATTAAACAAAATTAAAACATGCAAAAAACAATGACCATCTAGCCTGTTGGGCGTAGAGCCGATGTGCAGAACGAAGATATTCCAAATTCTTGGGATCGGTCAGAATCAAAAAAGGCTCTCGGGTGCCCTCAAGCTAATGCCTCCATTCCTCCAAGGCTAACTTCACTGCCAGAAGTTCCCGATTCCCTATATCGTAATTTCTCTCAGCAGGAGTCAGCTTGCATGAGAAGTAAGCACAGGGGTGTAATTTGGCGTTATTCGAGGACTGTTGGGATAGGACAGCCCCTGCACCTGTTCCAGAGGTGTCTACTTCAACAATAAATTGCTTGGAGGGGTTGGGCATTTGTAGGGTGGGGGCAGACATGAAACGGTCGGTAAGGAGCTGAAATGCCCCTTGGACCATGTCAGTCCACTCGAAAAGTACCTTCGAGGAGCGGTGAGAGGGGCCGCCAACGAGCTGTAATTCTGTATGAAGCACTGATAGAATTTGGCAAACCCCAAGAAGCGTTGCAGCTCCTTCCGTGTCCATGGTTGTGGCCATTCAGCCACTGCCCGCACCTTCTCAGGATCCATCTGAATCAATCCGCCAGGCGATAAATCCCAGGAAGGAGATTGTTCGCTTGTCGAACTCACACTTCTCAGCCTTGACATAGTCTGTTAGATAGGAGATGCTGAAGTACCCTCTGGACATGCTGCCTCCTGCTCATTGTGGGAAAAAATCAAGATGTCATCCAGATAGACAAAGACAAACTTATCCAGCATATCCCGGAGGACGTCATTGATCAGACTCTGAAACATAGCTGGGGCATTCGTCAACCCGAAAGGCATGACTTGATACTCATAATGACCAGTGGGCGTGTTGAAAGCAGTCTTCCACTCGTCCCCCTCTCTGATCTGCACCAGGAGGTACGCATTGCGGAGGTCCAACTTGGTAAACACGCTGGCTCCCTGGAGGAGGTCGAGAACGGTAGATAGTAGGGGCAACGGATAGTGGTATTTTACCGTGACTTCATTTAGACCCCTGTAATCAATGCACAGCCAGAGGGATCCATCCTTCTTCTCCACGAAAAAGAACCCCGCCCCCACAGGAGAAAATGAGGCACGAATAAGTCCTGACGAAAGGGCCCCTGTCACATACTCATCCATAGCCCGTCTCTCTGGTGCTGAGAGTGAGTAGAGACGACCCCGCGGAGGCAACATACCGGGTAGGAGATCAATTGCACAGTCGTATGAATGATGTGGCGGCAGGGAGGAGGCTCGGGATTTACTGAATACTTGCTTTAAATACAGATATTCCGCTGGAACTGACGTCAGATTGGGAAATTCCTCCTCAGCCTCCGGAGACGCGGATGGAGTGGCCGCATGCAGGCACTGTGAAAAACAAAACAGACTCCCCATCTCCCAATTTATCTGGGGATTATGGCGAATGAGCCAGGGATGCCCTAGTACCAGGGGTGCTTGTGGGGAATGTATGAGGAAGAGAGATATACTGTCCACGTGATTGCCCCCCAAAGACAGACTCACCGGTGAAGTGACTTGGGTGATTGTGGCCATCCTTCTGCCACCAAGAGCGTGGCCCTCCCGAGGGGTCCATACCTGTGTGGTGGGAATCCCCCACTGCTTAACCAGAGAGGAGTCAATAAAACTCTCATCCGCCCCTGAATCGACTAATACAGCCAGGGGCTGGCGGGAGGACCCCCAAGCCAGGACTGCAGGGAGGAAGGTTCTCCTGGAGGAAGAGGAATTTACCGGAACCACACCTACCAGTGCCCTCTTCCTCACTGGTGGGCCTGTCCTTTCACTGGACACTTGGCTATGAAGTGCCCAATCTGTCCACAATATAAGCATGACCTAGAAGAGATCCGCCGCTGTCGCTTGGCTGGGGACAGACGGGTCCAGTCGACCTGCATGGGTTCAGGTTCAGTGTCTGCGGGCAAGGCTGCGACCGGGTACTGGGTGCACGACGGATCTTCCCTCCTACAACGTTCACGGCGATGTTGGCGCAAGCAGGAGTCTACCCTAAGTGCCCAATCAATCAATTCCTGTAGGGTGCTAGGTAGCTCGTGTGCCGTCAGCTCATCTTTGATAGCATCAAAGAGTTCGTTATAATACGCATCAAACTGGGCTTGTTGATTCCAGCCACACGATAACGTGAGCGTCTGAAACTGGATTGCGTAATCCGAAACTGATTGGTTATCCTGCCTGAGTTGCAGCAGCTCCCGCGCTGCATCCCTTCCATACTTGGATCGGTTGAAAATGTGCTTCATCTCTTCCGCGAACTGCTGAAACTCATTACAGAAAGGGGCATCCGCATTCCACACCGCGGTTGCCCATTCCCTGGCTGTGCCCGTTAAGGCTAAAATGACATAAGCCACTCTGAATAGCTGCATAGGAAAGGCGGATGGTTGTAATTCCAAAACAAGCACTATGAAAGGAAGGCACGACAAGAGCCACGGTCTCCGCTGTATTGTCCGGGAGGTGGAAAATGGGGTTTGCAGACTGCAGGGGCGGCTGGCCGGGAGAAACGCTGCACTTGAGATGCAAGCTTGCAGACACCCGTGTGAAGAGACTCCAGCGACTGATCGCTCTGCTGACGTCCCAGAACAGAGCCCTGTCGGGCAAGGGCGTCTGCCTGCTGCTGAATCCCCACCTGTTCCGCTGGGTCCATCCCGACGGTAAGATCTTCTGTGAACTGGGGAAGGAGCGACAGGGATTCCCAGTGATGTCACTGGGGGAACCCTGGGGCCGATCCCTGACACAGGATACCTACATACAGTTACAGTTTGTAGACTTCAGCTCTGCATTCAGGGCAAAATTTCCGTGCCTTCTTCAAACAAAGCTCTTCCAAGTTACTGCACCTTTCTCCATCTGTCATGGGATCACTGCCATCCATGGCAGGCAGGAAACAGAATGAGAGGTTGGGAAAACACACTGTGGCCTTCAACACTTGAGCCACACAGAGCTCTGTGCTATTTTCTTTGCTATTTTCTATAAATACGAATGACGACCCAACTATCAAACTCCTGAAACTTGCATATGACTCAGTGTTAATCAGATTTACACAATGGTGATGAATCTGCATGCATAAATATATCGGCTGGTGTCCTAATGCAAACATAACAATCTGGAGTTTAATGTGTGTCATAGAAATTTCCAACGGAGACTTGGCTCATATATAAGGAGAACATTTTATTACTACCCAGTCTAACAAAGTACAGAGAATCAGCACTGCAGGCAATCTCCTCTTTACTGCTCAAGCACAGCACACACGCACATCAACAGGAGTCAAGGCAGTGAGCGCCTCCCCAGCTAAGATGGGCCGTACAGTGCAGTTCACTAGGGAAACGCACATCCCCAGTGCCCTTCCACCACTCCAAAGCCAACTTCACAGTGTGCTGGGGAAGAACAGTACAGTCCTGCACTAACTCCCAACTATAATAGTAATCAGGTGGGTCTGGATCTACTAAGACCATGCAACACGACTCTGCACCCATTTCTACCTTGACTCCTGCAGAGGTACACATGACCAGCTCCAGCATCTACTAGAAAAGGGAAAGATTCATTATTTATTTCTAAAGTCAAGCAGGGCAACTCCTGGTAGGGAGTGATTAATGCAAATTGGCTGGGGCATTCCTTGGACGTCAGCTGGCCTGTTGGTCCCAGGAGTCATCAGCCAAGGCCCTCCATTGTCTCTGAGGGCAGTTAGGTTCCCAGTGGTTTTGGGACCCACAGCAGAAGCATCCATTCTGCTGGCTGCTCTCTCTGCCTGGACCCTGCCTGGCTGCTCTCCTCATGCCTTGTCCTTTGCCTCTGTCACTTTCTCTTCCCCTGCCACGGACTCTTCGGACTTAGAACTGGGGTTGCTGGGCCACGATAAGTTTCTCTTCAGCTTCTTCCTTCTTCCTTCTCTTTTGGGTCCTTTGCTCTTTGCAGGTCTTTTCTGCTTGCTGTATGTGATGCAGAACCTGTCTTAGCTGTGCTCTGTCCCATCCCACACACGTGGTCATGGTCATCTTCTTGATGTCTGGTTTCAGCCTGTCCACCAGCAGCCACGTGAGTAGTCGATTACAGGGGGAATCCTTTTCTGGGTCTGCTGGTGGTTCCATCCCACTGTGGCTAGAGTATGCTGTCATCAGTCGTTCAGTGTAGTGCTCACAGAATTCACCAGGGTCCTGTTTAAAGATTCTTTGCAGCAATGCTTGATATCGGCTGCCTGCAACAGTCGAGTAGGGAACTGTTGCATCAAAGTGCCCTTTCACATCTAAATAACTCAGCTGCTCTAATTCTGTTGCAGTGGGTCTGCACTGTAGGACCAGCCTCTGAAGGCCTGCCACATAGCGAGGCCAGTTCTACCTGGGGTCTGGCAAGTCACTTGTGACGTAATCCAGCTCCTGCATCTTCCAGTTTTGGAGAACCAGAACATTGTCTCCCCCTTGTGGAGCGGAACCAAGAGAAGCTCTTTTGGTTCCTCCTGCAGCCAAAGTCTTTGATGGCTTCATGTTGTCACAGAGGAGGAGGTGGAGTCAGGCGCTGAGGGGTCACAATCCTCATCTGCAGTGGGAGGAGGGACGGGGCACCTCCTGCTGCTCCTCCATCGATGGTATAGGGAGGAGGCTGCTGTTGAGGCAGCACTGCTTTGGCAGGGGCCACACAGTCTATTCTATTTCCTGGTATATTTTATTAGCGCACACCATCAATGGGGAGTGGGGAAGCCTAAAGGAACCCTTGCAGCCCAAGCCCATACTCATACACAGACCCGCATGTAACTAATATCCCTTCCAGGAGGGTACGGCCCCCACTGTCCACCGCAGCCTGAATCAGCTGAATTTTACAGGAATCAAAACTTCCTACTTTAGGGCACTGACCCGTAGTGAATTTCCACATATCCTAACAAAATGGATGACAATACTGCAGCGCATACTTCCTGTTCACTCTTCAATCTTCACAGGAGTCTCGCACTCATCTACATTTTCTGCCTCCTGCTTCTTTCTCATACCTTCTAAATGCTTCACCTCTCTGTGATTTGCCTCATTTTCCCCCAATTTGATCACTGTCCAATTTGGTTTGCCTTTGCTACTGCCGCACTTTGTCCCTGAAAAACTAGCCTGATCCCGTTCTTCTAATTTCTGACGTAGCTGGCTTGACTCATTCAGACTGAGGCTGCTGTTTCTAGGGAAACTGTATTCCTCTCACTCAGGTAATTGTGACACCGCATCCTTCCCATATTTCTCCTCCATTACTTTTGCGGGGCCTTGCAGCACCCATTCTTTTACTTTGGAATTCAGTTTTCCCATTTTGCCCAATCAAAAAGATTCTTAACATGCACAAGAAAATCCCAAAACAGTACAAAAAGATTCCAAAACAGCACAAAAAGATTCAAAACCTGACCGACTTAATATTATGGTTATTATGCAATTATTCGTTTATTTTTACAGTACCACCAGCTAATTCACAATCTGCACTAAAACCACAAGTTGGAAATACAAACTCGAAGACACCTTAAAAACTCCAGTACTTAAATATTCTGAGACAGACCATCTCAACTGTGTCGCAGAACTCAGAGGGTGTCACCGTGGCACTTCCCTGGGGGGCAGTCACTAGCCTCTTTACCTGATGACAAAGGGAGACACAGGTCTCGGAGCACTTCCCTCAAAGGTGTGATCAGCAGATACATAAATCAGGACAGCAAACCTTTAATGCGAAGTCTTAAAGCATAATCCAAAATGCAGCCAGAATGCAGCTTCTCAGCACTCAACCCAAGCAATCCTGTTGTCAGTTAAAATTATTCCTAAATCAATAAGGCAGACATTTCTGGCTAATAACTTTAGGATAGCACAGGCCTTGCATTTACATTCTCTTCATCAGAACCAGCATTCCAGCTCCATTAAATTATAATTGGCTGGAATCACTTACTGTGTAGCAAGACCAGGGACTAGGGTCTCCATGGAGGATTCTGGTGGACTACGATTACATCTTCCCAAGGTT
>JAAGVU020000038.1:4542684-4562576 GCA_011763525.2 Mormyrus iriodes | reverse complement strand
GGTAGCCCTTCGTATGGCTCAGTACCCGTGAAGTAGCTCTCAGTTTCAAAAAGGTTGGTGACCCCTGCTCTAGAGCATAATCAGGTCTGCTCAGAAGGTCTAGCCCTTCTGTCAGGAGCTTCACAGCTCCAGGATAATGAGCAAGCCGGATCCATGCCAACCCCTTCCATACTATCCTCTACATCATTCAGCCTATCCCTTCAGCTTTGAGATTCCAGTCATAAAAAACAAGACTTTAAGACAGAAAAAGTTTTTTTTCTCCCAAGTAGTGGCCCTCCGAAATCTACTAATATAAATACACATAATTACTGCTGTTGGTATACAGAACTGCACTTTTACTTAAATTAGCTTACTATTTCATATTGTTTATAAGTGTGGAAGAAAATGGAAACTGAGCAATGTTTATTAACACAACTAAAGTGCAGAGACTCTGTTTGATGTAATTCCAACTCTGTAAGTTATGGGTATCTGAGCCACAAAATGCTCCCATTAGTGTAGTTCCTGTTTGCTTGCTTTCATTAGCATAGTTTCTGTTTGCATCCGTACCAGGATGTTCTCAAGATATGCAGCTTATGATATGTAACCCCATTTGTGCACTGAGATTAAATCCACCTTTGTTCTTCTATTCCTTCCCAGCCTTGAACATAATAGGATAAGGAGCACCAATTAGTTTCTAAGTTGGGCCCCTTTGCCATGATACCAGATAGAATGTTTTACAAAGATTTACACAACAACATCACTGAATTATGAAGTATTCCAGCTCCATCTGAAAGGCCCTAAAATTGCATTAGGAAAACTGTGCTTACTGCCTCAACAATTGTTGATGTGTGTGTGCCCTGTTTGAACAATTGTAGAATTTGTATGCAATACTAGATTTCTTTAGTTTTTGTTAGTCCAATAAGAAAATAAAATATTCTCTCAATAAACAAACCAAGTCTCTGGCTAAAAATTTCTACAACATAAGTTAAATGTTGATTCTTCTCTTCTTTATACTCTGTTTTCCGGTTGCATCATGTTACTGGAAGCACCATAACATGACAAATTCCTTGTAAGTGTGAACTTGCATAACCAACTAGAGTCGGTGCTGTTGGAATGACAGCCCTGTCACGTGCTCCACCCATCTAATCCCTATTCCTCACACAACCACTAACCTGTACATTTTCTATAAGTACTGGGTGGATCAATTGGAAATGTGAAAATTAATAAATGTGCGTTTAACTGAATGCTCTGAGTAGTTTTGATGTAGGTCTGAAAGTACTTGCACATTCCACTTAAATGACAATTAGAATCTTTCCCACCAATTAGATGGTTATTTGTGTTTCTTTGTGTATGTCTGAAAATGTCATATTTTGTTAATAATAATATGTTACAATAATAATGTGTTACAATTATATCTAAATAATACATTATTTATATTGCTGCAAGTTTTAATATTTATATTGTGTTTATTTCTCTGCAAATTGTATCAGACACACTGGGCAGAGGTATTACTAGGATGTAGTCTTTGGGCAGGCATTTGGATTACTTGGGTGGGCAGCAAGAAAAATATTGCTTTTTCAATATATGGTATGTAAACTAGAGATGTAACGGTATGAAAATTTTATACCATGATTATCGTGACCAGATTTATCACAGATATCAGTATTATCGCGGTGTTGTTAATATGGGCATAAATGTTCAAAAAGTACTGATACACAAACTGAAATCATTTCGCCAAGTTTTATATTGAAAACCACAAATATAATGGAGCCAATAAAATAAAATAATAACCAATGTTTTTTTTTTTTTAACTCTCAGAATTCCTCAATGTGGCCTTAATACTCGGGCGTAGGAGATCTATGCGGATTAAGGAAGTAAGGTGGTTTAAAGTGCTCCGTTTCAATGGAAATACAAACATACATGGAATTCATTCTTAATAACACAGGCAAAAATTGCTGGTGTTATGCCAAGAAAGGCATCCCTGCTGTAGAATGCATGCCTGTCTTGGGAGCGGTATAAAACTAACAGCGGGCTGCCGAAAAAGGCATCCCCTTTAATTTTTGCATTTCTGTAGCTCTCACCCATAAGTGCTTTTTGTAATTTGTATGTGAGAGTGTCTTAAGTAACCTGTGCAAGTTTCACAGGTACAGCCACAGTTAAGCCAGATTTATCAGGGGATGCCGTTTCTGACAGTGGGGTGCCTCAATAGGCATCCCCTGTAATTTTGCATTTCTGTAGCTCTCATCATCAAGTACATGAAAGACATATCCACACACCCCCTTCTTTATTACATTAGCACTGACCCCAGCATTGAGCACGTTTGTAAATACAACTTGGAGACAAGTGTCGTCTGAACTACGCAATGCAACACACTTTTAGCCATAGATAACAACGAGACCCAGATGCTTTAGAAAGATGGAGCAACAAATTTATTGTTTTCTTTGTGAAAAGTACAGTGTTACTGTACACCTGATACACACTTATAATGTAACAAGAGTTATATTGCCAAGTTCATGTCTGTTTGAACTTTTGACAACAAGCGTGTGATAGCCTAAGCATTAGGCAACAAACATTTTTCAGATCCGGGACCTATTTTATTTGTTTGTATATTGTGTATTTGTATTTTAACAACTCAATGTCGTATATGTTGCATACGTTTTGTGAGCTTATATAAAAAGAAACGATCGTTTTCACACGTCACAAAAAAGAGCTTTCCTATTGCTGTTTGAAGTAGTGCGCGCTCCCGAGACAGGCATGCATTCTACGGAAAGGATGATACCGGCATTTGCCGCGGAAACTCGCAGCAGTCGCGCTGCCAGACGCGCGTCTTCGCGGCCGCATATTTGTGGTCTCGGAACAGTCATACAGTCGATTAATTATAAGTCGCACAGGTCCTAAGTCGATGACGACCAGTAGTATTTTTAACGATGTAGTTTTTTACCACGTTACACCGCAATTTGTAGAAAATAGTTACTGGAAAAGCTACAGCGTTTTAAAAGTAACTGGGCTACTAATAAGTTACTGAAAAAGTAAAGTAGTGTCGCTCATTTTAGTTATCTGCTCCCCAAAACTGGATAAAACTGCACAATAATTTTCAAACAGCTGTCAAAAAGTTTAACATCACACTGTTCACTGCTGCAGTCCCAAATTTCCTAAAGCTGTAACGGATCACAGCTCGCTTTCCCCTCCATCAGCTTTGCTGGAGAACGCTAGCTGGATGCCTGATTTTTGCTGTGAATTCTGGGAAAGTGCAACATTACGGCCGAAGCGCTCACGTTGTTCACAACCAGGAAGGAATATTATAGGTCCCTATTAAAAATCTTTGCCCATACTATTCTCCCATTGGGGTATCTAGTTTAAGCAAGGAATCATCCATCCATCTTCCAGAACCACTTATTCCATTTCAGGTCAGCTGGAGCCTATCCCGGAGGCTGCGGGTGCAAGGCAGGGAACAACCCAGGATGGGGCACCAACCCATCACTAGGCACACATTCACACCTATGGGCAATTTGGTAACTCCAATCAACCTCAGCATGTTTTTGGACTGTGGGGGGAAACCGGAGTACCCGGAGGAAACCCCATGACGACACGGGGAGAACATGCAAACGCCACACACATGGAACCTAGGCACAGGCATGAACCCTGATCCCAGAGGTGTGAGGCAACAGTGCTAACCACTGCACTACCGTGCCGCCCCAGCAAGGAATCAAAGACATAATAAAGTGTAATGATGCTAATGTGTAAAAACTGACAGCTATAATTTTACTATATATATACATAATAGTATTAATGCTGTTGTGTAACCATCATTATATAATTGATCAAATACATATAAAGGGATTATAAACATGGCATATTGTGTTGGTATTAAAATTAAGTCATTTTGCTGTCTTTATACCTCATACTACAGTTAGGTCTGATTAATCATAGTCACTTTGTAAGTAGCACACATTATTTGTTAGTTGTTTATAGTCTGTTGCGTGTGATAATGTTAGTATTGTAATGTTGCACTGCTTTGTTAACTGTCTATTCCTTGAAGGAGGCATTCAAGTAAGAATTTCATTGTATTCTGTACACTGTACTTTGTACATATCACAATAAAACGTTGAATCCTTGAAATAATGATGGATCATGCACAAATGTTAGTGTCCAATCTGCATGAATGAGTCTGCAATCTGTTCTGTAGCTCTTTTGGACAATAGATGGGTGTAAATAATGGATTACATAGAGCACACAAAGATGTGTGTGTTTACATAGGGAATATGTATTGCTGCCCACAATAATGAAACAGGAAAAATACTATATAAACAAATGTCACCAAATACCAGTTTTAAAAGGATACACCTCCCATCCATCCAAGCATCCTGTCACTATAAATATTAAAAGGTTACATTTGATACCGTAGAAGACAAATACAGAACTAATAAGAATCAATGACTCAGATGGCAAATGGTACAAATATTTTATTTTAATTGGAAAGGAAAGGGATTTACAAAGAATGTCCCAATTCAGTGATTCTTTGTCACAATAAATAAACAAAATAAATAGGGTTTTAAATTATGAAGCATAAAACAACAAAATGGGTCGCATTTTTTTTCTAAGTTAGGGCTGCCAATGGTTATGGAATGGAAATAAAACTCCACAGCATTAAGCCTATTTCAGGGTCAAACCAGTAATGATTAATTATAAAACATAAAATATGGTACCACTTTACAATAAGATTACCCTTATAAAGGGTTTATGAATGGTTAAAAATCAGATTGTTAATTAGGTTGTAACACTTTTAAAATCATTAACAGACAATTATAAACAACTTAAAAACACCTTTTTCTCTTAATTAATGAGTTACTACCATTTAAAAGTTGCAAAAGGGAGCCTTATTGTAAAGTGGTTCCAAAAACACAAAGACACAAAATGGCATGTCACAGAATTTACTATCATATAAAAATGACCAGACTTGAAACAAGTGGTCATCCTTTGTTTAATAACATTCCCAACTATTGCAGAAAGCTGAAAACAGATGCTTTCATACCTTCCAATGGCTATATTGAATATAAAACAGAATATCTGCAAGCACTAGACTTGTATTTTCTTCATGGTCTTGTGTTCACACGGACTCCTTTTTGTTCAATTTTTTAGAATTTTGTATTTGTCCATTCTTACATCACATCATCACTTGTTTTAATCTCTGAAAACCTCTGTACAACAGCTGAACTGTGAATAACTTTTCAGAAGTTTAATTTAGTAGTAAGTGCTTCTGGAACAAACTTGACCACATTCCTATTTCCTCTATCTTCTGAAAGCATAAAAATAGAGAACTATAAATGTCTCATGGCCACAGCTGGGCGCCCAGTGTCTGCTAATAGCTTTGTCTCCAACTGACCAGCTCTGCTTGGACACGTGTCTAGAGACAATTCTTCTGTTGGGTCTGTTGTAGACAGACTATGGGAAACCCTGACTATTTTGGTTCCTTTTAAATAAAGCTACATGTCTGTATAATAACTACTCGAAAAGTTAGCAAGTGCTCCCCAAATGTTGTCATGGACTCACCTCAGTGTCTCACCATTCCAGATGATTTTTGAATGTAGAAAAAAGACTAAATTTTAAAATCTTCAAAAACAGTCCATAGTAAAAAGGTATAAAAACAAAAACTATGTTTATGAAACATATAAGTAACAAAATATATTTCTATACAAAATCTGATATATATAATTATTTATAAATAGTTCATTCTTTAGTTGAAATCTTCACGCTCTTCGCCCTGCTTTGGGTAAATTACGTGTCTTTTAATTTGAAATGAAATTCTATTGGAGCTGAATGATGAATCGTCTCCAGTCTGGCACGGCCGAGTTCTGTTTAGCACAAAACAAATTCTGCAGAGGCTAGGCCAGGCTTGGAGGTCCACGTGTCTGCTAGCAAGCTGGTGGCTCCCAGATCACACAGCAAACACACTGAGGGTGCTTGTCTGGTCCTTCAGGCCCAGGATGCTGTAAGCGATCCTCTTCAGGTGGCCCGGCAAACGCACCCCAATGTTCCGGATGTCCCTTACAGATGGAGTGGGAGATGAAGGTCATGAGAGGAATTTGCACTATCCGTCCACTAATTCAGACCTCAAACAGCAAATTCTGTAAGGGTTAAAGCATGACAAGGTGTACTATCTGTGTTTTTAAAAACAAGGCTGTGGAGGCAAAGAAAAGTAAATGTACATATTCAGCCATTATTTTATTTATTTAGCTTTATGTACCTCCTGATATTCGACTGCATTAAGGGAAAAAACCCAGCTTACTTAGTGTTTACTGATTATTAAAACCGGGCTTGCATACCATCTCATTTAGGCAGGTGAAACAGGACTGTAAAGTATGACTGGACTGCAAGTACTTAACATCAGAAATTCATTTTGGTATTTAATCACTGACCACAGGTCCTAGACTTTAGCCAAATCGCGCATTGATTTACTGCTGTGGTTCGCCTAGCCGGTTATTTGAAAATGAATCAACACCCTTCAGATTGGAGAATTCAACAGTGCCATGGTGTAAATGCTAATAAGGTGATCAGATCTAGCATAGCAGACTCTGATTAGCTGCCCGCCACAGTCAGCACGCACAACCATGGAGAGGGATCACTGCTGTGCGCCAGCCAGTCTCTCATTCCATTCGGCTCATAATTACTTAAGAATTCTCCATTCAGGCATAATTCTGCTGTTTTGCAGGCAGAACAGAGATTAGGCTTGTAAAGAACTCTGGTTTCAAGCACAATGTTATATGAAGACTGTAGAAAAAGAATGTGATGTACAAAGCAATCAAAAGTATGTCAAACACATCAAAGACATTTCTGTTTTTTTTTTGGCTGTTTTTCTTGTGTCATGTGATCTGTGTAATTTCAGTGCGAGGGACCCAGAAGGCCAGAGGCCACCAAGGTTCTGCTGCCCCACCAGGGCTCCCCATTACCAACCAAAAGCTGTCCCTGCCAAATACACCACATCCCTTCTTTTGTCTTTCATTTTGTTCTCTTTCTGTACTTCCCATCCAGGCCATCCCAGGCTGAACTTGTAACCCCAGTAGAATGAGAGACCCCCCCCCCCCCATTGGGCAGGTTTTGCAGGCCAGTTTCGGGGCACAGAGAGAGGGAGGGTGCAATTACAGAAAGAGGGAGAGAAGGAGGGGACACAGCCACCACAGGCCACAACAAAGAAACTATTCCTCCGTTCTACTCCAGCCCGCCCCCTCCTCCCCCTTCACTCACTTATTGGGGCCTGGCTTTTAAGCTTGCCCTTCGTTTCCACTGTTCAAGTCACACAAAACCATTTTATCTGGTTATTTCATACAAAATGTGTCCAATTGCACAAATGACTATAAAGACACCTGTCTCTTTACTCACTCAATTTTCATCTGCAGCACCTGCTCCATTGTGGTAACACCAGCACGGGTGAAGTTCTCTGTGTACTGGCTCATCTTGATGGACTCTAGCCATTCCATCACAGACCTGAAGGGGGAGCCATCAGACCCACTGGTGCTGGGCAGGCGGATGGACACACTGTAGAACAAATTACATTGTAACAATGACAGCACCATCATTCACGCACATAAATTCTTATACACAGAAAAAAGACAGAAATTGTGTGGCGTATCATGAACACTGATTTCTAAACATATTCATATTTTTAACAACTTTAAAAAGTTGAATTGTTACATATGTAAATATGCACTGCACACGTGTAGTGAAATGCTTTTCCCAACTACTTCTTGGACTGTGCACAATGGTAAAGACCTAATAGAAAAATATAGTAAAAAATATAAATAAGGGTAAATAAAATTAAAATGAATGAATGAATTTAAAAAGATAAGCAATAAACTAAAGTTATACAGTAAAAAATAAAGCAATAATGTATCTGCATGTACATAAGCCAGTGTATGTGCAAAAGATATGCGACATAAAGTGAGGAATTCCTGAAAACAGTGGTGTGTAAAGCGGATAATTATCCATTAAGAGTCCTCGTCTAGCATACGGACAGCTCAAGGGAAGAAACTAGATCTAAGTCTCTCCGCTTTGGTTTGATGGTATCTAGTGTAATTACTGACAGCAGGAAATATATCTGTCAGTCCGGTAACAAAAGCTGAAAATGATGCATATCACACAGACAAACCATATGGCATTTAACCATTCAATACTTAGTTACAGTAAGTTAAAAAGTCATTTAGTTTCATTTCAACTTCAAGCCAAGGTGGCCTAAGTCTTTCAGAAATCCTCCCCCAGCCCCAACCCTAGTGCCTTCCTTTACCAAGGATCAAAGTCAGCAATGGTCTTGAGGGACTCAGGACTCTTCAGCAGCTTGTCCAACAGGCTCACAATGTCAGCAAAGCGCGGCCGCCTCGAGCGCTCCTGCATCCAGCACTGCAGCATCAGCTGATACACGGCCGACGGGCAGTCCATGGGTGCCGGCAGGCGGAAAGCCTCATTGATGGCCTTCATCACCTGGGAAAGAACATAACAATATGTTTGACCTTCTCTCCTGTGGTTTTACTATCCTGTTACTTAGTTTTCAGTTCTACGAAAAAATGCTCACCACTGTTACCTCTTCTGAAAAAAGATGACCCTTATTGAAAAACTCCCAAAGATAAATCTAGAGCCTAAAGTTCTATCCTAAAGTTCCCAAAGCTCATTCAAGAAAGTTCTATTTGCTATCCAGAACTCCCCAAGCTACCCGGAGCTTAATCGAACTACAAAGAGCCTGCTCCTAGTGTCCAGCTTTTATTGAGCAAAAATGAGACATATCATAAAGAAGGTGAAGAACTTTCTCCATAAGCCTCACCCATGACCTTTAAACCATCCTCTAGTTCAAAAGAAGGTCTGTATGAGGGAGGTGGGAACTGCTGAAGTCCCCCTCCCAAAACCTGCAACCTAAAATGCTTTACCTCATGGTTGCTCATATCCCAGTACGGCCGCTCCCCATAGGCCATGACCTCCCACATGACAATGCCAAAACTCCACACATCACTCGCTGACGTAAACTTCCGATAAGCAATGGCCTCAGGAGCTGTCCAGCGAATAGGGATCTTGCCTCCCTGGTGAGCAAGGGATAGACCAATAGTGGATAAATCAGTGTCATGGTAAATGATACATTAATGTATTGTTAACGTTAATTAAAAAATCCAAACTTATTTAAGCTCAAATAAATACTCCGGTAGCCCATCCACACACTTACACTTGTAGTGTAGGTGCCCTCAGCATCATCCTCCAATATTCGTGACAGTCCAAAGTCAGACACTTTGCACTCCAGGCTACTGTTGACCAGGATGTTACGTGCTGCCAGGTCACGGTGGACATAGTTCATGTCAGATAGGTACTTCATGCCAGCAGCAATACCTCGGAGCATGCCTACCAGCTGGTAGGAGGACAACTCCCCATCATGGTCCTGCAGGGCCAGAGGTGGGAAGTAAGCTGGCAGCCAGAGGCGGAGTGATTTCTTTGTTCATTATAGTGCCTTAAACTATTCTGTAGTTCTTGATGTAACTTATGGCACTTTTCCACTGCCACCAGGAACCGAGCAGTACCCGACCCGAACCCATGCTGACACGACCCCGCTTACTAAATGGCTGAAAGCATGACCAAACCAAGCTGGTCGCATCACCACAACCTGATTGGTCAAAATTTACGGGGACAAGAATGAACCAGTGATCTGTGCCGACATGCACAGATTATGTGAAGGGAAGAGGGACATATTCTGTATATTATTCATTATTACCTGTAGTGGTTTTGCATATTGCGATGTATTTATGCATTCTCCTACTTAAAAAAGTACTATGGAAATGCTGAACGGAATGGATTCATAATGCAAATTTATGAAAGATAATGCTGACTCCGCTACCGTTCGATGCTAACATAACACAGCGATGTACACCGTGTGAACAGTAAACAAGCGTCTCTTTGGTCTTCCATCACTGTCGCTCTCCAAGCCGGGCACAGCTATACCAATGCCAACTCTTCTGCAGTGGAAAACTGAAGCCAGCTGGATCCGTGCTGTAACTAGTCTCTCTTCCTAGTACAGGCCACTTTTGTCACTTGAAGTAGAGATCACACATTCAGACATGCTACCAACTCACCCTGAGGTACTTGTCCAGAGCCCCATTCTCCATGTACTCTGTCACAATCATGGCATGCTTAACTGAAGGAATGAAAAAAAAAAGCTTAGAATGTTTAACCTCAGTCACTAACCCTGTCATTGGCTGTGCCGGGACACGAGTGACTTATTGAGATGCTGGTCTTAAGAGACCTACATGAAAGAAGGCTTATAAAGAGTTACAGGACAGAAGTGGACAAATCAGAGCAGAGGGATACCTACATTTAGTGACCACACCCTCTAAACGGATGATATTCTGGTGTGAAAATTGGCCCATGATGCTGGCCTCGCTCAGGAAGTCCCGCCTCTGTTTCTCAGTGTAGCCCGGCTTCAAGGTCTTGATGGCCACCGCTGTCTCCTTGCGCCCGGGCACCTTCAGCACGCCACGATACACTTCCCCAAACTCGCCTGCATGGCAGCCACATTCCAGAGACACAGACATTACGGTTAATTAGCCCTGACATGAAGGATCATGCTTTCTGTTGATCCAAAGTTAATTACAAATGGCCCACAAAACTGCGAATCAGACTCCCTGAATTAGATCACGTGGAATAGCAGAAATGACTGATTACAGATAAATCTAAAACTGATTTAAATGTTTAAAAGTATATACTATAATCATAAATATTTAAGACACAGTGGTATGCATTCTAATTTTTTTCTGCCTTTTGTAATTCTATGAAAAGCAGTGTACTATACCAGCTTGTGCAATCGAGTGATTTAACTGCCTGGAATCTGGTAACATGCTATTGTCTTTTGAAGTGGTAGAGCTAGACAGGGTTTAGGTGCAGCATATGGTTTTATAGAATTGTTGGATTAAAGAGCAGTAAAAGCAGCCGGAGAACAAAGCACTATGGCTCCTCAGTATGTAACAGAGGAGGGGGGGCCTGAAACCCAACACCACTTGATGCCCCCTTTGGGTTGCGGGCCTGGGAATCAGCTGTCACAGAGAGGCAGACCCCATGGGGTCATGGGAAACACTGTGGGAGGGGCAAAGGTGACTCTGCTTAGTGCATCCTTCCCTGTTAGCGGCCAGCAGGAAGCCTTGCTTTCTCACATCGCTTATCGCTCCAATACACATTATCTTCATATCTCTCTTACATTCTACTTCCATCATAACCATTCGAATCAACCTTCCGTGGGGATTTTCTACAGTCAGGTTTCCTGGACTAAGAGAAATCCCTATCCTAATCTGTGCTATTAACACTAGGACTGAGTGTCTGCAGCTTTTCGAAACACAAAATATTTCCATCTGAACAGAACATGAGTATCCCTGACATGTGGTACGCCAGGGTTTAAAACGACAGTGTGACTAAAATTATCTTCGGCAAACTTCTAGGCATTGCAAGAGGGTTCCTCTGATCGGTGATAAGCTGCCTGATTCCCTGTAACTTCACCCACCTGCCCCAATGACCTTCTGCTTGGAAATGTGGCTAGGATGGATCTCGGTGGCAAACTTGTGCACGGCCATATTAGGGTCTTCATAGGTGTGGGGATCCACATAGGTCTTCAGGGGTTTCAGCTGGTCTGCAGGGGTGAGGGTTGTTTTATTCAGCTCAGAAAGAGTTATGCTGTGCAGAATAGTGCAGCAACAAGAGATGGGGTTCCAGTATCACCCAACCTGAGCCAGAAAAGTAGGTATCCTCTGGTCCTTCCCTGACATGTGTGCTCCTTCTCCTGCAAGAAATGACATTACTTATACATTGATATTTACACGGTTTTATTTCACTGTTATAACAAGCTGTTACCTGAACAACTTATTTATATTTTTACCCATACATAGTTCATTACGAGCTGTTTACAGTGTCTTACCTGAGTAACATAATCATGCACTTGAAATCCATAAGTATATACTTATCCGTATGACACATATTAAAATGTACTTTTACGTGCACAGTATAAAGAGCAGAATAATACATACTGCCATAATCTGCATCTCTATTTTATTATTAGAAGTTAGAGCAGGTGAGACAATCGCTTGGCTGGACTATGCAATTTTTTGATGAAAAGAAGTTTGAGTTTGTCAAATGGCGACAGAATCAGCTATTTATCTCCCAGGGACAGAGACGTCGCACTTTGCCTGAAGGCAGGCTTCAGCTCCATAAAGCTGGCTGCTGGATGGGACTCAAAGGACTGGGCCCTTTACACCTGGAATAATGTGCATCATTTTATTTTCCCTCAGGTACACCAGCAACTGAAGGACACCTATAAATGGGAGTTCAGTTCCCATTCCTTTGTTATAGTGCTAGAAAACAGATGAAAAAACGACTGTGGGGAGAAGAGAAATCCAAAACGGGGGCGAAGAGAAACTGCTGATTTCATCAGGATTTGAATATGAGAAGATGAAAAACTGAACGCATGAAAGAACACAGGCATGTGAACAGGGTGGCAGGGGGGCTTTACTCACCGTTTGTGCAGAAGCAAGACACCCCCCACCACAAGGAGCATGGCCCCTCCCCCAACGATGGCTCCCAGGACCACTGGCGTATTGCTGGAGACCTGGGCCTCCACTATAATACAGCAACAGCAAAGTCAGACAGCACCGAGACACAATGTCACAGTGATAAGTATGAACACTGCACAGCGTCGCACAGAGCAGCACAGTCACATAAATAAGCGCAGCCTCGTACACTGACCTAGAGGCGTCGTTTCAAATTCATGTTCCATACTATTGACACTTGGAGTACCATCTGGATTCAAAACCGTGACTCGGAACACATAGACAGTTCCAGGTGCCAGCTCACTGATCTGAACCGAGTTCTTTTCCAGAACCAGTACAGTGTAGGTGGTGATATCACTTGCGGTGCCATCATCCTGCAGAAAGATGAACAAAGTAATGAATACCTAATCAAACCATCTGTTGTCACATGTTAGATTCGCCTTCCTGTGGGCATGATCACCTTTTTGCGATACGTCAGCTCATAGCGAGGGGCTCTTCCTGACCTCTGCGACAGAGCCCAGGATAGACTCAGGCTGCTGCTGCTCCGCTTGTCCAGGCGGATCAGGGTGACTGCTGGAGACTCTGGGGAACAGATGCCCATTAATGCATTAGGGCTTCATGGCTGAATGATCTAATCTACTAAATCTACTAAAAGAATCGGTTACGATGAGGGACTCTAACCTGTGTGGTGCAGAGCTGTAGTGATGGAGCTGGAGGCTCGCTGGCTGCCGTACCGGGATACACCGGTACGCGCCTCTACGGTGAAGGTGTAATTAAGCTGGGCTTCGAGGCCGCTCACTGTCACATGTGGTTCCCGGAGGCCGGCTGGGCGAGGCTCAAAGCGAAGTTCCTCCCCACAGGGCTGGCAGGCTGCCGCCTCACACTGCTCACATGTCAAGCTGTACTCTATGTCGTCACGGCCGCCCGTGTCTGCTGGCGCTAGCCACGACAGCCTCAGCTTTCCCGCCCTCATTGTGGCAAGCAGGTTTCGAGGGGCAGATGGCAGGCCTGCGTAAGAGGACAAGGAGGAGAGTGAAAAGGAGGAGAGTAAAACAGATGCAGCCGGCTGAGCTCCTCCCTCCTCTGGAACCATATGCTCCCCCCTAGCCTCCCCACAATCTTGACTTCCCCTGCCTCGTTATCGCACTGTTACTCTGAGCAGCTTTGAAATGGGGACCTGCTACTCTGTCTCTCCTTTACACCAGGGTTTCTCAAACTGGTCCTCGGGGATCCCCAGATGGTCCGCATTTTTGCTGCATCCTTGCCAGACAGCCCACATTTTTGAACCCCACTGGGAGCTGGTAGGGAGCAAAAATGTGGACTATCTGAGGGTTCCTGAAGAGCAGTTTGAGAAACCCTGGTAAGGAGCTGGGAGTGTGCAAAAACATGGACCATAGAGGGTCCCTGAGAACCAGTTTGCGAAACATTGCTTTACACCATCAGTTACCACCAAAATGTCTCCAGTGCTTTACTCCAACACAGTACAATGTAGGAAATGGACAGAAAACCATCACCATGAATATAACATCATCAAGATGACGGTGTTTACCGGAGCAGCCAACAGTGGCGGGGTCCTCAGGGGCCCGATAGAAGCCCTCACGGCAGGGGCAGGTCTGCGAGCCTGCGGATGAGCGCTGGGTGTTCTCCGGACAAAGATCACATGTCTCCATGGACAGAGAGGCCCTAAAGTAGCCGGCCTGGCAGGCTACGGTGGAAGACACAATGATGCAACTTGTGAGGAGCCTCACAGAGAAGATGCGTGTCCATACTTATTTTCACATCCATATGCCCTGCTTCATTCCTTTGTGCAAAATGCCTAAACCATCAAATAAATTACACATTAACCATGCTATTCCTGTAAACAGAACACATATGCACACTCATTTGTGGCTGCAGCCATTTTTTTAAACCATAGACTGTATGGAAAAGGGTTATTATGGTATTATCTATGGTTTCAGAACTCCAAAACCACACACAGGCAAAATGTGCTGCAGAACAATCCTGCTGTTTTCTGCAAAGCAGACCAGTTACCCAGCATTCCTGAAGAGGAGGGCCGCCAGGAATACATCACAGGGACAGAACAAAAAGTGGACCGAAAACAGGCCACGTGAACAAGAAACACTATATGGGCGTTACAGACGTCAGCAAGATGCTTTTCTTTAGCTCCATCTGTTTTATCTGCATACCGTAGGCTATTTTCCTCATGTCCTGTTTTCAAAACCTAACAATGATACGATCAGCTACCCAAATAGCTCTCAGCAAACTACAGGAGCAAGATGGGCACTACGGTAAATCGAGCAGGGGCATGAGAAGGTGAGACATATACAAGCCCACATGAAAAGGAAGCCATCACAATGCTGCTAAATGATGATACTTGGCAGGTGAAGCAAATAAAAGAGAAGCATAAGCCATCCCCCCAAAGGGCTCCCTCTCACTAGTTCTCATCTTCCCAGTCTCCCTATATCCCTTTCCTGTCATCTGTTGTTCCCTCCTTCTGCATAACTGGTAACCTGCTGCTCACCTTCTAAACAGCTTTGTCTTTCTGATTCACTTCATCAGTCTCCCTTATAAGTCAAATCTTTCTAGCCAATCACAGTCCAAGTGCTTTATTACTCTAGTATTCGGCGAAAAAAAACAAACAGGCAAAGTGTGCGCATGTAGTCACACAGCTTAAAGGAAAAGTCTGACCTGTTTTACAATAACACTTTAATCTGCTTTTATCTTCTAACCTTTTCGTGATTCCTTTAAAGAATTTCCATCAGCAGTAATGAAATTGAAAAGGACAATGCTGAAAAGAGGTACTAGGGCACAATCACTATTTACTAACTTACTTCAAAGCTACTATATGAATCAAACTAGATGTCAAATGAAATTTAAATTATAAAAGTAAGTCTCCAGTGGGCAGTGTTAAGCAAGACCACTGTCTGAATGGCACAGGAGGAGCTCCACGGCTTCTGTCTGAAATGTTCAGTTTTGAGATTAACTCTCTGTCCTCCTTAATTTTAACACCATACCTCATTTTTTCCCTGAACACTAAGCTCTCTACCCTACAACATCCTTAGCTCTCCTGGCTCCTGCATCCTAGAGCATTCCCTCATCTCCCACCAGCCAGTCCAGCTCATTAAGCCCAAGGAACAAGGCAAGAAAGGAATGAGAGGAGGAGAAAGTGTCCATGGGAAGGAACAAAGCAGGGTGAGAAAAATAATTCCCCCATTCACTGAGAGGGTGAACAGCTGCCCCCTGGTAGCCCGGTTCAGTCCCCCCCCCCCACCGTTAAGTCTCCACTTGCCTGCCCCCTCCCTGTCCCCAGCATTCTCAGGGAACAGCAGGCAGGACAGCTCTGCCTCATTCAATCCAGGCGGAAGCACTTATGGCACATAGTGGAGATGTGGCACGTTGCACGCATACATCAGCTGGCCACACACACACCCAGCAATACTCATGGGTAGGGGCAAAAAGTCATGGTTCCCGAAACACCTATAGCCTCAGGGCATGTGGCACAGTCAGACCAGCACACCTGCTGCCCGGCCATGCTGTTATACGGCGATCACTCTGCAAAACCACTAACCAGCCTGCTCTCATGTCAAACCACCAAGCACGTTCAGTATGCAGAAAATGTGCACTGTTTACACGTACAATGCCACATGTGCAGCCAGGACATGCTGACCCTGCAGTTTGAGGCATAGTTTCGCAGCAATTAACATGTTTGGACGTTGCACGGATCATGTGTTTTTGTCATTTCTATTATGGATTTCTTGAGAAATTCAACTTACAAAATTCAGAATAGTTGATATTTGAACAATGACATCAATGACACCATTACATACCTCGGCTTACAGGCCACGCAAACTCACCCTGATACAAGGGATAAAGTTCATATGTCCGCATGTTAATAATAAAGAGCTAAATTTGCCAGCACTGTGCCATTTTTAAATCAGAAAATACAAATAATACTCCAGTACTGGTGATATTTCATTAGTCAGATAGCAAACATAAAACAATACCATTATTAATGTTATGAAAATCTGCGAAAGGACAAATCACAGCTGTGACAGAATTTAGCTTCCACATGTCAGGCCAAAGAAAATGGCAAGTGAGCGAGGTTGAAAAGGATACAAAGAATTAATAATAATTATACAGACAAGAAATGTGTCTGACAAATGTATTAGGCTGACTGCTTTACTTGCCCTTTGTCTTTTTCTTACCTCCCAAGGGCCACTTGCCTTCCAACTGCCTTCTAATTTAGTACCGAGCAGTTGGCTGGGAAGAGGAAAGACCAAAATCTGTTTGTTTACCATGTAAGCAAAACTGCGGGGGCAGGAGGGGGTTTCTATGCTGCTATCCTTGCTAAAGAAGAGCTGCTTGTTGTTGGGAAGAGAATAGGATGGACAAATGAATGAATGAATGAATGAATGAATTAATGAATGAATAGATAAACAGACAAGTGCTAAATAAAGAGAGAGGAATCCATACCAAATTTTTGTGGCTGAAGAAGGGTGTTCAGCATTACAAGAGGCCAGAAAAAGTGAATTATTTACTTAAGGGCTTCCTCACTAGGGCGGCACAGGACTGAGCTGTCCCCCATCCACAGGGAAAAGGGTGCTGGTGGCCAAGTAAAACAAACAGAGCACTGGAGCAAGACAGAGAAGCAGAGATCAGAGGGGTGGGGGGTAATACGGTCCCCGGTGGATAGCTGTATGGGTGGAGGAAGTTAACCTCAAAAGACTAATATGCAAATACTCAGAATGAGAGATGGCTATCAACATCAGTACCTCCTTAACTTGTATGGATACCTAACTCAAGGGTACTCAACAGCAGAATGCCTCTTCAGATCTGAATCTTTTAATTTTGAAGTCCTGAGTCTAGTTTTCTAAGCACAATACTGCCACTGCTTGAGTGTTAGTGTCCTGTTTATTGGTCTAGTGCCAGTCCAGGGAAACAATGAAAAGTCACATTTTTTTGGCTGAGGGGAAATAAGGACCACAGCTGCAACAGGAAAGGGAATTTCTGTTTGGGGGGTCGGTGCATGGCTGTGTGGAGAAGTTTAGTCAAGAGGATTATCAGAGCAGAAAAACAACTGTTAGAAAAACACACCTAGACTTTGGGCTTCCGCTCTGCATCTGGTCGTTAACATGCACAAAAATCCCTGTAATCCCCACCAGGCCAGCAACAGGGAGTTGGCTTAGCCCGGACTAGTTTCAAACTGAGTGGAATCTCTTTCCCTTTGCAGGATCGTAATGATTAGGAATCTGACCTCCAACCCGCTGTTACTGTGAGTCAGCACACCCTGCACTCTGTGTGGTTTCCCAGCGAGGTGAATCAGGAAACCGACACAAGAATGCTGTGACTCCCCTCAAAGAAAGCAAATCAAAATGATTCATTCCCACCAAAATCTTTTAATATAAAAATGCTCAGCTCAAGCCCTTGCTTGTATGACTCCCAAAGTCAGACCACACTAGCAGCCTGATACAACAGCAGATAGCACATTCATCTGCTGTCATAACCTGCCCGGTTGCTTTAGACCATTATCTTGAATGATATCTGATTGTCACTTTTGCATACCTGAAGTTTACCAACAGGTTTAAGCGATAATGAATGTATGTCAACAAACAGGCCAGTAGCTTGTCAGGTACTTTTACAAGCGCATGAGTAAGTGCAGATAGCTAGGTAAGTGCACAAAGGGAGTGACATCAACAACGGAAATGTTGAATGATGAATGGTTGGATGGCATGTCTCTGTCTAGTGGCCCTCGAGGCATATTGTGGGAGGAGGAACACTGAGCTGAACTGAAGGAGATAGCAATACATAGAGGCTAACTGAAATATCAGCAAATACAAAATTACAGAGTAAAGAACAGAAATATTGAAGCCTTTCAGAGGGAAAAAGGGAAATCATAATTAAATTAGTTATTATACTTTATGAGAAGTACCAAAGCAATAGGAGCAATTCAGTGCAGGTGCATAGACTTGCACTGTTGATTAACCAATCATGTGCTATATTTCCATCATTATCCCATAATATTGCTTGAGCTTTTGCAAACCAAATCCACGAATAATTGTGTCTCGATGTATGAACAAACAATCAAAATAATACAAAACAGTACTACCAATAGTGTTACAAGAGAAATATGAATATTTCTCTGCAGGTCGGTGTATTCATTCACTAGGGCCGTGATCTCACAGCTCGCTGGCCCTATTTTTAATGCAAAAATTAAAGAGAACCTATCTATAACACACACAAGGAACAAGAAGCAGGTGGTACGTGGCATGTACAATAATACTATCGCTTAGCCCTCACTCTAGGCATGGCCAGCACCCCTCAACGCAGATTTCCTCAGGCGTAGGAAATCTGATAGTTCCTTATACATCTATACATAGAGTATACTGGTGGTGGAAAGAAAGTAATAGGAACACCACATGAGAAACAGCGTTAACTTTGAAGTAAGTACATGGCAATTAGAAAAACAGCCAGGGCGAAAAGGTGAGTCACACTAGGCTGAAGGCCAATTAGCAGTATGTGTCAACTACAAAAGAGATCTGCCACTTTGATATGTGAGCTTTCAAAGAAATATGAAGTGATTAACAGTTTCATAAAGTCACATAGTCGGTGCCAGCATTACAGGAGCATCAGATACAAAACCTGAAAAATAATGTTTCTGAAATCATGACAGCACTTGCCAAACAAACTGCATCGAAAAGCAACATTGGTTGAAAGTTGAAGAGACAGAAGGAACCCGAGCAAGACAGTTACTGAAAAAGGACGCCTTCCATGCACAGTGTCAGTGGGTAGGCACAGCTGATTCATGGGGCTCATTGGAGGAGATGAACGCAATGCATAAGTAAATAACAATCAAGGACTATGGGGTTATTTTTCAGGACCAGCTGTAGCCTATGGTGCAAACATTATTCCAACATGAAGATCCCATATTCTTACATGATACTGCACCCATACACACCGCCAAACATATTCAACAATGCACACCAGGATGACGTGAAACACCTTCCATGGCCTCCCCAGTCACCATATTTAAACATCATTAGGGGAATCATGGAAAGCTGAACGCAAAGTGGACATCCACCTCCTTCCTCAAAAATATGCATCAGCATCGCCTCAGGCACAAGGAGCCCACTCCTATCAGCATCGCCTCAGGCACGAGGAGCCCACTCCCATCAGCATCACCTCAGGCACGAGGAGCCCACTCCCATCAGCATCGCCTCAAACACGGGGAGCCCACTCCCATCAGCATCACCTCAGGCACGAGGAGCCCACTCCCATCAGCATCGCCTCAGGCACGAGGAGGCCACTCCCATCAGCATCGCCTCAGGCATGAGGAGCCCACTCCCATCAGCATCACCT
>JAAGVU020000038.1:4530151-4542562 GCA_011763525.2 Mormyrus iriodes | reverse complement strand
CGAGGAGGCCACTCCCATCAGCATCGCCTCAGGCACGAGGAGCTCACTCCCATCAGCATCACCTCAGGCACGAGGAGCTCACTCCCATCAGCATCACCTCCGAAATACGGAGTGATTTGTCAGTCCTCAGTCATGCCTTCTGTCTCACTCAGTTTGTCAACTCCATTTTGCTCTTCTGCATGGGTCATAATCATTATATATTTTTAAAGGTGACTATTTACCAATGCAAATCAATTTCAATGGTACAGAGGTCGGGCGGCACAGTGGTGCAGTGGTTAGCACTGTTGCCTCGTACCTCTGGGATCAGGGTTCACGTCTCTGCCCAGTGTTCCATGTGTGTGGAGTTTGCATATTCTCCCCATGTCATTGTGGGGTTTCCTCCGGGTACTCCGGTTTCCCCCCACAGTCCAAAAACATGCTGAGGCTGATTGGAGTTGCCAAATTGCCCGTAAGTGTGAATGGTGTGTGAGTGTGCCCAGCGATGGGTTGGTGCTCCATCCTGGGTTGTTCCCTGCCTTGTGCCCGTAGGCTCCGGACCCCCCGTGACCCATAAGGAATAAGCGGTTACAGAAAATGGATGGATGGAATATACAGAGGTGAAATAATTTAATTTTGTGCAAAAACAAGATGTTCAAGCTTTTGAGTGCCAAGACATACACTGGTAAAGAGGCCAACCATAACACCATTTCGCATTTGAAACAATATGGCGAACCAGGCAGAACTAAAATATTAATATGCAGCAATATGCTTCAGATACAGCCTAGTGTGTCATTTATGGGGAACCCGAAAGTGACGGATTCATAGCACGCATAACAGTTTGTGAGTCAAACTGTGAATCAAGAGAGCTGTCTTGATCGCTAACAGTCATATGCCAAAATAAGCAAATGGCCATTGCTCTGTTTACTGTTTCTGGTCTCTTTATTTACAGAAGAAGATCAAAGTGGGTTAAGACCATGAACGCTGGGCTGGATCAAAGCGCTATACCAGCTAATGCTCTATGCATCCCACATCTCTTATACGTGGGCTTGGGAGTTACGACAATATTACTGTTGGCACTTGAGTACTCAGCATAAAACATCTACATACAGCTCTGGAAAAAATTAAGAGACCACTCCAAATTTTTTAAGAATCTGCATTTTTAATCCTGGTTCTGCTGGAAAAAGGCTACGCTGAGCGGCAGGTTGCTTCCAGGCCCAAGGTTTCTAAGTGCACAAAAACAATGTGATACAGGAGACACTGGGAACGAAAAAAAACCTGCCAGGCAGAGGGAAGAAGTGACCGTCAACTTATCCAGCAGTGCCTTATAAATCAGAGGATGACATCAAGTGACCTTCAAAAGGAATGAGAAACATTAAGTGCAGGTGTGAAGTGCACTGCTAGGACAGTTCATAACAGGCTTCTAGACACAGGACTGAAGGCCCATAAAGCAAGGAAGAAGCCCTTCATCAATGAGAAGCAGGCAAGGGCCAGGCTGGAGTGTACAATAGAATGTATACTTTACACAGATGCATACCTATAGAAATGAATGAAACTAAAAATGTTGCTGTAGTCTCTTAATTTTTTCTACAGCTGTACCTTAGATACACATTTCAAGTCCATACTTGGTCATTTCATGACTCTTTTTTAATATTTATATTGGGGAAGCTGTCAACATCTTCAGCAAATCAGCTGACTGCATGTAGGACCAAGTCACAGAATGTGGATTTTTTGTTACTTTTGGAATTTGGGTTTTAGGCAGAATGAGCACATTTCTAAATAAGAAGAATATCATCGCTAATACAATTTAACAAAGGCCTACAGTGATTTTTGAATACTACCCCACCCGACATGTACACTTAAATTATAGTCTGCGGGAGTCAACATACAGTTCAAAGAGATGGCCCTTATCCTGGAATTAGGGTGTATTTCTTTGCACTAACAAGTATGGCAGCCAATGCTTCTTTAAGTGCATCCAGGACTAATGTCTGCCAAACTGTCAGGTGTTATATGACTGATAGGAAGGGTGTTATACGGAAACTGAATCAACATTGAGTCATCCACAGCATATTTCCTTCTGAGTGTTTATTTAACTGTATCATTCCTGTCTCTCCCCCATGGGTAAGTGCTATGGTCCTCCCATTGCCCAGCCCACACCCTGGCAGCAGATTCTTCCACCATGCAGTAATGAGAGGTTCCTGTGTGGATCCTTTTTCAATGCACTGAGTTAGTGTACTGACCACCATCTGCTGCGCTACCTTCCGTTCTGATCTAACCCGCAGGTCCTAACCATTTATTCTCTGCACCTCTGCTCTCTAACCTCCTCAGTTAGAAGATGCATGGATTGGAAGGTGCTTTGCAGAACCTCATTTATTGGAGTGTGGATAGATGTGTACACACAGACTTTCTTGGGCATTCAAACATTTGTCTGCATTTCAATATAAATGTTAATGTGTGCACGGACTGTGTGTGTGTGTGTGTGTGTGTGTGTGCAGATGTACATATATGTACGTCTCTATGGAAACCCCTTCACCTCCTTGGTAAGTGCTAGAGTATACCTGAAACAGTGTGTTACCCACATCACAAAGGCTCAAACACTAATGTCTATCAGCACTTACAGCCTGCCACATCCATTTGTATTAATATAACCATCAACATCAGGCAAAGGAGAACAAAACAGTAGGTTGGAAGAAAAAATTGGACAGTGGACCCTGGAGGAAAGTAGGAACCCACATAAACAGGGCCTGAGAAGCTCAATGAATAACCAGCAGTGCTTGGAAATGACCCTGTTTTTCACTCCCTATTAATGATTATTGCCTAAATGAGCAAAGAAGACAAATGGAGAGCATGGAAGAGGTGACAGGAGACAGCACCCAGGTCTTACCTTGGCAGGAGCCGTTGACGGCCTCGTAGCCAGGCTTGCATCGACACTGGCCCACCTGGACCACCCACTCTCCATTCAGAGTGCAGTAAATGCGGGGGGGCTCCTGGCTGATGGCATTGGCCACGCAGGTTCCTGTCACTTCCCTCAAGGCCCCTCTTTCAGCCCCCGCCACCGTGTCCGGGAAGGAGGCCAGACCCAACACGGTGGCCGGGCAGATCTTGTAGTAGATTCTAACAGAGAGGAGTGCCACACAGCTGCCGAGGTCCTGGAAGGCCAGGTAGAAGCCCTTGCGTGACAGTGACTCCACCACCTTCGTCTCAGTGTTGACTTTGAGCTCACCACGGGTGGAGATCTCATCGGGTGCCACAGTGGCCACCTTCCGGAACTGGCCCTTGCGGAAGCTCGTCCCCACGTCAGCATCTGCCTCGGCTGCATACATGTTGACCGTTTCCTTGCAGGTGAGTGAAGCCCCGTCAAAGGAGTTGCAGTCACGCACCACAAAGCGCAGCTCCACGAAGACACGCGTGGCAGCCAGCCGGCGCTGGATGAAGGTAGTTCTCAACCAGTTATCTTGGTCACCCTCCACCACATTGCACACGGAATACGTGTAGAACAAGGTGCCGTTTACCACAGTCTGTAGGAGCTCCCACTGTCAATAGAACAGATGCAAATACTTCAGTTACACAACTAGTCTTCTACCCAGGACATCATAAGAGGAAAACAAATTACTCAACTGAAACATGAAAGACTTTAAAATCATTGCACATCTTCCTAGATATTTTATAAGGTATTGAAAGCATATTAAAGGTTGAAAGCAAAGCCATATGCAATTTGGCTGAAGGAATTGTTAACACAAAAATCTTTCTAGTTTTAAAAGTCAACCAGGGAGATAATAGAAAGGGGCTTTTAAATCCATTTGTAACCAGAGTGTTGTTGTAAGTGTTTTCTTGTAAATCATAGACAATCCTCCTGCCACAAATATGAAGTGAAGAATCACTCCTAAAGTATCATATTCAGGATACAATGATATTCGAAAGATTAATAAAAAAGGTCTTAAGAAGCAGTAAATCATGATGAACACAGAGAAGGTCCAGAAGAATAGTTTCCAGGTACTGCACAACATTTCTGATACAATTTTTACCCTTCTGTACAGGTGAGTCCACAATCAGAGGTTTCATGCTTTGGTCTCAATGAACATCTGTTCAAGTACCTTTGTTGACCAGCTGGATGGACATGACAAAGCTCCACTGCACCAGCACAAACACACAGACAGATCCTTCTGTTCCCACCCAACTGACCACTAACTTACTGTAGCACTTCCAGGTCAAGTAAATATTGACCTTCTTCAGAAGTTTTGGCAGTGCCTGTCCTATGAATTAAAGTGGCTGAGCTCTCCTAGTTTCATTCCTGTATATCACTGAAGAAGATAGCAGAAGGATAATAATGCTTATCACATTTGGGTATACATAAGCATGGTGTTCAAACTGCATTTGAAACGCACAATGTTCCCCTCCAAAGCACAGCCAATAGGATGACACGTACAAAACCCTTTATTCCGTATATTTTGTGTCATGCGATCCAAAGATTTCACTCATAAGGGGATTACTCAATGAACAACCTGCTGTCCTAGTTATGAGTCAAGATTTTGAACCCCCAACAGACAAATCAGGTATCAAAGTAATTATAAGTAGAGTTGCTATAGTCCATGTCTCAATTACAGCATTTGAAATGGAACAGTGGTACCTTCTGTAAGCCCATGGTGAAAAAGGGAAGTTTCCCATATTACATTTTTTTCTCCCTGTACAGGCTAATACACACACATGTATCTAAAAGCAAGTTTATGATCAGGCCACAGGATTATCAGAATCCAGCAGAGGTTATGGGCCTCAACCAATGTAGATAAAATTACTCGGAACAGAATGTGATCCTACAACCTCCCTGCCAAGATCACAGAACTCTAAGCTGCAGAGCTGTACACGCTCTCACTCAGCGATAGCCTTTTTAGACACAACTTATTTGCACCTGTAATGCTATGTGAGCTTAGCTTCTATCCTGATAATGAGTTCAGTTGAGCAGTATTGAAAGAACAGAATAAAAAACTCTCTAGAGTGGAATTTACTGCACGGCAGCAAGTTTTCTAAACATGTAAAAGAACCACATGCAACAATTATAAAATGTTCAGAAAACAAAACAGTTGGGTGACTAAATACAATGACATTAAACAAGATGCTGTTCTGCAATGTAACAACTTACAGACGACACACAACAAGCCAGATACACCTGTCCAATCAAAGTATGCAGATGAATGGCACCAGTACTCACCCCCTGTTCACTGGGCCACTGCAGCCATCCAAGCTCCCCACCAGCCGACCTCATATCCAGCAGGATCTCTGTTAGGGAAGGGAAAGCATTTGTTAAAGCTGATTATGAGTTCCTGAAACTTTACAGCTGGAAAGTTCTAGCGACAAGCATCATGCTTAAGACAGCATGCATGCTCTGCTGTTCTGGCAAACACTGCTATGAATGGGCTGCAATGTATTTAAAACTGTTTATAATCATCTAGATTGTCCTGTCAAAAAATAGCCCATTACAAGAATTAGTCAGAATTATAATACAGTTAAAAAAACCAAGATGACCTTTTGACAGTTATATGAGCCTAAGGTTTATAAACCAGATAATCCTACACATGTTCAACATTATTTCAGTATTACCCAACAGTTACGTTCAAAGCAAAATGTGGCTATTATAAAGATACAAATATACGCCATTAATGAAAAATGTTTTTATTTTTATCATATTTATATCGTAATGCTATTGTTGTTGTTACTAAAACCCAGCAGTCGCATTTCATGAGCATAATTATTCACATATTCACAGCCACATTAAATATTCAAATTCTAGCCATGTATCTCCATTAAGCAAGTAACAAACTGATCAGCGAGGCAGCCCGGTTATATCCAACGTGAGCAAACTCATACGCATATCAACAGGGACAAACCTCAGGTACATACAGCAAATATGTTACTAATATTAAACCATAATAATGCCTACTTCGATATGTGCGTGTAATACGGGCAAGCATGTGAGAGCGCTTTACGGTTTACAGCGTCCCCTCTCGATGTGCGCGTTAACGGAGGTCGGACACCAGAGTTACTGAATTATGCCACATTTCGGCAGTAAAAACAATTCATTAGCCACCAGCAGTCTGCTTTCTGAAAAATTCAGCATACTATGAGTGTTACAGCATATGCATTAGCTAGGATACACGAAGTAATGCACTTGCCTATCTTGCAGCGTATATTGTTTAATTTCAGTTCGGGATCAATATTTCTGTTAGCCTTAGTTTTAACATATTGAGAAAGAATAGCTGAAAATAGTATATTATATGTTAAATAATATAGCCTAAACAACAAACTAGTCCAAAAGTTTTTTTTAAAGGTGTATACAAATATAGAGCAATGAAATGAAACACATTAAGCTTACTTTAAAATCTAACACGTAAGTTATCACATACATTATTAAAATTTCTTTTTTGTATGTAAATTGAAACCTATATGTATAAATATTCGTGATAATTCTTACACGCCATGTGCGGTAAAGTTCAGCTCATAAAACATTTTAAAATACTTACCTTCTTTAGTCTGTAGAGTAAGCAAAGCATTGTTAATAAATACAAATACAAACAAGCAGTGCTTAATCCCAAAACAATCCATTTCAATCAGCTAATATCACTTTATTTCCATACACGCGAGCTCTAACTGGAGTCTGCGAGCGCTGGCTCTTCCCAGTCCCATTCAGGAATAAGCGGCGTCAAGAGCCCCGCCCGCTGGGAAGTGACCAGATTCCACACGGGAGAGGGGAGGGAGGCGGATGATTCCCATCAGGAAGCACTCCTAACCGCGAATCTAACAGTGACTGCTTACTCTGAAGCTTATGATATCAAATGTTGTATACAGATAAAACTTCTTAATTGAAGAAGACAAAGGTAGTTTATATAAATATCCGATAAGCGAATACTTCTTCTGCGCCAAATGTAAATACTTGTTTTGTATTTAAATGTGCATATGTAATGGCATATTTGTGAAATTGAAAAGATCATTTTCTATGCTTTTAGAAATTTATATATACAGCTCAGGAAAAACAACAGTATACAGTAACAGAAGACAACAGTATACAAGAACAATGTGAAGTAGAAGGCACTAGCAATGACCAAAAACCAGTTAGGTAGAGGGCAAAAGCGACTTTCTAACGGCAGAGATGATCCAACAGTTTCTCATGAATCAGAGGATGACATCAAGTGACCTTCAAAAGGAATGGGAAACATTAAGTGCAGGTGTGAAGTGCACTGCTAGAACAGTCTGTATCAGGCTTCTAGAAGCAGGACTGAAGTCCCATAAAGTAAGGAGAAAGCCCTTCATTAATGTGAAACAGGGAAGAGCCAGGCTGCAGTTTGCAAAAAAATATATATGAAAGGACACACACCCGTAAATGGAGAAATGAGTGAAAAAAAAAACTTGCGCTGTGGTCTCTTATTTTTTCCCAGAGCTGTATGCACATATATATATATATATATATATATATATATATATATACACACACACACACACAAACACAGGGCTCTGGAAAAAGAGACCACAGCGCACGTTTTTGTCTCCCTCATATATATATATATATGTACACTCATACACTCCACAATATTTATATATTTGTTGGATTATTTGTCTCATGTTATTTGAGACATCAGCCAAGAGTGGGCTTTGACTCAGCTGCCACTTTTTCAAACAAAGGCTGCTGAGGTCAAGTAGGAGGGTCTGGAGGTATGAATGCATGATTGTTAATGAGGGGGCTCAACAAGGGTCTCCAAGGCTGCAATACAAATATAGGGACGAAAAAGCAGACAAAAGAAGCCCCTAGCAACTACAACTGCAAAGAATTCTAGACCTTTCTTCTCACGTCACTTGCTAAGCCAGGGACCAAATAAATCAAGTCATCACTACGACGCCAACACAGAGACACAAAAAAAGAGGATGGAAAGGGGTGTATTTCTCAGGCTGAAGTGCCAAGCAATGAGATTAAGTATGACTGGCAGAATTAAAAATGAAAAAAACATAACTTGGTTATACACTGATACTGTATGAATGCGAGCGTGCAAGTGATTTATATTGCATATTTATAACAACTAAATATGACAACAATATATACAATATAAACAAATCTCCTGATTCCCATTACAAAGATGTTTAATTTAAACACAGAAATAACTGGTGTATTTACCTCTAAACTTTTTGATTCTGTGTTTCCTTTTTATTTATCATAGTGTAAATTTCAAAATTTTGCTTTTGTACATTTCTATGTTGAAATAGGTTAAAACGAAAAGGTTTAGTATGCTCTGCAGATTCGTTTTCCATTCTCTTGTTTCAGGCTCATAGTTTTGTCTTGTTTTTGTATTTCAGCTCCATTTCCTGGTTCCTGTGTTGCTGTTCTTCTCTTTCCGGTGCTTCGCACTTAAGTCCACTTCCCTTGACCTTCATCCTGGAGCCGCCCGTCTAGTCAGCAGCCGCAGGTCCTTTTTGTTAACTGTTCACGCAGTGTGCTGTCCAGTGGTGCCAGGGACTGCTAATTCTGAAAGTCTGCTGTAATTGTTGGAGCTTTAGTAGAGATATCTACCAAACTTCCTTCTGTTACCTGTTCCACCACTGCAACAGTCTTGTTTTCTTCGTTGTCTAAGGCCAGAAGTTGCCCGTATACCCCTGAACAGCAAGTCTTGCAAAGAAAAATTAGAGGATTTCTTTGAGGTTTATTGCCACCCTTCCCAATGCCTGCAACTATGAGAATGCCAGGAGCCTTCAGGATTCCCACAGTCCTGTTTACAGAAGGTATCTCACGCCAGGAGCCTTCAGGATCCCCACAGCCCTGTTTATAGAACATGCTTCACACCAGGAGCCTTTGGGATCTCCACAGCCCTGTTTACAGAAAGTACCTCATGGCAGGAGCCTTCAGGATCCCCACAGCCCTGTTTACAGGAAGTACCTCATGGCAGGAGCCTTCAGGATCCCCACAGCCCTGTTTACAGAAAGTACCTTATGCCAAGAGCCTATGGAATCCCCACAGCCCTGCTTACATAAAGTACCTCATGCCAGGGGCCTTCAGGATCCCCACAGCTTTGTTTACAGAAAATACCTCACATCAGAAGCTTTCAGGATCCCCATAGCCCTTTTGACACAAAGTACCTCACGCCAGATGTTGAACAGTGAAAGGCATGAGTCAATGAATTAACACATACATATGGCTATTGCTCTAAATCTTAGCTGTTTAACCACCATTCTCATAGCACAGGGTTTCTTTGGAGCTACACTCTGACTGATACATTAGAGGCAAATACTCTGAAGGTCTAGTTTTGCAAAAAACATTGAATCATTTCATCAGTGAAAGCAAACGGTTGCCAGAAAATTTGGGGGTTAAGGGCTTGGCTCAAGGCTCAGTGGTGAAATAACTCTGCTAACCCTGGGATTCGAACCAATGACTTTTGAATCACAGGCACAGCCTTCAATGGTTTACATATAGACAGAGCCCAGTGGAGCCCAGCTCCACCTTCTTTATGTCCAAATCACACCTTACCAGAGTGCACACAAACTCCTTCAATGTTAACCTATTTTCTAAATGCTCCAAAGTTTCAAAGTGAATAGCTTAACAAAAGGTCAGTTTTTCATAAAAAATCATATTTTTTCATCAGGTTTAATGTAAATTTTGATTAGTTGTTCTGACTTCTCATGTGGATCATATTTTTACACAACGTCTTGATTATAGTCCCATGTTTTTATATTTTAACCTATTTCACCCAACATATTCTGGACTCCCCCTCCTCCATGATTCCAATTTAGCCCCTGTAGACTCCTAACGTGCTGAGTCAAAGACTGCTATATACCATGTCCGGTCTTCATCAGTCTCTGCAGGGCTTTGCAGTCCGGTGTCAAGCAGCTACCGAACTCCAATGGTATGCATCTGCAAAAAGTGTTTAGCATTTCTGATGCCATTTAGATCTTCTTCAAAGACCTGAAGCAGAAAAGGCACTAGAGGGTGATCCTGATGAATATTGAGAAAAAAAGCAAGGCTGTCAGTGACTAGGAGAACATGGAGAAACGAGCAGAACACGGAATCTCACACACACAGAGCAGAGACAGAACTCAAAGGATGAACCATCACATCATCCTTGATAAAAAGGTAATATTCAGACCAGAAAAGGAAAAGAGACGAGGGGAAAAAAAGTACTTTGTATGTAACCTTTTTACTGCTTTTCAGGAGAAGTTTCACATTTTTAAATTTTATAACTTTTGAAAATGTCTGCAAGGGACTTTGTGCGAGACTGAAGACAATTGGTAAAATTCACTTCAATCATCCACCCATCAATCCCTCCATTTTTAAAAATTGATAGGCTGGGTGGCTTTGGAATGAAATGTGCCCAATTGGTGAATGCAGGAGACAGGACCAGGAAATGATCGACCGGGAGACTGAAACTTGGAATCTCGCAAGTAAATGGGATCCAGGAAATAGGAAACAGGAATCAGGAAATAGCAGGAGACGGGACTCCAACAAACTATAGAACTCCATCCATCCATCCATTTTTTGTAACCACTTATCCCAGCTGGGATCGCGGGGGGTCTGGAGCCTAACCTGGAGGCTGCGGGCGCAAGGCAGGGAACAACCCAGGATGGTGCGCACTATAGAACTCCAAGACTAAAATTTAAGAGATAAATATCCAACACAAACTGAAACCAGAAGTCTGACCTAAACAGGTTATAAATGGTCACCAGCTCCATCTTGACCAGAAAACCTTGAACAAGGCGAAAGCAATACCAAAGCATAGCGGATGAGATACCAGCTGGCTATAAAACTACAAAATTAAAACAACCTTTCCTCAGCATCCTTCCTCCATTATTTATCATTTCAACAGTGACACCTTAGCCCTTACATTTATGGTTTACCTCAACTAAAACTATAAATACTGTTTTTCTGAAACTTTAAAATTTGTATTCATTACATGACAATGACTCAATTTTTGTTTTTTAAACAGGAGGACATATTTTCAAAAATCATATAGATCTTTAAAGATTATACCTTACCACAAACTAAACAAAAAAATTAAATAAAAAAATTATTGATAAAAGGTTTCAGTGAGACTCAGTCCTGTTGGGATGGGGCTCAGAACTGGGGCTGGGGTCCGTATGGGGGGTTTGACAAAACACAAAAAGAAAATTAAAGACTTTATGCTGGCAAAACAAATGCCACATCCACTGACATTTCAACTTTGGACTTTTGGGCAAGAAAATGGAGAAACAGCCTTGGATGTCAGAGTCATGGTCAGAAAAACTCCGCATGCAGCGGACACAGGTGTGAGTCAACACAGCCCCTGCCCCGAGAACAGCAGGCCCATTGTTACTCTACAGTGCCCACCCCCACATCTGGGTATGTCCTCAGGAGTGGGGCTTAAGCATGCTGTAAAGAATGTGTGCTACCCTGCCCTCAGCTCCAGCCCTTTTTGTCTGCGGTGGGTACAATACGACTGTATTTTTATCTGTCCATAAAGAGAAAGCAGTGCTGCAGAGAGATATAGCACTTGGGTATGTGTTAGTGGTGTTGACGTGTCTGTTTAATGCATTCACGTCCACATATTGACCAATAAGTCAGATTTGGATGAATAAATGAAACTGCAAACGCTTTTATGCCCACTCAGCTAATTTTTTGTTATCCTTCATGGATAATTGTTTTTTGTTAGGTTTCACTATTTGTGACCGAAATTCATGATTGCAGAGGTAATAAAAACATTTTCAGGACAACTGACAGCAGGGGAAAGTAATCAGAGTCAGGGCGAGGTAGGGAAAATGACAGAGAGTGTGAGGTGCTCCCGCAGAAAAGGCCACAGTGAGTCTCATTCTTAACAGGAGACAGCGGGTCGATGCCGTGCTGTTGTTATTCCTGACAGATAGCAGCACAGCAGGCTTCCTGAAGCTGACCCCAGGCTTCCCCTGCAGCTTCCGCCGCCCCGCCTCCTCTTCCCCTTTTCTTCGGTGTTGTTAGCTGGATGGGCCATGAAAAGGGGTTTCATAGGACTGGAAACAATTAAAGTAATAAAGACAATGCATACATGCATGTGCACACCCAGGCAAATGCAAACAGGCACCCACACACACATGCAGGCATGGGAACAAGCACAGATACGCGCACACACAAGCTAAAACACTGGCTTTTCTGTGCATACACCTTATATGTGTATTTTCATTGTGTAAGTCTGTGCCTGTGTATGCCTGCGTGTGTGGTGGGGATTATGTATCAATAATTCATATTTCAATATATTACATTGTGGGAATACATTGGTTAAGGTTAGGGCTGGGTAGGGGTTATGGGTGTGTGTGTGTGTATATGTCAGTGTGTGTATATATATATATATATGAGTGATAATATTTTCAGAGGGGCGGTGCGGTGGTGCAGTGGTTAGCACTGTTGCCTCACACCTCTGGGATCGGGGTTCACGTCTGTGCCCGGGTTCCATGTGT
>JAAGVU020000038.1:4475932-4513637 GCA_011763525.2 Mormyrus iriodes | reverse complement strand
ACACACACACACACACACACACACACACACATACTATATTGCCAAAAGTATTGGGACACCTCTCCAAATTATTGAATTCTAGTGTTCCAATCAATTCCATGGCCACAGGTTTATAAAATCAAGCACCTAAGCATGCAGACTGCGTCTACAAACATTTGTGAAAGAATGGGTCACTCTCAGGACGTCAGTGAATTCAAGTGTGGTACTGTGATAGGATTCCACCTGTGCAATATGTCCATTCGTGAAATTTCCTGGCCATTAAATATTCCACGGTCATCTGTTAGTGGCATTATAACAAAGTGGAAGCAACTGGGAACAACAGCAACTCAGCCACGAAGTGGTAGGACAACGTAAAATCACAGAGTGACACAGAGGCACACTGTGCAGAAGGGTTTGGGCTTGACCCCTAAATTCTTAATGACTGAATGTCTCAGTATACAAAGCCATTTTGGACAATTTCATTCTCCCAACTTTGTGGGAACAGTTTGGGGAAGGCCCTCCCTGTTTCAACATGACTGCGCACCAGTACATGTGTGTGTAAAGGCAGGTGTCCCAATACTTTTGTCAATATAGTGTGTGTGTGTATGTGTGTTTGTGTGTGTATATATATATATATATATATATATATACACACACACACACACACCCATAATAGCTCAGAAGTCTTAAACATGCACCATACTGAGCATTAATAGGGGCAAGGGGCAAGGATTTGAAAAATCTGGGAACCATGGAATAGAATATCACTGTGGATGAAGGAAATTTGTAAAGCACTAAACTGACTTAACTTGTACAATGAATGACACTATAGGTTTCAATGCAGGTTGAAGAGTATTTTTGGATATAGGAGAGCTCTGTTTTAAAACGTAAAAATCAGCCCATCTCAGCAGTCTTCATCCTGTTTGACATTACACCATGCAAACGACCTTCAGTTTGGCAGTGCTGTAAAGTTTGCAGTTAAAATAAATTCTCACAAAGTTCTCTCACAGGAAAACAAAATTCATTCAAAAGTGTAAACATTCTAGTTTAATGCTTTTGTTTAAGAGTTCTGACAAATGTCGCAAACACTTCAAAATTAAAATGTAGTCACTGATCATTTAATGATCGGTGGATTGTATAAACCAACGTTTTATTTTACAAAACATCTTAAAATAACCTCATAGAGGAACAATATATTACACTCAAAATGAAATTAGATAGGTACAGGGACAATGTTTAAGATTGTTCTGTTCGTTTTTTTGTTGTTTGTCTGATATTTTTTATTTATGTATCAAAATTATAAGTGCCTTCAACAATACCATGAGAGCTGTCAGCCTGCAGTCATACAAATATTTACACCACAAAACTGAGAAATATGGTTTACTTTCGACATCGGTTTACACTTGGTTCTGTTTTTTTCAGACGGCTTTGTTTTGTCTGACAAAACAAATTGACCCTGAAAAATAAAACATTAAAAAAGACACAGAAGGGATAAATGACTATTTACACCACAGCTGAGAGAGACCCCAGCGGGGGGACATAGAGCTCACACGTCCACTTTTGGCTCTGCTTGCGTCCCAATGCTTTTTCCCTTCCCAATTTCTTTTCCTTGAAAGTCTATAAGAATGTTTCAAACTCAAGTATGGCATTGCTATCATACAGTCACCCCTTTCACTTCCTACTTTCACTTAACTCTACACCTATCATAGAGGCAGTTTTACAGGGGCAGACATCCAAGGAAAAAAGTGGTTGGGGAAACATTCACCAGATGTCAATAGTAACTGTAAACGATCAACTTACAGAATGGCTTATAGCACTTTTTTTTTAAATAAACAAGGCAGAGATGCAAAGAGGGACAAAATTAAGTAAAATAAGAAAATCAAGCTAAAAGCAATTATGAGTGAGTGACAAATACAAAGTCAAGTATGAAAATAAGATCTGATTTTAATTCTTTTTTTTGACTGCATTTAGTTATCTTAAAAGACATTTTGGCACAGATTCATGTTTAAAACAATATGTCTGTGAAAACCATCACTGGGAGTGACCATTCTTCTTACTCTCACTTCTCTTAGTTATGCAAGATCATCTCCCAGCATTGTTAAGTCTTTAAATATTTATAATATTTACAAGGCTCTCACACTCTCCATACATCATTAACCTTTAAGAAAAAAGTATTTATCTCTACTACCCCCTGTTGAGCCATAATGTGTAAACTGTACAACTCCAGAACCCCCCTGTGTCCCTGGGGTAGGAAATATGAGGAATAAGAGTGCCATCTCTCAGAAAGCAGTAGTAGCTTAATACATGGGAAACCAGTAGTAAAAGTGAAGATGATTGGCTGGCTAGGCATGATTGGCCACAATTTCCTCCCATGACATTATCTTTCCCAGTATCAACATACAGGCATACAAACATGGTAGATCACTAACGCCTCCACTCACTGCCATCTGCATCGATTCCTAAATGTTCAAGTCCGTGTTTCCATCTTTTTTCCCCTCCGTCATAGTGCAATGGTTGATCCAATCCAATTGTAGGGAAAAAAAATCGCTATCATCTCAATGAAAATAGGATCCACCCTTTTAGCTGTTCTCAGACTCCAAGTTGTTTTTCCCTTTGATGTGTCTTTGGAACCCCATCATACGAAGTGCCTGGCCCGCAAGAGACGTACAGCAGGGATGATCATAAAATTGATCACTTCGCTATAGCCTGGCTTGGCCTCCCAGGAAACATGGAGATGCAGAGCAGCGTTGGAAGGATGCAGGGCAGGTTGGCTGACAATGTAAACAAAAAATCAAATAACGCCTACCCAACACTCAGCTTTTACTTTCCAGCTACTCAGGAAATGAAGTGCCTCTGGAGTGCAGGTGCTGCTACACAGAGGCAATGACGATCATCAGATGGGGCGAGATGCTGGAGATGCTGCTGAGCAGGTCTGGAGCCAAACGAGACAGGTGACTCTCTGAAAACTCACAAGGTGGGAAGATCTGCAGCACATAGGCCGGCTGGGGAGCAAAGGGAGCGGGTCACGGAGTGGGCATGAGACAGACACGCGGGTTATTTACTCATCCATAGCAAATCAAGGCCGGTCTGACTCCTGCGAATTGGTAGAAATACACCACATTACCTGGTTAGAGCCTGGATTTGGGACGTTGATGATGCCAGCGGCTTGCTTGGCCTGCAGGTAGGTAATGAAGCCACCCTTGAGGGCATGCGTCTGGTTCAGAACATCCTCCTGGTCACGTCCACAAGGAAGAGCCAGCAGGAGGCAGTAGTCACTCTCCACCTGAAGAAATAGTACGTTAAAAATGTCACATGACCAGCTGCTATTATCTAAGACCCTATCAGGGGGGTAACAACAAGATGATTCTTTGCAAACATAATACTTTGCAAAAATAATAAAATATTGTACATTTCGTTAAGTTTCACATAATAGCAAAGATACAAAGATAAAGTGGCTGAAAACAGCAGATAACGTTAGCATGCTAATCAGTGTTAACTAAGTCGCTAAACATGCAAAGAGTTGAGTATTGCAGTCACCATCATCCGGCGAGCGACTCCCTCCAGCTGCGAGGCCTCCAGTCTCATCCTCTGCACTATACGCAGCAGAGGCCCACCCTCCGGTGGAGGTAGAGAGCGTTGTGCAAGCACGTTGTTGCCTGATACAAAGTGCAGCTGGACAGCGGCTGTATCGTTCTTAAGGGCCAAGTGGCCCTGCCACACAATGGGGTACTTCTACTCAAGAGCATATTAAAGAGAAAAATATAATCAGTCAGCTGCATAACTACTACAGTCTTGTATCGCTTAACAAGGGGGAGGAATGTGTCAGCAGGTGATTTCAACAGTGTGCAAACATCATTGTGTGTACTTAGACAAACGTAGATGGTACAACACTTTAATTTAAAAACATAAACCATTTATTTTATTAATGTTTATTATGATTACCAAGTATTATGTACTGTACATAATTGTATATGCTATACTTTTATATGACTGGCAGTGCAACAGGTTTCTTTAAACCAGCATAACCACAGATATGTGAGTAATGTGTTAAGCTATGATGTTATAACTGCTACAACGTTACTAAGTGATAAGGTGATCTTATGGGAGCACTGCCGTCATGCGGTCCATTGCTTACCGAAACGCTGATATGTAGCACTTGACTGTATTTATCTTTACCATGACAAAATCAGTTACATAGCTGCTACATGTTAGAGATATGCTACAATAGCTCATAAATGTGTTACAAAAGCTCCTGGGGTTAGCATTGAGCCCCCCCAACCCTGACCAGAATAAACATCCATCCATTTCCAGCAACCACTCCTATTCAGAGGCACAGGGGGGTCCAGAGCCTATGGGCACAAGACAGGGAACTACCCAGGATGGGGCACCAACCCATCACAGGGCACACAAACACACAGAGCCATGGCAGAAATTCAAACCCTGGTCTCAGAGGTGTGAGGCAATAGTGCTAACCACTGCACCACCATGCTGCACAGAATAAACATTTGGAAGATAAATATGGTTGTTACAGAAGAGTTGCATTAGTTATATACCAATTAAAGGTACTAGCAACAGATCATCTTCTGTCTCTTGTTTTTTCATCCTTTACATTCTTCTCACCTTAAGCAGCTGCACCATGTCCATAGAGCGGCTTGCTGTGTGCTCCAGTTTGCTTTCATCCCGCATCTGGCCAGAGCCAGATGACGGCAGGTGAGATGGCAGGAAGGACACAGAGCCCTTCGTCATGGATGTTTGTGCTGAATCCAGTTTGTGAGAGACTGGGATGGGAGAGGCGTATGACGGTGAGCCCGCGTCACCTTGCGCTCTGGAGCTGTGGGAGAGATCGATAGTGCCTGTGTGCCGATGATGCAAAGCTTCTGCTTTCAGGTCTCCTGCTGCTCCTGATGACACCTGAGGGGTTTTGCTCCTGTGACTGTGTTCGCCATCCTGAGAATGCAGACAAAAAGCAAACAGAAGAGGTCAGAATTTAGTCATAATATTAATTAAAAAAAAAACTGTATGTGCTATACATACGTGACATGGTGCAACTATGTGTGACCTGGTAGCAGTGACAACAGCAGCCTAAACATATTACTAAGAAATATATCAAGCTGTATCATACAGAAGCACTATAAGTATTCAAAGCTCAGATTAAATGAACTCTCCATTCTGCTCTGACTCTCTCACCTGTGAGGGGGTGATGCTGCGGGGAGGCAGGTTGATTCCCATGGCAGAGGGACCAGCATACTGTGAGTGAAACCCCCGCATGTCCCGGTACACTGCAGGGTATTCTGGGAATGTGCTGGCAGCCCCTCCATGCAGAAGCTGCACCCCCGGGTTGGACACCATGACAGGCACAGTAGGATGTACCCCCAAGATCCTGCCTTCAGCATGTGGAGACTGCGGCACTTTCACATCTGTCGTTTTTGAGGAGTCTTTTCCCGTCTGTGTCGTACCTTTTCCAACAGGTGGGTTTTTGGAAGAGGAGGATGAGGAAATGGTGCTAGAGGAAGAACAGCCAGTTTCTGGGGTACGGGCTTGACGTGCCTCTGTGGGCGCATGCTCTCCAAGTTGGTGGTGCATCAATATCCGTACATCTCTGGATGGTAGGCCATACAAGCTGGCTCCGTGGTGCAGTCCACAGTAGTCACTTGGCATCACCATAACATCTGACTGCACCTGAGGTGCAGATGGCCTACGTAGTCCCTGATGAAAGTGCCTGACGTCTTCCTCTGATGCCCCACTGCTGCCCCCGGCGCAGCCCGCATGGGGCTGCAACACCATGTCTCTGATGCCTGTAGGCTGAGGCGTGCTGGAGCGCTGCTGGGTCCCCGAACGTTGAGAGGCTAGAGTCTCTGAACGCATCCCATAGTTTATTCCAGACAGAGGGGGAGTGTTCAACCTCACGTCAGCCTGAGAGAGGTGGCCCAGAGAAACAGACTGAGTGACACTGTGTGGAGGCATAATGACCGACTGCTCTGGGTGGTGTACAAACTGGGATATAGCTGACATGCCCGGGCCAAGGACCACAGAAGTGCCAATGGGGGACACAGAGCTATTCGGAGGGCAAACTTTGGAAAATGGAGAGGGTGAATGGCCTGATGTTCGGGGTGAGTGAGGCTCTTGTTTCAAGTGCGGCACAGTTCTGTCGGTAGGTGTCCCAGGACTTGATCCCATGTGGTTCCCAGACAGAGAAGGGTGATGGGGACTCATCACGGGGCTCAGGTTAGAGGACAGGGGTTTACCTGAGTCAGCCTTCAGAGGCATTGGTTCAGTTACCATCCCTTTTTTAATATTCTGCTGTTGCTGCAACATAGCCTGATTATAGATCAAAACTTGTGAGCTGCTAACAGACTGTGGGTGCATTTTCACAGTGCCACTCTGAGGCCCAGAATGATACGGTAATTCTGATTTGTCTGACCCAGGATTCTCCTGTTTAATGGTAGAGATGACAGGTTGAGTGTTGTAAGACTGTCCAGCTAAAACTCCCCCACTATGGCTATATCCAGTGGGTGTTTGTGAAGCCTTTGGGGTGGAGGGCTGAGAAGGAGTGAGTGGCTCCTGCTTTATCTGGGGTTTAGACACAGATTGCTGGAACTCAATGTCAACTGCACTGGCTGGCGGAATCTGGCTGATCTTTGCACTTATACGCTGAGGCCCCTCAGTCTTCTGTCCGGAATAACTCAATACCACTACACCCTCAGAGGTGTTTACCCTCAGCCCAGGGCTGGAACCTGTACTATAAGCTGCACTCTCTACCATAGCTCGTCCTCCACTACTTCCTTCTTCGCCCATAGCTAGCCCGTGATACCTGTTTTCATTGAGGCCAGATCGATACTTTTGCTTCGGTAGTGACATCCCCGAGTTACGACTACTCAAAGAAATGCGTGGTGCCTCCTCTGAATCAAAGGGGACTGGAATGCGGCTTATAACTGAGGTACCCGTTGAGGATATTACAGAATTGACCATTTTCTCACTATATACTTGTTGGATCTCAGGTGGTGGTGGCAAGGATGACTGCTGGTGTACAGGATTGGGGGTAACAGTTGATGGCCTTTCATCAGGTATGCAGGGCTTGACAGTTACCAGCTCACAAGAATTGTCATTCTCTGACATCCGTGTATCCCTCATGGAGGTTGTAGGAAGTGTGCTTGGAACTGAGTTATTTGAGGCTGATACATACTTAGGTTCCATAAGGATTTTGCGCAAAGTGCTAGAACTAGGGTCAATGTCCGACGCTTTTGTATCAGGTAGTATGGTGGTGTTTCCAGAAGGTACTCCTACTGCTGTGGCTGTAGGAGTAGAAGGACTCGTACCAGGGATCTGAGGTGCAGATGGAACAAGGACTCTGCCATCCTCAGAATGATTCTGCCAGTTTTGGGGGGACACAGGCAGCTTGCAAGTACGTGTAGGGGAGAACTTCAGATTGGTTGGAGAAGGTGTCAGTGCTGCTGAATCTGAAGGTTGCTGCTGCAGTTTATTAGTTGAGTGAAAGGCAGATTCTTGGGGTTCTGGTTGCTCAACTGCAGGCTGTTCTGCTTCCTTAGGGGTATCCACAGCTTCAACAGTTACACGTGCAACTTCCTGTTTACAGGAGGCCGCTGTAGTGACGATAGCTGCTGCAGAGGCTGACCCGGCTTTGGGTTTAAGAGTTTGTGGGTCTTCAGGGATGGACTCTGGTATTTTTACTGGGGTATGTTCTGGTTCTAAAACTGCCTCCTCTGTTGCATCCCCCTTCTTGTTGGAATTAGTTCTACGACTTTTAGACTTCTTTTGAGGTTTGGCTCTAACTTTACCACCTTTCCTGGTAGTGCCTGGTTGAGGAGACTCCTCCTGGGTAGAGACCACACTGGCAGCGGATTCTGCAACTTTAGAATGTGGAATCAATCCCCCAATTCCTGTGTCTGTGTCCATAATGTTACTGATAGCCACATCTGTCTCTGGCTCCATGCACTCAGTTGTACTGGGGATTACTAGTGGCTCTGGGGTAGGGACAAGCCTCGCATAAGTAGGTGGAGCTGTGAATCCATCTGCATCAGCAGTAATGGAGTAAATGGCAGCTTCAAGTTCAGTCTCACTAGAAGGATTCGCAGGCTTCTCTTCCTCAACCTCATTTTCTGGCTCCACTGTTACAGGTGATATTAAGGCTGGTGGTTCTGCTTGAGGATCCTTATAAATTGGAAGGGGTGGGTCCACACTGAGTTTAGCAATGTTCTCCACTGCCCTTTCCAGCTCCATCTGACGGGCTAGCAATGCAGCTGCTGGGTCAGCAGGTGGCTCAGGGTCTGACAACACCTCTTCTTTCTTCTCAGAACTGAGCTCTGACGCCTTGATGAAAGGAGGTGTCAGTGAATCTTCTTTGGCAGATGCACCTGACCGGGTCTTTTTTAGAGAGGCCTCAAAAGATTCAGATTCGTCCTCACCAGAACGCAGTACACCTTTCACATCATCCACACTCAACCGGATCTCAAGGTTTTTCAAGCTCAGAGAATTATCCTCTATTGCCATCTTAGTGTTGCGTGTCAGTCTCACCGCTTTTGTTTTTCCACTTTTCTCAGTTGGTGGTCGCTTCTCTGTGACTGGAATTTCCAATTTATCACCAGCTTTTTCTTCATTTAGTTTCCTTTCAGTTAGATCTGGAATATCACCGTCTTTCTCTCCTTTTTGCATTGATATATCTTGTATCTCATTTGCTAAGAGTTTCCCACACTGCTCAAGCAATTCATCCTTTGACTTGGCTGTGGAATCTAAAATACCAGCAGCATCACCCCCTGAGTGCTCCGCCTGTGGAGTTATATTCTCTGATGTTTTGTCCGCTTTGATCCCCTTCCGACCTTGTACAGAGCTAGCAGATGGGGATCCTTGGTTAAACTGCGCTTTCTGTGTACGGGGTGAACGCCACCCTTCAGCGACTTTGGCAACTTCCCCACTGCTACCAAGGTCTTTGTTGTCAGTTTCTTCTCCCTCTGATGTTTTTGGTGGCTCTCCCTTCACTGGTGACATATCTTCTCCTCGCCGACGTGTTTTGGGAGGGCGTCCTCGCCGGGGTGGGGCAGCCAATGTATCCTGAGAAGGCTGCTGCTGCTGTACTAGCTCTCTTTCAGCACACCGCTTGCGAGTAGGACGAGGGGATTCTGTAACTTCCTTACTTGACTGCTGAGGAGTCTCATCGTCTACAGGAGTTGCATAAACAGACCTTACATTTCTGCGCCGAGTCCTGCCATGTAGCAAGCTCACCTCATAACTTTGATCAGAGTCTGGAGCATGAATCGGGGACTTAGCTGTGTTTTTAGAGTCAGTGGCTTGCTTGAAAGCCTCTCCTCGAGGAGAAGATGCCCGTTTAAGCTTTTCTCTGTCAATTCGCTCACTCTTGCGGGTGGCTGGTTTCTCAACACCAGTTGTTTGGACCAGAGAAGGTGGTGGTACTGCAGGGGTAGGTTTGGCCCGTTTGTTCTTAGGTTGTTTTCGAGTTGGCATCACTGGTTCGACCTCAGTTTCAGTGACCAGCAACTGAACCTCCTGGCACTCTTCAGTTTTCTGGGGAATATTACTGTCTGTTTGATCACATTTTTCTGACAAGGCTTCTTCTTTAGTAGTATCAGTGTTCTCCTCAGGTTTAGGAGAAGTAGAAATTGGAAACTCCATAGGATGGGGCTCTGGCTCTAAACTGCTAAGTGAGGCACCAGGAGTAGGAGGTTTAACATCCAGGTAAGAGGACTGTTCTACAGTAACTGTGATTTTTACTTGATTCTTGGATTCACACAACTCTTCCTTAGATTGCAATTTAATTTCTGCCTCAGAAGAAATGGCCTCTGGGGATACGACACTGCTGGGGCCAGGCGGCAGTATCTCTGCCACAGGCAGTGAAGGAGGCAGGTAAACATCAGCAATAGACACTCCTTTTTCTTCTTTAGCAGAAAACTGAAGAGTCTGTACCATGGGTTTTTCCTGGGATGGTGTTATATCTCGAGGTACTGAAGTGGGATATGAAACTGCAAGCCCTGCACTAGGACTGATGGGTTTAACATCTGGCTCCACAGTCAGCTCAGGCACTTTTGGCGATGACCGTGACTGTTCCTGTTCACTCTCTTGCAACTTTTCCCTCTCATTTGCATCAGCACTATTCATTTTCTCTATCTCTTTGGGCCGCAGGTCCCTTTCTTTCTGTTGCTGTAGTTCTAAAAAACGGCTATGGAAAAGTACCATAGGCTCTTGAAGGGGGTCGGTTCCACCTGTTCCAGGTTGTCCCTCAGTAGAACTTTGCCTCCCAGTATATCTACTAATGTTCAGTTCTGTGTCCTGATCCTTGCGTTCAAGATGTTGCAGGCGCTTTGAGTCCTGCTCAAAAATAGAGCTGTGGAGAAAGCGAGAGGCAAACAGCTCCTGTCGTTCATGTTCCTCTGGCTTAGGTTCTTCTTTTTTGTCATCAAGCTTGCCTTCGGAGTCAGTACGGATTTTCTTTTTCTTCATGTACCAAGAGGGAATTGGTCTCGGGGCAGACTCCACCTTTTCCTTATCTTTGGTGCTTCGGAAGCTGGCAAAGCGAGAGTCACGATCCAGGAATGACCAGTTGTCCTCTCGGGAGGAGGACAATGACTTTGCTCTTTCCAGCAAGGCTTTAGTGTCTGGTGTTATAGTCTGGTCCAATGCAAAGGAATAAAACTTGTTCCTCTCTAGGGAGCCAGACAGCTTGAGGTCTGACAACCTGTCTTCACGTTCCCTAAGGAGGAAAGAGAGAGATGTAGAGGGCTTGGGGGAGTGGTGTTTGTTCTCACTGTCCTCGTCAGAGTCTGACTGCACTTCTCCCGGCTCCAGTTCACGCACAAGGCGCTTGCGGATGCCTTCACGTTTCACAATGCTGCTTGGGAAACTCATGTCAAGTCGTAATGGGTCCTGTTTCACCCTGCTCTCCCAGCGCTGCTCCTCCTCACACCCCAGAGACACAACTTTCAGTTTAGACAATTCAGTATGGGAAGGCCGTCCTCGATTACTTGTCGGATCAAAGCTATACTTTAATATATCCATGTGTGAATATACTTCTAATTTTGGTGAGTCTTTAGCCTCTTTTATAGAAACCAGTCTAGGTGATTCTGCAGTATTATCTTCCTCTTGGTAGGAAATGTGCCTTGGCATGGAGGAAGTGTTTTTTTCAGAATCCTCACTCACTTGCCGTGAACTCCTATAGTTCCTTTCTCTTTTAACATTCATATCAAAATCAAGCATTTCCATCTTTTTACGTTTGTTAGGTGGAGAGTCATCTGTAACATCCTGAGGTGGCTTTCCCACCTCATGCACCAAGCTTCGCCGATCAAAATCCTCAGAATCAACGCCATGTGGATTTTCAGGCTTGTCCGTTTTGTCATGCTCCTGCAGCTGCTGCCGGAGCCTTCGGTTCTGCTCCATTTGTTTGCGGCAGCTTTGAGAATGATCAATGTCCACAGAAAGACGTTCATCAGACTCCCCAGTACCTTTTTCCTGTACCAAAGACTGGTCGATTTGATCAAGAAAGTTCGGTTGCTCCTGTTCCTCTACATCATCTTGATCCAAACTCACATCATCAGAAAACATCTGGGTGATGTGACTTTGATTCTTTAGTACGATCCCAGTCTTTCTTCCTGTAAAATCAACTGGATCAGTGTTCTCCTCTGCTGGTTCCCCAAGTCGTGCCTGCAGGTCAAGGCTAAGCCCCAAGCCTGCAGGCAATCCCTCGGTGTCCAGCTCTTCTTTCGGGCTACAGACAGTAACCAGCCTTTCTGATTTACCTTTGCGATGCTCCCTCTTATGTGCTTCCTTTCGCAGGATCTTCCTGTCAGCTTCCATTTCTTTTGCCAAAATGCCATCACATGATTTCTTCAGTCCCAGTCTGCCCTCTTCTTCCTCCTGGCTCCCCCTTTTCAGTCTTTCTGTTTTTCCAGCAGAATCTCCAAAACGTCTCTTTCGAGCAGCTAGTCGATCTACCTCTATAGAAGAGTTAGTGCCATCAAACCCCGGTTCAGATTTCATGTGCTTTTTGGGTTTTACCTTGCTTTCCCTGTCTACCACTTCTACCTGGCTTGCCAAACTCTTTTCCTTGGAGACTTTGCACTGCTTGGGTATTTCTCCCTTCTGAATTTCCAGGCGTGAGGTTAGTCCTTTTTGGTCAATGGAAGGTGGAGGGGGAGGTGGAGAGCGCACACTGTCATTCTCACCCTTCAGACGCTGCTTCTCCCCAGCAGCCTGCTCCAGCAGCTTTCCTTCCTTCTCCTTGACCCGTGTGAGCTGCACCACACAAGGTGGAAGATCGAGGCGCCCTTTTCCAGTAGTGTCCTTCTCTTTGATAGTTACCTTACCACCTTTGCATCGAGGACCTGCCTCTGGACTGGCCTCCTGATCTGGTTCTGGGTCTGTCTCAGATGAGGGGAGACTGGGGGACGGCACCTTCAGCTTCCTTAACTTCTGCTTCTCCCCCTTCTCACCTTTCTCTGCTTTTTCCTTACGCACAGCCCGTTTATCCTTCTCGCCCCCAGTGGCACATTCTAACTCAAATATCTGGCGTTCTTTCTCCAGCTTCTCATTCTTGCTGTACCGATCAGGCCGTGCCTTATCAGGTTTCTCATAGCGGGGAGGTGACAGTGAGCTGCAGCTTCCACTTCGCTCAGAGGAGCGGCTATAGATGCGGCGCTCAGAGTCGCTAGGCAGACGCTCTGACGGGGATGGAGAAGCGGCAGGGCTAGCAGCACGTCGGGGATGTGAAGGGCTCTGGCTGCGTTCAATAGTCCGTCGGTTATGGTCACGCTCACGGTCTGTTTCAAAACGCTCCCTCTCACGCTCTCTCTCCCGTTGTAGGTAGCTGTATTTCCGAATGTCCTGCTCATAGGGGTCACGGTAATCCCTGTACTCCCGAGGGTCATCATAGTAACGTGGGTCATAATAGTCCCCCTGGTACGGGTCCCATTCTGTGTAGAACTCCCGACTCCTGGCAGGGTATTTGCGGCGTGGGTCTTCAGTATAGGTGCCAGGAGCACGTACATTTTCATAGTATGCCCGCTCTGCTGAAAATTCATGGTAAGGTGGTCTGCGCTCATCTCTGTAAAAACACAGAGCAGCTATTACTAAACACTGGTAAAACAATATTTCAGAGCATGTTCAATAATGGAATAGCTGATTTCTAATTTAATAGCTTTGAATACATTCATGCACCGCAACCCTTCGCAAACTGCTGAACAGAATATGGAGGGATGAGTGCAAGGACACTAAAGTACTATCCAAAAATACATGAAAACAACACTTAATTTTTTGTCACCATTTTAAATTAATCATGAGATTCATTCATTCGAGATGCATATGAATAAAACAATAACACATCCAATTCACTTTTTTCCAGTCATACTATACATCACATAAGCTACACACCTTCGTTCAGATAAGATTTCATAGAAGTCTCGGATATCCTGCCCAGATGCCTGCATTGAGCGATAAAAAGCCATCTGGCTCTCTTGGTTGGCAAAATCCACCTGGAGACAGACAACAGTGGTATCATTACATATATCACAATCTTTTAACAAGACAGTTTAAAAACAATTGACAACATAAATGCAAACCAAAAACTTTTTGTATATACAACAAATACTTTTCAGTTGGTATATTTCTGTTACATTTAACACACCATTGCAAGTACCAACACGTTTCTCAAAACCCAAGACATTATTTAGTCCAGTCAAATATATATCTTCCCATTCATCCATCTTCCAACCACTTATCCTGGTCACAGTTGTGAGGGGCTTAGAGCCTACAGAAGAAGTTTAGAGCACAAGGCTGAGCTCCATCGCAGTTCATTGCAGAGCACACAGACACACACTCATAGCCATTTACAAGTTACTGTTAGCCCAGTTACCATTAGATTACAAGAGGAAACTCACATGTTACAAGAAGAACATGCAACCTCCACACAACCCTGGAGGTGTGCGACATCAGAGCGACCCACTGAACCACCATGCCACTGCAGATATACATTTTTACAAAATAAATGATTTTCTTACCTTAATTTTGTTTCCCCCAATTTTCCAGCCCTTGGTTTCCTTGACAGCAGCCTGTGCATACTCAATATTATTATACAGAATCAAGGCCATTCCTTTCAATCTGTCAAACACAACCTGGAGGAAGCACAAACAGATTCAAACACGTGAGACAAGACACAAGTGCAAAAAGGACTGTGTGCATCAAGGTGCAATCGATATTTTATTCCTCCACTTCAATGGGGATACGCCAAGCAAAAGTTGAAAGTGTTTCAATTACCTTGACTACATGTCCGTAACGACAGAAGTGGCGTGTGAGGTACTGCTCTGTGATATTGGAAGATAGACCATCGAGCCACACGCAAGTTGTGGGCATGCTCTTCCCAAAGCCCAGCTACACAAACAGGAGGCAATGTTAGCATTTCCAGCAATACTATAAAAGCCATTAACAATGTCATTTGTTAGGCAACCTGCTTTTAGAAGATAGGAAGAAAAAATATGTGGTGTTTGCTTAAAGGAAGTAAAGCAATCACAAGTGAAAGGAGAAAAATGAGTATGCTACATGATAAAAAATAAAGTAGTGACACACCTTGAGCCTGTTGTTGCCCAGGTACTCCCCATCCATCTTTTTGATCGCCTTGCAGACACTCGCAATGTCACAGTACTGCAAGAAGGCATACTGGGGGGCGCCATTCACTTTTTTAATATCAATGTCCTAGATGCGGGGAAAAGAGAAACTTTCAATGACAAGCCACACTGTTTCCTATGAGCACAATGCGTGGGCTTCATGCAGGTACATGCAAGAGGTTGGTCAACACAGACTAGAAGCTTATCTCAGCTAGCTTGTTTTAAAAAACCTGTACACTACGTAGAAAGTAAACAGTATGGATTGCATGTCAGAGAACTGACAACCAGCATAAATTTTCTGGGAAGATCTAAATATTAACATAAACATGGCTGAAGTTCTCTTGGTGGAAGTCAATAAATTGTTTCCTGTTTCTTGATGCACACATACCACAATCTCCCCAAATCGCTGGAAAATGTTGAGGAGGTCATGATAGCTAGTTGTCTTTTCCAGGTTGCCTATAAACAGTGTCCGTGTAGCTTTGGGATGAAATTCATCGATGCGCTCATCCAATGGCCGGAACTCATTCTCACTCTCAGTCTCTGAGAGATGTAATAATGAAGAAGAGAAAACATGCAAACATCAGCCAACAGACAGAAAAATATATATCCAAACATAAGAGCAACTGAAAAACTACAAAAAAAGTAGAAACCAAAAGACTCAAGGTTTTTCGGGGTAGGGTGTACCTGGGCCATTCCAGGCAGTCACGTCGATTTGCATGCCAAAGAAGAGCTTTCCCTTAGAAGCACACAGGGCCTTCTCCTGATCCTCCTGCTGTCGGAAGAAGACTAGTCCATAGCGCTCCTCTGATGCTCCATGGATCTGCACTGACGTCACCTTCCCATACTTCTTAAACTCATGGAACAAGCCGTCCTTCAGGCTGGTGTCTGGTGGTCAGAGGTGGTCAATTGATGGTCTGTTTCATGAGATCTCTGTAATGATCAAAACCACTTACCATGGCCTTCCATGCTATGGGTACAACACGTAGCTTCCAGTAGAAGTGTTACACATGGAGAGGATATCCAGTTGCTCCAAGTTTGAGTGTTCCTAGGTTTCTTAACACTACATTATATCATATATAACATGCATTTCAAAACTACCCTACCCAATCTTGGCACCACAAACTAACAAGCTGATTGATTTGATTTAAAGCATTCAACACCATGACTGTAGCACTCTACCTCTAACTAATTCATATTTATATTGTGCCAAAGTACCATCAAGTGGAAAACTCAAATCAAGGTAATGTCTGCAAGAAACAACCACATAGCACTTTACAGGAGTGCATGAACTCACCTGTGGAGCGCACAGGAAGGTTCTGGACCTTTATGCCAAAACTTTTGCGTGGCTCATCCTTTTCGAGGGCTGATGGAGGAGGAGCAGAGGGGGCAGGCACTGCAGCCGATTGGACAGATCGTGCTGGAGACTCATCACTGGAGCTGCTGCTGGAATCGCTGCTGTCAAAGAGGAGTAAAGACCACTAAGAGGGAGCAGTATAATCTGCACATACAAAGCACATACGTCATCAGACCTACATACCAACATATGCAGGTCCATCTACTCATCTGCCTTCCACCAGCTTATGTAGTACAGATTCACAAGGAAGTAGGGGGACTGGAGTCTACCCAAGCAGCACAAGGCCCAAGGCAGGGAAGCACCCAGGACGAGGTGCCAGGACACAGCAGGATTCAAACTCCAATCCCAGTAAGGCAGCAGTGAAACTTGTGTCACTGTGTCACTGCTTCAGAAATGCAACACACATATATTGGCTGGCCAATAAAATCATCCAATATCACATAAATTTATCAGAATCAATGGAAAACACCCACAAAAGCACCAATAATGTCTCTAACCATTTCTGATGTGGAAAGGAACTCTCTCACTGGAGAAAATGCTGAGAAGCTATGCTGCCTGCATTATAATTTGGAATTACTCTGGAATTATCAGTAAATTCAGTCTACGGTTGAGCTGTGACAGAATGCATGTGTAGTTGTATATGGTTAAGACAAAGGGTAATTCATTTTACTGTGGTTTTATTTAGAGCAGTTAGATATAAGCAACATGAACGTTAGACAGCCACAGTCCAATGTGGATTTCACCAGATAAATAAACAAAAATCTATATTGACTTACATGAATAAATGCTACATTTCTTACACAGAATAAAACAGGAGGAGGGAAAAGCCAAAAGCAGGCACCTAAAGAACGAAAACAAAAGGCATCCTACTGTACAAACGAGGGATTAACACAACCAACAAACAGCAAAACCCAAATATACAATAGCAAAGCTATCAAAATGTAGAGAGGGTTAGGCAAGCTCAGAGCCCGTAAGCATACATGAAGTCATAGCTAGGAATGAAAATATTACATTATACTGAACAACGAACAATTTTTTTTTGTTTGAACACAATTAATTTGTGAGGTGTGTTTGTTAAGCGGAAGAGACAATATACTTTTAAATTGCTCTTTTTAAAAGTTCATCATTACGAGAGATGTTTATGTGGTTTGGTTACATATGAGTGCATTGTTTTTTATTTGTGTCGTATATAAAACACAAATTTTATATATATTATTGTGAGGTTGTTCATTAGAGAAATTTGTATAATCATATGAGTCAGTAAAGCACTGTTTCACTGCAACTATTGATGTTTGCTTAATTTTGACTATAAAATTATACTGGCTGATGTGAATATATATCAGGAATTTTTCGGTCTTTAAAATCTCTGTCAGAGACAAAATTTTCATATGGGCCAGGTCTTAGTACAAACTCATACATCTATGAATGAGTAGATATACACTTGTGAAATGTGCATGCTCTTTATCCATATGCAAAACTAATCCTGAAATATCCTTCAAGAGCAAAATTTCAGCAGCAAAAACATCTTGCCTGTAATTCCATGTTTAGCCTTAGAGTGGCACCCTCATATTGTTTTTCATGTGCAGTGAAACAACATTTTCATATTGAGCTATACTGGTGGAAAAGTTAACAATATTCAATCACAGACATTAAGCTGACGCACATGATTTGGGCAAAGGCAAGGAACTGGCTGCTGTTCCTAGAGCACTTGTATCACATGGTTACATTAACATCAGCCTTGCATGGATGTAAACAATGGATACCTAATACCACAAAAACAGTATAATGTCCTTCAAAAGCCTTAACACTGGGCTAAACAGTACAATGCAGGGGTACACTAGTGTAACCACTAGGAATTTAACTCCTGAATCCTTCAATTACCGCTTTGCTGATGTGTACCTCAGAAGGACTGATTTCGTATTATTTTACTTGGTGGTAGTAGAAGACCTCTCATTCCCAAAGACACTATAAAAAGCCATGTCTTTCCCCATTTACTTTCACTTTTGCTTCCACTGTGCATGGGCTCCAGCTGGAACAAAAGCTCACCACAGGCCCCCTTCTGCTCTCTGCAGCCACAAGCTCAGCAAAGGCACAATATTCTCTCAGTCTGGTTACTCATACAACTCTTCCATATTCCTTTGCTCCCTCTTGCATTAATCTGCAGGTAAAATCTGTCCAACCCTCTCCAGCCCACATATACAGGGTACCTATCTTCTGCTCTACCCATCTCCTCCATCCATAGCCTGCACCATCCTTCATCTTTGTTTTGCCATCAGTCTCATGATGAATCTCAGATACATCAGATTGTGGTTACTTTCATATCGGCACAGTTGTGTCGTGGTCCTACCACATAGGATGCAATGATTGCCCTGGGCTTCCTTCTTTTCAGCCCACCAATACAGTATGTTCTTTCTCCCTCCCAACCAGACTCCTCACCTACTCCCACCCCCCCCCCACCCCCGCAAGTAGCACCGCACCCCAACGCAGCCTGTGGAATAGGACGGACTGCCTTCAGTGTCTGGGCTGTGGGAGCGGGCAAGAAGCCAGTGGTGGCCAGAAATTTCCAGTTCGAACTGGATCACACGGAGGGGGGGGACACATACCCACCCACTTGCACACACAGAGGGGTGGGCAATGAGAAAAATACATGAGGCGTCTCTGAAAACTCCCTAGAGCACTTTCATCCAATATGTCAGAACAGGAGAAATGGCAACAAGCTGTACGAACAAACCCATTTCAGCAGGTCAACACAGCAGTGAGAGGAGAAGCTGACAAAGTTTCCTGGAACAACACATGAAGCATAGTGTATATTTTTTTGACAATAAATATTTTTTTTAAATTTTCAACAGTATTGCTATTAATTCATATCCTGAACTACTTTTAAACATTACTTCAGGAGAAAACCATGACAGTATAGTGTTTGTTGTTTGTCCACTGGACAATATTAACTACTAAATTTTTACATGAGGCACAACCTCAAAAGCACGCAGTTTAAAGGACAGAAATGCATTTCTGAATAGGTAATGTTGGCTGAGCACCTTACAGAATCATACAGGACTACACCTTGGCACTATCCAGATAGATTTATGGTCCTGTGGCCTATCATAACCACAAATTCACAAACATAAGGATAATTGCTGGTATGTGAATAGCTTTCAACATTCATCTTAAATAGGTAAGTCAAATTTTAAGTAACAAACAGCAGCTTTTTAAAACAATCACAGGAAAGAATCTATTGTACTTTTTAATTTAAATGTAATTATTGTTTTTGTAGATAAATAAAAAACAAAAAACACATCATGGGCATTGTTAATAATATTGATTAATTGCAAAGGCAGATATAACATTATGTACCTGAGCTGAAGAAAAGAGCTATCCAGGGGTGGGGGTTGTTACAAATAATGAGGCTTTTAGCTATTCAGCCCCAAAATACTGTGGAGCATCCCTAAATGTAGGTCCAAAGCGCCTGGTTTTTGTCGCAGTGTGTAACATGCATTTGTAATTATTTATGACTCAGTCATAACATTATAGTAAAAGACTAAAAATGTATCTTCATGTTTTTATTCAGTCATTTAAGAGACAGAAAGAAATGAAAATGTGCTGATTTGTACTGTTCTAAGTCAAGGTTCTAGGGGCCAATTAAGTCTCTGATAAATGACTGGAAAGCATACAATTTAGAATATCTATCATTTTAACTCATACACACCGATGAGCCAAAACATTATGACCACCCCCACGTGAAGCAAATAATGTTGACTATCTTGGAAAAACAGTGTGTGTCAAGGCCTGGCATATATTAGACAGGAAGCTAACATTCAGTACTCGTAGTCGACATGGTGATTGGTCTCGATGTGCCGCGATATTTCTCCCGTGATCGATATAAGCCCAGATATTGTTTTGCCGCAAAAACAACATTCTGGTTTTAAAAAACTAATCACACATAATAATCCAAAACTTAAATTTGCATTGTAACAAATACCATCCCATAATCTGAAATTAAAATTAGATTTTAAGATCAAAATATTAGATCAAATATCAGGCCAAATGATGAATAACAGTAAAGGTCAGCTGGGTCACAAGTATGTCTATAGCAAAGAACTGCAGTTGAAAAAGAAACTAAAATGCAGCATTCATGGTGTCTTGACTTGTCAGTTCAGCAAAAAACCCACTATGCACAACATCAATGAGCAAATGCAGTTTGCATGTGGCAGTCCTATCCCTCGATGCTATCTTATATCATGAGTACTGGAGACTTACTGTTGTGGATGAATAACACCAAAAACCTGGACCATAAAATCAGCCAGTGGCATACTGTCCTAATTACAAATATTGCAACAATCATCTGCTTTTCATCCAAACTTAGCAGATAAGCACTTATCCTTGTTCAAATATTGCAGTGGACACAGTTAATAGGTTATCTAGTAAACTGAATATCAATAAACATACAGCCATACAACAAAAGCCAGTTCTTCAGGAGAAATGCTATGATGATCAAATTATAAATCCCCTAACAGCAGCGTCTGCAGCATCAGAAACGACTGCTTTGCTGAACGTGATGCCTATACGTGCATATATGCATATAAGCTGCGCAGGGACACTTCAGAGAAGGTTTCACTGCACTCTCCTTTCCAGGTAACAAGCATAAGCCAAACTAGACTCTAGTAAAAAACTCAAAACATCCTGAAAAATCGTAAAAATGCTTAACGAGTTAACAGATAACCTTTCCTATTTAAAGTTTTAAAAATATTTCAATATATATATATATATATAAAATATTTCTTAAGCATATCACACGTCGATGGTCTGTGGCTATGCTTCAATCTGATGTTCTTGTCTTGCGCAGAGCAGCTCTAATGCACACAACCTCTGGCTAAATACAACACTGAGAGCTATGAGGGGGGGAGGGGGGAGGCATATCCAGTAGTAATCACTGCCACATGTAAGGCATACTGCATCGGAGTGCAGCCCAGCAGCAATAAGCCGACTGACAGGTCAGGTCCTGGGCCCACAGAGACACACGTTTCATGATAAATGGGCCCAGGTTTGATGACCTGAGAGGAGCTAATATTCATCAGAGTAATAGAGAAAAAATGTGACTGATTCTTCATTTCCTCCCTCTATAATGCACTGTGCACTATAATCCACACTGCTGCTTTTTTATCAACTTATGAAAGCCTTTTTTAATAATCATTCATTAGACTGGATATTACGGGGTCACAACCATTTATCTCAATGACGAAAATTATATTTAATTCTAAATTTAGAGTCTGTGTGTTTATCAACATTCTCGGATATTTAATAATTTCTGACAAGAATTTACGTGACAAAACAGAACTCAGACTCATCAGAACAATGAATGTCATGGCAGCTGGATGTGGGAGGATGTGAAGTGATAGCTGACAGATAACGGTATCCCAGCATGCTCAGCACTGCAGCTCCTCTCAGGCGTGTCACATACCTGCCGCTGCTGCTGCTGCTGGTGCTGCTAACAGAGTCCGAGCTGGACGACCGGCTGCCGGAGGCGGAGCCGCTGGGGGAGCGGGGGGGGCGTGCCGCCTGGCTGGCCAGCCGCTGCGGGGAGGGGTTCAGTGACTGTGAGGAGTGCGGGGAGCGGCTGCGGCTGTGCTGGTACACGCGATCTCCACGGCGCCCTCTCTCTTCACGATACAGGTCACGGTGAACCACACTGGCCAGAGTAAAGGGCTCGCGAGGCCGAGCCTCGTAGCGTGGCTCGGGGGTCTCGAAGCGGCCAGGACTGCGGCCGCGCGAGCCGTAATAACCCACCGGCACGGATGCAGACCCGCTTACTCCTCCGCCGACGCCACTCCCACCTCCGCCAGAACTGCCGCCGCTGGCCCCCGTTCCTCCAACCCCTGGGCCAACCCCACTGGAGACCACTCCCCCACCACCACCTGAGCCAGAGCTGGAGGCAGCACCGGCCAGCGCGCGCTCCCGCGGGTCACGGTAATAGTCTGTGTCGTAGTGTCGCGGTCGCTCGAAGCCACCACCGCCTCGCTCGTGATGTCCATAGGCACTGTGATCATAGGCACGATCCCGACTGTCAGAGGTCCTGGGAGACACAGGGGGAGGGGCAGGAGACGCAGGGAGGAGAGAGAAACAATCCCATTACTGCCAGCTTAGCTAAAAAGCAAATCCCATCTACTAAAGGGGCATAATGCTAGACTGTTTGATCAAACGTACATGCCTACATGTGATCTACATCATTGCATTTTATACAACACATAGAAAATACACATTTTAAAACCATCAATACACATGCACTGGGGGAAAGGATAACATATAAAATAAGACAAAAAAGGCCTTTTACTGGTCTAAAGAATGAAACTTTGGCTTTATTGTTCAGAAGTGTGTTGTACCACAGAAGTTTGAACAAGCACGTCAAAACGTTGACTAATGCAGCAATATCTGTAGGAGTGGCCAGCAACAAAATACTGCTAGTGATAAAGCTAAAAAGTAATATAAGAAAATGATACAAATACAAAACAAAATCTCCAGTTAATGCAAACAAACTTTGGATGTATCTGCTTTAGTTTACCCTGAAGAAGCCACATGTTAGCTACATACACTGTGATAAAAAAAAAAATTAAATACAACATGCTGTTCTTCAGGACATGCAGAATTATTGACCAGAAAGGGTTCCCGCTTGCTGGTTTTTCCTAAACATTTCAAACAATATGTTCCTCTTCCGTAGTTTACGTTAGCTTGCAAATTACACACTGAACATGCACCAAGTTCCACCAAGTTGCAAAGCAGTTTAGCACTTGTCAAACTAGTTTGCATTCATTCTAAAAAGGATAAATATCAGCTGAACTAATACAGCCAATATCTACAATGTCCATCCATCCATCCATCCATCCACCCATTTCCTGTATTTGCTTCTCCTATTCAAGGTTGTTGGACACTGGAACAAATCCTGGAAGATATGGGCACATGGTAGGGAACAACCTAGTATGGGCCACCCATCACAGGGCACATTCACTCACCACACATACACACATGCACACCTATGGGAAATTTGGTAACTCCAGTTCGCCTTAGCACGCTTATGGGTTGGGGGGGGGGGGCAGAGTACCTAGCAGAAACCCCATAATGACACAGGGAGAACGTGCATTTCGGAATAGAAGATGTTAAAGCTCATAACATGAACCCTATCCCTAACTCCACACACATGGAGAAACAACAGAGACTAGAACCCAGGTTCCGAATGTGTGAGGCAGAAGTACTAACCACCGCACCACCACGCCACCCCCAGATAACCTACACTTGATGTTGATTGTAATTACAATATACTTCTAGGCCTGTCCCTATATCTTTAATTGTGTGATCTACTAATTAATCTGATTGTTCATTGAGTAATCATTTATATATAATATAATATAATATAATATAATATATACATTGCGATTGGCACAAGGAAGGAACCAACCAACCATTGCCAGAATGGCAATTAATTAACAAATAATATTAAACAAATGATAAAACACTATGAGGTCTGCAGTATGTGCATATGCAATTGTCACATCGGAAGGACTGCAATAGTAAAATGGATGGAGATTAGTATTTAATTTTACATACTGTCATACTATTTGGGGATTAGAGGTGAAATGATTAAGTTTAAAATTGACAACCAAATTAGTTGCCAACTAATCAAATAGTCGATTAGTTGGTGACGTCATCACGTGTGTTTCTCGCGTTAACTCGAAATGTTTTTTATATTATCACTCACTAGAGAGAACTTAACCAAAGCACAATGGCAGCTTCAAAAACAAAAACCACCAAAAGTGTGGGAGCATTTCACATTAAACTCCAAAAAAAGTTTTTCAGTTGCACAATTTATAAAGCTGACTTTAGCTTGCATGGGAGCACATCCTATATGCTCGAGCATCTCAAGAGGAAGCACGTCGGCTTACTGGATTAAGAAGACTCATTTTAGTAATTCAGTTATGCTAACTAGCTAGTTAGCTAATGTTAATATTAAAAGCTGTTCTACTTCATGTTATGAGCTGTAACATTTTCTGTTTTGAAATGCATATTCTCTTTAAGTGTTAATGGAGTTGGATAATGCCGGCCTTACATGTAACGACTTTTCAAGCAATTTATCTCACTATCGCAGAAAAATATCCTACTGGGCATTATATGGCGGTATACAGTATTTTGACAGTATTTTAAAAAGCAGCACTGTTTCGGTATTTTGAAATCTTAGAAATTAAACTTATGTGTATGAGGGAGGGGTTCCCCATGATAAGATTCAGTGAAAGGAGATCAATAGATTTTGCTAAAACATTTTCACCCTGTCATAGGACAGAATTTAACAAGTTTTGCAATTTTAATGAAAAGTTCCTTTTCAAGATTATCTAGTATATGTTTCTAAGTCAGTGTAAAGTTTACTCTTGCTGCTTTGCATGAGTTCTGCATGCGCTCTCTGAGACATTCATAATCATCCTCGTCATTGCTGTTTGACCCACTCATAAACTGTGAGGTGCATTTGTGAGAAATTTAACAGAAATGAGTGAGGAGGAGAAAACTGAACAAGAACTGGTCACCAAAACACATTCATCTTGCGCTGTATGGAAATATTTTAGGTTACATAGAGGAGAAATTCAGCAAAACCATGTGACTTGTTGGCACGGCTTTGCGTCCACACAACTTACAGCAACACCACCATTTTATATGATAGACTCAATTGGCAGATTTTAACACATTCTATTTGGCTATATTTTATTTTGGGTAAATTTCCAACTCCTTTTTTGTTTTTATGAATATTGCAATATTTATTGCAAAAAAAAATCACATTGCAATATTTTTCCAATATCGTGCAGCCCTAAACACTAAATATGTAATAAAAAGCAGGACAAATCATAGGTTCACCAAATTACAGTGATTACAGCTGAACAAATTTGCCTGCTTCATATTAGTTATAGACTCAAGGTACTTTTTTGAATGTTCACACCAGCACTGCTAGAGAAGTGTCCATAAATGAGTGTACTAGCTGATTATGTAACCTTCACCTTTCTATCCATTTCATCCCAAAGGGGTCCTGTGTGAAGACTATGCCATCACTTTCTACATTCCCTCATCTTTCTTCTTCATCAAATAATTCTAACGGGATATTTACAATGAGCACATTGCTTCACATTTAACCAAAAATACCATAAGTTGTTCAAAAACTTTTGACTAGCAATATATTACTATAATTTTCCACTTTTTAATGAAAATATTCATTTCAAATGAAACATTCTCATTGAGACTTATTTAACACAACAAAAATATTAACTTAAATTTAAATTAGCCTTAAAATGGCTTAACAGATTCTGTAAAAAGTCTAACATCAGTAAACCTGTTTAAGAACCATCCATTTTCTATAGCCACTTGTCCTATTCATGGTCAAAAACCTATTGGCACAAAGCAGGGAACAAGCTAGGATGGGGCACTAACACACTGTAGGGCACACACATCATTTACTTAAATTAACCTTAGCACGGTTTTGGACCATGGGAGGAAACGGGAGTACCCAGAGGAAACTCCACACATATGTAGGCATTGTGCAGACGGGAACACTGGTCGCAGAGGTGTGAGGTAACAGTGCTAACCACTGCACCACCACACCTCCCCCATGGTATGCCAATGAAGCCTATATGGTACTTCCTTCTTTCGTCAAGTGAAAGAAACTCAAAGAAAAAGCCTGTTGGGAATTAGGTAAAAATGCTTATGATTACTTACTGTTGAGGAAAGTAAGCTACTACATCATAAAAATAAATGGCCAAAAGGCAACAATGCTCAAAAGGACAATATGTAATATGTAGCCTAATGCTCAGTTTTTATATTTTTATAAAGCATATATAGCACTTAATTTTGAGTGTAGTATTGACAAAATGTTCATCAGGACAGTGATATAACTGCACATTTAACTTGCTGATACTGTTTATTTATTATACTCTTTAAAACCAGACTACAACATATGATTTGAGACCTAGACTATGCTAAAAGGCATGGGGGGGGATTATGGCAAAGACAAAAATGTAGCATTTTGTATTTGCTTTAATAGCTGCAGCAGTATAACAACAGACAAATGTTTAGAAATACTTATATGGGTGTCAGAGTCCTCCTTTTAAATATATATCTAAATATACTGGAAATACAACATGGATTGGAAAGACAAGAATTGTAACACTATCCAAAATTGATCTACAAACTTATCTGATACCAGTTAAATGTTCTTTCACCCCAAAGTTCCAGAACCTGATCCCGGTTTACAAGTCCCTGGGCTCTTTTGACCTGGAACTTTTGTAGCTCCTGGCCACTTTCGTGTGTCGCTTTCACTCCGCACAACAGGAACTGGAACCTTTATGCTAAATATGCTTGGGAGACGAATAAAGCTCATAGGTTAAACTTCACACAATTTCATACAAAACTACACCACAATGCCAAAACAATGGAGGATAAAGAAGTTGTTTTGTTAGTTATTGGGGGGATCAATCATGATCAAAATGGGACACAGCCTTTTATTTATATTTTACTTGTATGACCCGCAACATGTTCATAATTCTTATTAAAAGCAGATTGATCTTCCATTTTCTACAGAATAAAAAAACAATATAATGTAATCCCACTAATAATCGCTGGCAAGTTTCACCGCGGACACTGGTAATATAAGACAAAAGTATATTGGTTATCGAATTTTCCAAAACAAGAGGTATAGACAAGCAAGCAAAAAATATATTAATTGATGCATTAAATGTAATCAAGGTACAAAAATAATGCCTTCTGCTCAACTTTTTGCTTTACTGCATCTCTTGCTTCACTTACACATAACTTCCAAATTAGTGCCAGTGCTTGTGGAGAACTAATCAACAAGCTTTTTCTGTAGGTGCCTCCACAGTAGTTTGTGTTCGAACGAAAAGTACCTAGTGCGGAGTTGGTACTAAAAAGGGTTCTGGAACTGCCTCCGAGGACCTAAAATTGGGCCAAGGTCCTGCAGTGTTAACATGACAAAAGTCCCTGGTTCCGGAAAAAAATTCTAGGTCCAGAAAAAATTTCTGGCAGTGTGAAAGCACCTTATATTTTTCCTTCAAAAACTCTAAACAGGAGGTAGTCAGCCTTAAGGCTCAAAGAAACTGCATTTACCTCTTGTGGAACCACAAAATGACAACACAAAAAGTTTGTTTTTCCATTGCCATCCTTAACTTAACATACCCTCATAACAGCTTGGCTAATAGCAGGAACCATTTGGCTGGGGACCACCTTCACATTTTTATTTAGCTCATGCTTTTATCCAAAATGACATACAATTTTTGAGAAAGCAGGGTCAACCAGTCCCTGGAGCAACTGGCCAATAAGGGCCTTGCTGAGGAGACCAACCATAAACCCAATCTGCCAATGCAGGGGTTCGAGCCAGTGACCACCTGATCACAGGCATAGTACCCCAGTCCACAGACTACACATGACCCTGCCTTTACCAGTTTACTTACAGTTTACTGTTAAATTCCATTTTTTAAAGTGAAAGAGTGTTTCACTGTTAGATGATTATTTTTCAGAACAGTGGTTTTCAGTAAATAACGTAGAAGACATAACTCGATGCCGTTGGAACGACAACAATGTATTACCCAGATGTGACACAACACCCTCTCCCATATCAAATCCCTACTTCTCCTACACACCCCAAATTCTACAATCCCTATCCCCCCTACGCACTCTCCCCACCGCTCCAAAAATCTTTATTAAAATCCCAAAACTTCGTGTAACTTGTTTCAATGTAATCAGTTTCACTAGATCTTCATCTGTGGCTGGCCATTATTAGCCACTGGCTGAGCAGGGGGTCCCCCACAATAAATTTCACCAACCAGCTCAGAGATTGTTACTGATAAATTTCAACAGGCCTGAGGGAGGGAATGGCAATGAAAAAAATTACATACTTTTTATAAACTGATTTTTTATAAAATCACAGTTTGAGAACCACTGATCTACACAATGTCCATGGAAATTTTGAAAAACATCCATTAAATACTTTTCTAGTCAACATAACTTAATTAATAAAAAATAACTAAGCAATATGGTAAAATGATTTTGTCCGGTATCATCTTTGTTACAATCTTTATTAGGTATATATTCCATCCTCGCGCTCTGCATGCGCAGCGAATTGGCCTCAGTAAAGCCGGATTCAAAATGAAAGTTAAGGAACACACTTTTAAGGAATGTGCTCCTAATTCGTCTTATCTGTTTCTTCTGTATTGTGACAGCTACGCAAAAGGCTCCGTTATGAACGGGTATCGCAAAACCCCAAAATATCACAATTTGATGTTTTCCAATATCGTTTAGCCCTAAATAAATATCTCTTTATGATCATTTTTTGGGAAGAAAGGGGGGGATCTGAAGATATCGGGGGGGACCCGTTCCCCCTGTCCCTAGAGGTGCACCGATCCGATATTCCAGACCTATTAGGCTAACTCTGCCACTCAGTGACGTGAACGCAATGATTTCCACCTCCTGTGACGTCATGTGAATACCCTTTGCAGTAGGAGCAGGGTAAGAACATCAGATAAGAGGGTGGCAATCTGGAAGTATTTTACATTTTTAACAACAACTAGTAGCACAGTGATTTGCAATCTTTGTAAAAACAAAGTTTTGAGAGGTGGAAGTAGCATTTGGTGGAAAATCCCATTAAACAAAGCGCACAAAATTGTGCAAGGCAACGCGAGTAGAGCTGTCACGATTACTCGATTAAACTCGATTACTTGATTTCTAAAATGCATCGATTAAAATTTTCCTTCTCAATTATTCTGCAATATGGCAGGGGGAGACAGCGCATAGCGGATGAAGGTGAAAATAAAGAGCGAAAACCATCAGTTGTGTAAAAGCACTTCACAATAAAAGTGAATGAAAATGCAGTCGTCCGTCAGTAATGCAAAGCATAACTTAAATAACACCACAACTCGACTGCAATACAAATATATCTTCAATAAGGTTTCCGGGTTTGACGGACTCACCCAGCAATGAGAGGTTAGCCATAGATACGTGCCATTTAGTACCCTAACCCATCACTTTGATCATTTTGCTTAATTTACCTTCTACAATTCCTATATGTCAAAATAATCGCTGCCAAAACTTTGTAGCTTAGCTGGTAATGTGCACATAATACGGTACATGTTAACCATATAATATTAAGAATTTTTGTGAACATACCGTGTGGTTTTAGTACGGTTAAACGATATTTTAAGTTTCTGCGATATTTGAAAATTTGAAAACTTACTATATAGCCAAATAGAACTTATCTATCAACAGTCTGTCAAATAAGTTGGTGGTATTGTCGTTAGTTGTGCCAACAGACACAAAGCAGTGCCGACAATCACTTGCCTTTGCTCAACAATGTCTCTATCAAAATCAAAATATTTCCATACAGCGAAAGGCGAATGTCTTTTCGTCACCAGTTCTAGTTCGTTTTTCTCCTTTATGCTCGTTTTGTTTCATTTCTCACGACCGCACCGCACGGTCTCTGAGTGAATCAAATAGTAAGGACAAGAATTATTATTCTCAGAGAGCTCATGCAGAGCTCATGCAAAACCGGTAAACTTTAGACCTGTTTTGTGACATATACTAGATCATTATAAAAGGGAACCATCGTTAGAATTACAAAGCTTGCTAAATTGTCTTTCCTTTGACTGACCAAAAATGTTTTAACGCAGCATATTGATCGTTTGAACCCAGCAAACTATTGCGGTCCTTGCGATGTCACAAATGAATGTACATGAAATGCCATATCAACATTAACATCGCACATTGTGCAAGCCTATTAGGGCGGCACAGTGTTGAAGGATAGGGCTGTAGCTGCACACCTCCGCTTTGTGCATATGGAGTTTGCACGTTTACCCCGTGTGGGCGTGGCTTTTTGACTGTCTTTGGTTTCCTTCCACTGTCCAGAAACACGCATCTTTAAATGAATTGGTCCGTGCCTCACGCCAAATGCAATGTATGTAATACGATATGATTTGATATATGATATAATACAATATAATACAATATTATATAATATATATAATTACTAGGGATGCACAGATCCCACTTTTTCTGTCCCGATGCCAATACCGATACCTGGGCTTTGGGTATCAGCCGATACCAAGTACCGATCTGATACCAGTGTTTAATTAATAAGCACTATTTGGTTTTGACTGTAAATGCTGATTTATACATCTGTGTCGAATGTCCATCATAAGTAGGGTGTAGCCGCGCACCCTCCCCTGTAGCCTGACGCGCAGCTCCCCAGAAATGTAACTGCATGTCACGGCGACGCAGACCGCGAGATCTGTGACTGGTCTGCTTGGCCATGATCATTTTTTCATTTTATAGGAGCGAAAAAAGCGTATGCCCAGGTGTACCTATATTGGTGATTGAAACTGAAGCATTATTTATATCTAACATTAAATATATTTAGTTATTTAATGTTAGATATAAATAACGCATTGGTTTCATTTTCTCTCACTTCTCCAGTATTGGCGCTCAAGCTTGTTGTTGTGGTCTTTCCCTGCTAGCATTAGCAAACTCCGCGTACTCTGCGCTATGGTGCGTCTTTAGATGTTTGATCTAATTGGTTGTGTTAAACGATGTACTGTCCCTTCTTCCTCTTGACACTTTAGCAGAACAGACCGTACAGTCTGACAAAATGCCGCAGTTTTGACGTAATGTAGCAATTAAGTGGTATCGGTTCTTGGTATCGGACAATTTTTATGAGTACGAGTATGAGTATTTGACCAAAGTATCGGCCCGAAACCAATGCCAGTATAGGTGCATCCCTAATAATTACTCGATGAATCGTCAGATTAATTGGTAAATTACTCGATTATTTGTATAATCGATAGTGACAACTCTAAATGCGAGTAATACGAAAAAAGAAGTGGATGATTTTGGAGTCACTAGCTTAGGCTGTTTTGCACACTCGTTGTAATTTGTGATACACAAGAGGCTGCTATCACAACTAAGTGTAAGTAAGTGGGAGAAAAATTGTGGGGCATTTTTAAGCATTTGCCACTGCGTATACTTTCTTGGAAGATATCCAGACTAATCTGCAACGTCTCAAAAACGCTTAAAACAAGATGTACAAATAAGGTAGAACAATACGTTATGTATGTTTCTAGTAGACTAATTAACGATTGTTTTGGCATATTTTTCATTTGTATTCACTATAACATAGGGTTATTACTACACTTAATATATAAAGTGTAAGTCCATCCATCTGTTGTTTTCTGTAACTGCTTATCCTATACAGGGTCATGGGGTCCAGAGCCTATAGGCAAATAACCCAGGATGGGATGCCAACCTGTTGCAGGGAACGCACCAGTCACTCACACTTTGGCATCTCCAATTAGCCTCAGCATGTTTTTGGACTGCGGGGGAATCCATAATACCCAGAGAAAACCCCCCCGACAACATGGGGAGAACATGCAAACTCTACACACATGGAACCCAGGCAGAGATTAGAACCCAAGTCCCAGAGGTGTGAGGCAACAGCATTAACCACTGCACCACCATGCCACCCCATACAGAGTATAAATATTTATATAAAATATATTTATTGTGTTAAAATATTAAGGCTAAAAAAGAGCTCTTGTATCACAATCTGTATTGGTATCATCAGTTGCGTATCGGATCGGAACTGAAAAAATTTGGATCAGCCAATCCCTACCCATCTCCCCAATTTCCTATGCCCCCATTTATTGTTACTGCGTTCACAATGCCACACAGTGTCTTCTACAGCCTCCCTTTCCTTCCTTTGCTGCCATTTAGCACTGCTGCTTCATTTTTGAGGTAATTTGTCTCAAAATACAAATATTTATAAGATCCATCAAATACTTTTTGACTTTTCACATTTACAAGGCCAAATGTCATCTGCAGTCACTCTTCCCTTTGTTGTCTCTAAGTGGTACTGCTTCAGTTTTACAGTGATATTTTTTTAGGGCAAAGTTTGAAAATGATTCTTAAAATACTTTTTCAGTTATGGCGCTAACTTGTGAGCACTGCCATATTCTTTGCTATCACTATGCAGTGTGCTTCAATTTTGGGACGATATGTCTCAAAATTTGATCAAGTCCAGTGCTTCACCCATACAATTCATTTGCAAAGCTTGAAAAAAGATCCATCAAATACTTTTTGAGTTATGACTCTAACTATAAAGTTTCTGTGGCAGCATTGGGGTACTGGTCCCAAAACAGTAAAATTATACATACAGTTAAATTAATCCAGTATTAAGAACATAAGTACAATAATATCTCATGGTTTATATGTAAACACTAGAACCTTATTCCAGATGGTGGCGCTTAAGTCTTTATCATCACCTCTACAGCTAGATACACTATATTTAATTTATTAAGCATTAATTTATTAAATGCACAGTATAAGAAGAGCCATACTAAGTAAGACACAATGATCTCAACCCCAAACACCAAATGTTGCACATTTTAAAACTGCTGGCCTGCTTCTATCATTGTCAGTAAATGAGTGTTTAGTGGACATCAGTGGACTTCTTTACATGGACTAGCTGATACACTAACTAACATGTACCCATTGCTTAAGTGGCACCAGACATCATCCAGTTGTGTTTAAAGTACTGTTTTTTTGTTTTGTTTTTTACTGAGCATGCCACTGATTTTAACATCTGACTATCATGTGTGACTTCCTCAGAATGACAAGTAAAAGGATGTACCTTCTGTGAACCATGTGCCAACGATGGGTCTGAGATTTGCTGAAGTGAAACAAGTCGCATCCTGAGGCTCTGTAGAGCTATCTAACTGATGTCCTGCTCCCATGCTAATCTCAGCCACTCTCTAACAATGCTGCAACTGCCCCCCACCCCACCTCTTCAGCTGCACAATCCCAATCTAAAGGGCTTCTCACTCAAGAGCGAATAATGTACTGCCGCCTTGCAGCAGGGTGCAGATGGACACTGTGGAATACTGGAGCTACCCGTGAATGAGAGAGAGGGGTAAATACCAAGAGGTAGTGAAATAGCAAAGGATGCAAGACTAAGGACAGTGAGAGAAGTGTGTAAGGCAGGCATGTGAGAAGCTGCACAGTACCCTTACAGCGTCTTTTACTACTACAAGCTACTGCTGTTAGTGAGGGAGACAGACAAACGGATAGAGAGAGGGGTAGTGCTGGGCAGGGTTAACGAGGGGAGCTAAAATACACAGGGCAGGACATACCAACCTTTTCCAGACAGCAGTAACCCGATTTATAATCCCAAATACAAACTAGGCAGACAGAATTTTGTGAGCAAAAAATGTAAAATACAAAAATAAGATGGACATAAAAATGGAGCAAAAAAAACTACAGGAAAAGCAAAAAATACAGCTGCCTTTAAACAGTAGTAATCCTCATTTTCATAAAAGAGCATTTGGTTGCTTGGAGGGGCTGAAACATTAACTAATCCACAAAATGTCAATAGGCAATTTTCATTGCTTCATGGTAAAACTGGGTAAAAATGGAAAACGTTTCACAAAATAGCTTTCCAAGAAAAAAATACAGTTCCAACAAAAAAAGAAAAATGTATGGAAATACATGTTTACATGAATAAATCACTGTGGCAATAAAAGGGGATAAGAAATAAAGAACCATGGAAAAAAATCATCCACTTTGCAGATGACAGCCCAAGTCAAGCACATTTACAAATGTACACGAGAAAAAAATATAAATTTGATTTTTAAATCTCAATTGATGGTTCTTAAGTAACACCTTCCCAATGACAGCGGTACATCCATCTTCTACCATCAGTCCAAGTATTGCAAACTCCAATAGTGATTCAACAAGATGCAACAGATTCCTCCATTTAGCGAAATAAGCTCCATTCAAAGTTTTTCTACAATCCCCAGGCTGGACGTGTTGATGGCAGCCATTGTCACACATTATCTCAGTCTGTTACAATAATCCCACCTCAAATTTTTGAGTTTTGTCAGGTCCATTTTCTCTACATTTCACAAATCCAGAGGGATAACATGTCCTTAACAGATCTCAGCAGATTGGCCAAATCTCCACCGTGGCAGTTACAGAGGACAGGTAGGTTGGATGCACCATGGGCTTTTAGACAGCAAAGATTTTTTCAGTTCTCTATAGTTGCATCCATAGTTCAATATCCTGGTACATCCAGGAAGAATTTGAGTAATCCACCAGGAAAAAAAGCATGGCATCAGTACCATCCATGGTGAAATCGAGACTTGTTCCTCTTCTATGATGGTTTCTTCAACCCCACCACAAAAAAAGCATTTCCCAAAAGATTGTTCTTTTATTTTGTATGATCCGATTCAGTTCTCCATCTTGTTCTTTACCCAGTACTTTCTTAAATTCCATATTTTGTTCTCAAACAAATAAACAGAAATAAACCATAAATAAACCAAAAGAGACTTAAAAATGAAAAATGAGAGTCATTTGCTCACTTGTTTTTCTGTCTTTTTTTCTTAATAAAGAAATAAATAGCAATAGTCACATCATATATTTGTGCCCTGTCACCAGACAAATAATTCCAGAGAGAAACCGCAAACCCACAATACCACTCACATACGCCTGAATATCCTTGAATGGCCAATAAAAATCCAGCTGAGGTATACATATCCTGGGAATATTATCCATGAAAATCCAGACCACGATGGAACTGAAGGTCATAAGCAACCAGGCCACCGTTAAGAGAAGTGCAAAATAAGACCTGTTTTTGCTTATCCAATTCATAATTATATACATATATAGATATAAATATGAATTTTGAGTGTTCTGGTTTGAAAACAAAAGAAGTATGACATTAATCCACCGTGTGCTGTACTGTACTCCATATGAGGTGATCCCAGAAATGGCCACTGGGGGCTCCCTCCTGGATCCAAACATCCCTGGACACTTACTGTATCCACAACTTGCCCTGGATTTTCCGCAAATATGACATCCAAAGCATCCAGTAAACGTCATGCAGGGAATTCCCAGTAACAAAACATATTGCACAAATACTTATATGAATGGACACAATTAATGAAGATACAATCTTGCCTTTTCCACTTTCATACATACGCAAACATACACATAAATATACACATATCAAACACATACAGACATGTACACGTGCACACAATGTACATTTCTTCATGACTATTAATCCTTCATCTCAGAGAATTCCCAAGGCATTCCTTACACTTAAAATTAACTTCAATTTGTCTATCACCCCGCCTCCCCATTCATCAGTAGCCCAACCCCCTTCTGGCTTTCAGTTTAACATCCATTCAGCTTCCACTTCCCTCAGGGAATCTATGTTGACTTACCCATCCAGTCTGCGCTCATAGCGTGCCTCTCTGCTGTGGAGAGACGCTGGGGGGCCATACACTGGTCCCCCTGCTGCCCTCGCAAACCCCGAAACATCCCGACCACGAGAGCCTATGGATAGGCTATCGTCCAGGCCACGTGCAGCACTCGGGATGGTCCCAGGTTCATTATAGTCGGTGCGCAGGTCCCTGTCTCCCATTTTATTGATGGAGTTATGTGCTTTTTGGGCGCTCTTAATGTCAACAAAATCCACAAAAGCTGCCACGCCGCCCTCTGACCCCCGCTTCGGGAGGACCTTGACACTCTCCACCCTCCCATACCTGTGGAAGAAAAGTGGACACAGAGGCGGTTAGCAGATGAGCAAAGGAGGAGATGTTGAAGAATGTTTGCCTAACATGTTCCCCAAGAAGCACAATGTCAGTCACATTTTACTTCATGATATTTTGCAAACCACAAAAACTAGGAGGGGTTTTCCTAAAATTTGAATAAACATAAAATTTTTATTCTGAGGTAAAATGTAGTTGTTAATGTGTTTCAAAAGGTCCAATTTTAAACTAAAACATTTTTATCAAAGTAAAGTAAATTTACTTAAAAGTAAATTTAAGTTATATGGAATGTGGGTTTGAAGGTTTCATTTTCAAACTGCAGTCATTAAGTTCATAAACCCGCATTACAAAAAAAGGGAACAGAAAAATAAATCATTAAAACCTTCTACAAGATTCCCTCAGTATGGCTAAATGAAGCCATGTGCCATCACTGCTAAACCATGTTTGTTACAAAAAATGTAAATCTTACAATAAAATCCTGCCTAATAGAAAAAATAAAGTCTCAGCTGTATTATAAAAATGACACCTTCTAAATCTCCCTCTGCTGTTACTACAGACTAGGTCCAGCTATAAAATGTTATAAGAACAACTGCAAAGTACCAATTAATGATTCCAATAGCAATGAACATTACAGTTACAGGAACTGCAGCATCAAGCATCAAGGTCCTATCAAAAGCCAATACTTTGTTACCTCCAAAGGTAAGCAAGAGATCTCAGTTGTATTCTTCCTGCAAACCTAGCAGGTACAGAGACAGTGCCACCGTCCAAAAATATCATTTAATTAAAAGATTACAAGAAAAGATCAGCATTTCTCACCCATAATTCTAACTGAGAGTCTGGGCCAGCTGACTGACAATTAACAACCTCTTGGGTAGAGAAAGTGCAGTGAGACTGACTTTGGCCAAAAGAGACAGTTATGCAGCCATGTAGATCAGGGGCTATGGAACTGGTTATATGGGCTCTGCTGCTGGGCTCTGTTCATGGCAAGATGGTGCCAATATTACACAACAGAGCTGTCTGACATTTAAACCAAAAGAATCGCAAAGTATCTCATACACAAAAAACTTACAATGTTTGAGAAAACAATACTGAGCTTTAGAAACATCTGAACATTTATTGATTTTATGGACTATAATGAAACACAATGCAGTGCTATGAGCAATTTGTCATAAGTACAATCAATCATTGATAATAGTCATGTACATTTATACAGCTTGTCAACTAATGTGTTTATAGCATAGGGTTATCTACTTATCAGTCGATCTTTAATGGACTGAACAATTTATTTGAACGTAGATAACCAGCTTTTAATACTATATAAAATTATATATATATATATATATGTGTGTGTGTGTGTGTGTATATATATTTATATATATAATTTACTATAATATAATTTGCATAAGAAATTCACTAAGACAGAATATAAGAACTATATACACTAAGACATATATGAGAAATTCACTAGACATTTATTAAGAGTGAATATGGTACCTTGGATTTTGTCATACAACTTCACTAAGCAACAGTAACCAAGCAACTAGAGTCAAACCGCCAACACTAAGGAAATTAAGAACATAGAATCATACATTTTAATGTGTATATTACATACACATTTAAAGAAGAGATATTTTATTGAACTGTAAGTGGGCTTATTGATCAATGTACATCGACACAAAAATAATAATTATTTCATTCAAAGAAACGCCTAGATGTATGGCTGCTGCTTTGGGTACCTTGAAAACCGTACTTTTAACTTAACGGTCAAGCAGTCAGACCATACTAAGTGCGTCAGAAATTCCCATTCAATCTATAATAAAATTATATCATTATTAATTCGACATGCACTGACAATAAATATAGCCAATTCTGAAGAATAACCTTCGTGTTTATTTCATATGCGTTATAGCAATTACTTTTGTGTCTTCCACCACATTCAGTGTTTTTGTGTTTAAGGCACAGGCACTTAAATCGCCTGAAAATGCATATATATATATGTATATATATATATGTATATATATATATATATATATATATATATATATATATATATATGTGTGTGTGTGTGTGTGTGTGTGTATGTGTTTTTTTTTTTCTCATCCATAGTTGCGCAGTGCCTC
>JAAGVU020000038.1:4462740-4475832 GCA_011763525.2 Mormyrus iriodes | reverse complement strand
ATATATATATATATATATATATATATATATATATATATGTGTGTGTGTGTGTGTGTGTGTGTATGTGTGTGTTTTTTTCTCATCCAAATGGCCGCATTGCCTAATCATGTGTGGGTACTAAGCCTAATAGACGTGATGAGGTTCTGGGTAATAATTTTGCCGTTTCGTTTGCCGTTTGTTTTTCCAAAGCCGACCGGTTCCCACACTGACTTGACGATCCTCGACGCCATTTTCTAAGCCCATTCACACTGCTTACTCACTATCCCTTCCCCCACCTCCGACATCTCCCTCCCCTGCATTCTCCTGGCACGCTTTAGCGCTTCCCCAGCCGTCACTTGAGACAAGGCAAGCAGCATTTCATTGCGAGACGCCGCAAGTCCTTTTAACAATTACACTCAGTTTTATTACCCCGTTGTGCGCCACTTTCGTAACAATCGTTTAAGACTCGACAAAAAACGCCTTTATAAAAACCGTAAACATCAGAAAAGGCGTTGCATCCAAATGACAGCAAACGGAATACGGAGGCAGAGAATACCTACAGCTTTCTTCGAAGGATGAGGATTCATTCGTTAAATTTAACATCTCACATTTTTGCAAGCTCCTCCATATAATCAGATGTATATAACCAGATAATAGTTTTAATAATGGTATTGCTACAAAATAGCCCTGGAGTCAGAAAAACGTAGAAATGATGTGCTACTGAATAATCGCATACATACACTATAACATTTTTTGTTTAGCCTACAAGGTACACCCTACTAAAATCCGTTTTAATGTTTCAGCCCAACTAAAACCAGAGTCTCCCTCAGGGTATTTTTCCAGGCGCGTTGCTCACTGCTCTGCCGGTCATATCAGATTTTTAATAAACCAGTTAATTACGGCATTATTTACGGAAATTCGCTGCAAGAAAAGGCACCACACATGGCTGTGTCAAACAAAATGTGCAATGCTGCAACCCCTTAGTATGTCTTTCCGTCGTCAAATGCTACGAATAAAATGAACTTGATGGACATGCTGGTTACATCGATCATGTCACAAAACATTACAAAACCAAAGTAATACTTCGTAAGAGCAAGAATCAAATAAAAGTGAGACATATTTGAATAAGCAATCTCTAAAGCGCCGTTAGGCTATAAAGTTGCTTTAAGACATCACAGAGCGATCAGTTATATTCTCTCAGTACAAGTGGCTAGCTGTGAATGTAACCTGCAGAACATTATTAAGATAGATGTAAAGCGGACTACAATGCTCTTTCGAAAAAAAAATCTGACGTTTGTTTACAATCGGTTTAAGCCTCGTAATGTATTTTATTGTTAAACCAATACAATGTTATTTTAACAGCAAACTCATTCACAAAACTCATGCCAAAACGTGCAATTATTAAATACAGAGGTGGGGACATTAAGCACGGGGCAAAGTGTACTTCTACACAATAGGCACGACTTGCTTGATCACCATCAAAGAACTAAACTAGTCCCTTTTAAGACAAACATGTATAATTTTGAGCACACATTCCAATGGAATAATTTAGTTCATAAGTCTTTCCTTCCTTCCACATCTCTCAGCATCAGCAATACAACATCAGATCAGACCTTCTAAAGTCCAGATTTTAAAGAAACGTTCCTCAATGTTTTCCTTTTACAAAATGCAACTACTGAACATTGTAAGGTTACTTTTACCCACGGCCTTTCCCTGACTTAGTGTGGACCCTGCGACTTCCATGCTATATGTGCTTAGCCTCCAGGTCCGCGGAAACAAATCATGCAGGCAGATGGTGGATTCGGTAGAGGCGTTCTGTTCTGAATCACTGTATTATTGGGACTTATTTTTATACATCTCTTTCTGAAAGGGAACGGATTTTAAGAGCTGTATCACAGAGTGCACCTGGAGGTTTAACGTTGCAACTCTAAGCAATCTAACATCTTCTAGCATCGTGCTCTGGTGATGTCTACTTGATGCGAATCTTTTTAGCCAGCATACATTCATATTTGTAACATAACGACAGATCTCAATCATACGAAGTTCATATCCCCATAAAGGTAATCAGGTAAAAATAACTGCTTCAGTGTGCTATATTTTCCATATAAATAAAGAGCAACATATTGTCATTTAATAATCCTCGCGGTTTCCTTGCCGACTTTGATGACAGTGGTCACCCTTAGGTTGACGGTCGACTGCACCTCTGCGATGTATAATTCTCTTTCTGACTGAAAACAAGGGTTCAATCAGCACCACGTGAATCTACCAAAAAGAACATCGGTAATTTATTGTAGATGGCTCACAGAGAAAAGGTGTTGACTTGCTCTCTGTAGCTGTTACGACCGGGCAAACTTTGCAAAAAGGTACTCAACGTTCAAATTTGGGAATGTCAACATTACAAAAACATGCAATGTTGATATATTTGTATACAGTTTAAAGTATATGCACACTTCACATACTTGCAAACAAGCTGACCGCGAAACCTCTGCAAATGCATGATTAAATTCATATATAATATTTAATTCTCAGACCAATACAACGTTTAAACCGTGTTACTGGAGACGCGTCACATGCTGCTTCGTTTCTAATGCAGTTTTCATCCTGGGTCCTCCATATTCAGTACTGAATACAGTATTTATTCCTCACAAATGAGCTGGACAGCTACCCAGATATCCCACGTATTCTTCGACAGACCTTTTTCACTAGCTGGCTGTGGGCACTATTAGATGGTTAGTCAACTAGCCTGCGTTCAGTCCTCCTTCCCCAGTACTCAAACTAGTAAGTGATAAACAACAAAAGTACAGAACGTTTAAAATGCATGTAGGTTGGCAATAATTTCTAAAAGTCTCCTTATTCTGGCAGCTACACATTTCTCACGACGAAGCGAGTAACTAGTCCCCATCCCCACGAAGCGCCAAGAGAAAGGCATCCATGCACAGGAGCTAGCTGCTGGCTGGCTAGTACGTTTTTTTCAATCTGATTTTTGTAGCTAACGAGCTAAGCGTTAACTCACCGTTTGAAATGTTCGATAATTTTCTCCTCTCGCACATTTTCAGGTAAATTCCCCACCCATAGGTGTCTGGTTTCCCGGACCATAGTGTGCGTTCGTGTCCCCCGTTCATACAGATATGTTTTACTACGTTTAACTCCTATCCTTTTGTAAGTTCTGAGTAAAAAATCAAACACAGAGAGATTTGTGTATAGATCATCAACGACTTGCTGCGACCCGATGCCACCATTAGTGCTCTCGCTATGTGTGTCTGTGTGTGTGTGCCTGTGTGTGTGTATGTGTGTGTCTGTGTGTGATTCTCCGTTTGCGAGCGGCGTGCTCCCTATGTACGAGAACGCGCTTTGTTCCAGTTCCCGTGCAAGGGCGCGTCCCCGGTAAGAACCATATCTGTATTTTTAAGGATGCGGAAATCTTTCTCTTTCGATGACTTCTAAGCCTAACACGTCATATGCTGTGATATCGACTAATGCAAATAAAACGTAATGGTAACGTTTTAGCTTGACGTGTCGTTTAATTTGCATCTAAAGAGAAATGATGATTGAATTAGCTATACGATGGGGGAACACATAGCTGAAATATTTTATTATTTTAAGTAGTAGCCCAACTGTCACTGAAGCAGGAAAAAGGCATACGGTTTTATGTGAAGTTCCTTAGGCCTCGATCCGCTTAATGGGAATGTGAATGAGCTGACAGCACCAAGAACTTCTTTTGACATGATGAAAGCCATTGATCACTTCTTTCATTCAAATGTACAAAATAATAATACAGAAGCAGAATATAGCTGTCAGATCACACAAGTTAGAAAAACATCTAGTAAACTGATTGTGCAAGTTTTTTGTCTTGATAACTGAACAAATTTTCTGATTAAGTTTCGAAGCGTGAGCTGTCAAGGGAATGATCCCAATTAAATGAAAATGAGAACCTTTATTTTTTATAAGTTATACATTGATATGATTAATACAAAAATCAGACTTGCAGTTTTTTAAATCTAAAATATTGTATAAAAAGAAAAAAAAAATGCTTACAATCAAGATATGAGACAGCAACTGATATCGTAAAGAAATTGACTGTAAAGACTGTTGGCATTCCATAGTGCATGAAGCAAAATTCCAAAGAAGCTGCTGAGGAACACAAACTAGAATGTCAGAGCTCAAATCTCACTAAGGTGGTGGCATATGTGGCAAAAAACAGAAAGTTCTATTTTAAAATAATGTACAGTTGCAAGAGATGTAAGTCAGATACAGATTCCACAAACTTGAAATTTATTTATGTTCGGTTAAGATATGGTCGAGAATCTGCATAGGATAGAAATTCCTTTGTGATAAAATGACAATTCCAGTGACATGTGAGCATATTTGTAGTTAATGCAATCAGTACAAGTAGACTAGCAGCTGATGAAATGTGTTATTAGCTACTCTACATAAGTGTAAACATTTCACCCTAGTATTTTATGTCAGTAGATATCTAAAGCGAATTATAAAGTGTTACTGTGTATACATAATTCCATTTTACATCATGAAATTTAAAAAGCATTAAATGGGAGTGAACTTAGCATGCCTTTACAAATTTACATAAGAAAAATATTGGAAATTTAAAATATGTGGGAACCACTGGTAACAATATTAACTTGATGTCCTCTGCCACTAAATATGAAAGAGTGTATATTTTGACCAATTTCTAATAAGTTATGAATATTTAATTCTATCATTAATTCCTGTATTTGTTCTCCCCTTAAAAATAGTTTGCAGTTCTATAGTGATCTTCGGTAGTTAATTTTTATTCTTTCGATTTATGACGACTTCTATAATCAACTGGCTAACTTTTACAGAACTTTTAAACGTATTTTACATATACTTGTTCCCAGTGAAGAAATTCTATGTTGCAAAAGGGCAACGTATTAAATATAAAATAAACCATTTTATAATTGTGCAGATACACTATAACATTAAATCCGAGAAAGTAACACTGAATATTTCAATATCAAATATGAATTACATAAATATTAATAAAATCCATTTATTGTGGACGTTTAAATATATAGGACTACAAGAGTTATGTGAATTACAGGAAAACTTGATTTTGAATACATAAGAATATTGAACGCTACAATTATATACTTATGTACTAATTAATAAAGTAGGTATAAAAGGAACAATGGATGCATTACTTCAAAATAAAACTTTTTTCGAACTTACTTCGGTTATATTGGTATCAGAAAATATACAGTTCAGATATCTTAAAAAGGTTTAAATTAGAATATGTTTGAAAGGGCTTTCGTGATTGTTGTCTTTCATTATCACAATTCAAGTTATGGTTAAGGGAATCTTAACGCCAGCAAAACAAATCAGTAAGACTATTCCGTTGAGCTTCTGGTGTGTCTACGGAGAGGCATTACACGCCTGCGCCAGAATGCGGCAAAATTGGGTAGCTGCAGTGTGGGCACCGCGCATGCGTGCGCCACGCCCCCTCCTCCAAGAAGAAGACAAAGAAGGGAAGGGGGACTGAGTTTCCGAAATTTCTGGAAACGAAGTGGTGCGAGATGGCAAGCGAGACGCCGTGGAACAAACAGGGGGACTTTTCGGATATTTTCTGTTTTCATCAGTGAATTTGAAATGAAACACTTTATACGCTGAAATTTGTTTCTAGTCTAGTTAATAAAATGTTGCTGGCTATGTTGGTTATAAACCTTTCTGGGGAACTTATGGTGGACACAATCTGTACTTGTATCTACTTGGTTCATAATAAAGTAAAACGCTGGAGCTTCAACGTCCATTGTATTCCCAGTTAAAGCTCTACTTCGCACATACTGGCTTGGTCGTTGGATTTACCGCTATCTAGCTAACAGCTTCGTCTCCACTGGGTCTTGGAATTATCACTGGAAGGATTAAAAGTGAGCTCTGGATATATCGCCTATTCATATGAGCACGAATCTGTGATAAGCCCGATCTCTGATGTACCTGGGAATTTCTAAGGCACGTTTCCGACAGACGTAAACTAACGCTGTTTAACACTACCGACAAGTGAAGTACTTAACTGTACACATGTTAACACGAATATAAGTATAATCTTTCCAAGTTATGTCATAGCAGTACAATCTTGCCAAACTGATAGCCATATTTTGGGGTGCTGGTAAAATGGTAATATTACCGTTATTTCTGCATTGGACGCCATTTTGTGGGGGCAGAATTTTGACTAATTTGAACCGGCCATTTTGTATTTATCTAACCAGTCCTTTTAGATGTACATGTGTCAAACTTTCGGCATCGCGGGCACGGGTGAATTAACTTGGGCCCTAGGCTGACATGGCTGCCCCCCTCCTTCCACAAGCGCCCCCCTTCAGCTATATTTTGGAGCCGACAGAGAATGGAAATCGAAGTACCGTTAAACAACCCGCTAAATAACGGGGTAGCGGGGGCATCGATCCGCCAGATTAAAAGAAGTTTGACCCGTTCCGTTTCGCCCGAAGCGGGGCGGGCCCCTGATTCTGCCGGGGCCCTAGACTGCAGCCTAGGATAGCCTATGTGTTAGTGCCTCCCTGATGATCACTGGCCTTCATGTATAGTTCATTCGTTAAGATCGATTTCACTGAATTGTGCGCAGTGCATCGAGTTCAAAGTACTGTTTCAACCTTAACCAAACGTAATTGTTATAAAGCTACTCCGGGTGTTCACCCATGTTTATGGTATGTTTACGACGTACGTTACCTATTGTTACATTGTTAATGTCGTATGTGGCTTAGCGGGTTAGGCCTTTGTGCTAATGATCGGAGGGTCCCTGGATTAAGCTCCATCCTATTATAAATGTTATATGATAAACATCATAACTATAATCATATACTGTTTGTTATTAATATATATGAAATCTGTTAAGGCATGTTTGTATTTTAAGGTATACTTACATGCTGCTTATGTTCTAAGAATGCATTATGAAGGTGAAATGAATGCTCTTTGAATCCATTACAAAAGCATTATGAAGGTGCAGTTCATATAAAGCATTACCAAACTTTTTGAAGACGGTAGATGTCCATTTGTCTATGCAGTTCAGGGGATGAATGAACAACTGAGAAAATTAGGACACTGGACAGTTAGGAACACATTTTATAGGGTAACACCTTTTTTTCCATGGGTTACCTCCGGTTGATGTTTATATTATATGGTAAACAATGATTGTATGTATATATTTTACAAAGTACCAGCAGCTGCAGGTTGGCCAATGTCATGGTATATGTGTCTAACAGCATATATTGTGTCTCTTAAAGAAAAATTTGAATGACCCAGGCTACATTGTTTCTTGTTACATATATCCATTGGAGTTGGCAGTTTATCCGTAAGTCATTGTTTTGTTTTCAGCAGAGGCTCCAGATTCCCTTCACCCTGCATAGGACAAGCAGGTATAGAAAATGGATATATGGGTGAATAAATCTTCAGGTTTCAAAGTTAGAATTGTCTAGGAACAGTTCCTGGAATGTGACTGAATTAATCATGCTGCAGTCGCCCAATCACAGACATTTCTGGGAGGAGAAAGAGTAAACTTTGTGGAGCAGAGAGTCGCCACAACCTAACCTGGAGAAACTGACAGCTGCCCAATAAATATGGTATATTGCATGGTGATAGTACAAAAACCCAATAGAACAGTGCTTATTAACATTAGCAGTGTAGTGCTACAAAGACACAATATAACAGTGCTTACTAACACCAGCAGGTTAAAAGTAGGAGAATTTAGGTCTTAGTCCATCTGAGTCTTCACATAAATTGTGGAAACCAAATTGGTACAAGTAAAGGCTGTGTCCAACATGTGTCAAAATAGTAATACTTTTATGGAATTTTTTATTTTAGTGTACAGTATATAATAGTACACATATGGAAAATGTGAATTTTCAAAAAGATTTATATAAATTCTATAATTATACAGTACATTTGGGTTTCATGGTTTGAGAGACGAAGGACTCGAAGGCAGGTGTTGGGAGAATGAAAGGGGCTTTATTAAACTCAAACTAAACAGACTGGGAAACAAACAGGACCACGACAGATCAAAAACAGCAAGACTGGTACAGGGAAGGGCACAGGCAACAGGAAGGCAGACTATTGACCAGACTGGGGATGACAAGACCGACAAGGACTTTCAGTGCCCTCCACTATTATTGGCACCCCTTGTAAAAATTAGTAAGAAGGGTTAGAAAAAAAAAAAGTGACTGCCTGCTGAAGTACCTTCATCTTGCACTGAAAAAAAGAGAAAATCTGACTTACTTGAATCGTGTTTATTCAAAGAAAAAACAAATCCCTCATCAATATTCTTAGCAAAAACACATGCCACAATTGTTGGCACCCCTGCATTTTGGTTGGAGAATATAGAGCATGGTATCTGAAACCACGCTTTACATAATCTCACCAGAATATCCAGGGTCCTAGGCTCTCTCCTGTGTACTCTCCTCTTCAGCTGACTCCACAGGTTCTCAATAGGGTTCAGGTCAGTGGATTGAGATGGCCATGGCAGAACCTTGATTTTGTGGTTAGTTAACCATGGGCAGGGTTGATTTGGACATGTGCTTCAGATCATTATACTGCTGGAAGATCCAGTGATGATCCAGTTTTAGTTTCCTGGCGGAGGTTTTGATTTAAAATCTCCTGATATTTCATGGAATCCATGATACCATGTACCCTAACAATTTTTCCTGGGCCTTTGGAGGAAAAACAGCCCCACATCACAGAACCTCAACATATTTGACAGCTGGGACATGGTTCTTTTCATTGTAGCCATCCTTTTAACACCAAACCCACTTTGAGTGGGTATTGCCAAAATTTTTGTTTCATCAGACCATAGAACATGGATTCCAGTCAAAGTTGTAGTAACATTTAACAAACTCCAGGCACTTACGTTTGTATAGAACTGACAGAAAAGGCTTTTTTTCTGGCATACATTCCAGATAATCTGTTGGCATGGAGATGCCGTCTGATGGTGGTTCTGGAGACTTGATAACGATTTTACTTTTTATTGCAATTCCCCCAATAGTGAACCTTGTAGATATTTTTGCCTATCTTACCATCCTTCTCACTGTACGTGGGGGTAAAATAAACTTGGGTCCTCTTCCAGGCAAGTTTATCACAGTTCCAGTTGATGACCATTTTTTATTGCCCTAACTAAAAATTTTCAGCCAAATAACTTTTTTCTTAACCATTCCCAGAGCTATGAAGGGCAACACACTCACTTTTCCCTCATTTGGATTGAGTCTCTTTTCTTTGCCATGATGATGGTTGTCTAAGGGAATTTGGTTCTGTGTCTCCTCACATTTGTATCCCAGTTAATCAGGAAGCCATTGATTTCAGCTGGTAGGTTCCTATACACTCCAATCAACTTAATGTCCAATTTAAATGGGAAACATACTTCACTTACATTGTCTCACATTAATTTCCAAGGGTGCCAGCAATTGTGACATATGTGTTTTTGTAAAGAATATTTATTTATTGATGAGGGATTTGTTTTTCTTTGAACTTGTTTTGGTTAAAAGTCAGATTTTTCTCATTTTTTCAGTGCAAGATAAAGGTACTTCAGCAAACAGTTATTTTTTTCTAACCCTTCTTACTAATTTTTACAAGGGGTGCCAATAATAGTGGAGAGCACTGTATATACAAAGATTAATGAGGGGTAACAAACATCCGGCGTGGCTCATCAGTGCCACCTTAGGCAGGAGATAGCAGGGTCATGTGGACATGGCAGACAGGACATAACACTAGGTGGGGGTGTGTGTGTTCTCCTGTGTTTGCACAGCTTTCATTTGGGGTTTTAAAGTTCCTACCTTGTGTCCTGCTCTTTCTTCTTGCACAGCACAGTGCACCATTATGGAAGGTAACTGGCAGGATTAATATCCTGTGTATATTCATTAAATTATTAAAGGAGTACTACATTAATAAATTGCAATATGAATCACATGGAATTCTTATATATTGGTAAAATATTTGTTGTGATCATGTGCACTGCAAGTTATTTTGTATATTGCATATTATGTATTGCAAGTTATTTTGGTTTTCTCAAGGCAGTCTGAGGAATATTTTAAATCTATTTTGGCTATGGTCATTCAAAACTGTCACATCATCTCTATGTCCTAAGCTTTTTTGATGAAGGATCTACCCAAGAAACAGTCTGTTTCTAAAGGTTTGTGTGAACAAATTAGACTAAAAGTACAATGCAGTATTTTGGGAAGATTTCATGGAAACATTAGTTAAGAATCATGGTTTAGGCTATCGGAGAGTATGAAAACCATCTGTAGACTCTTACTGAAGTTTTTATTGTGAAATGTGCAAGTAAGTCGAATTGTAATGGTTATGTAAAAATTGAATAGAAAGTGGAGTACATGTGCCCTCTAGGGGCCAGCCAAGGAACTAAATGTATATTCAGAGTATTCAAAAGCTTTATTGTCCCGTGTACGAAGTACAATATTCAAGCAAGTTATTGTCATATGTGCAGTAAACAACCAAATTCTTATTTTGTTCGCTCCTTATGCTGCAAAAAAACGAAAGAGCTGTAAAAAATTAAATTAGTTTGCATTTAGGTTGTATTGAAGTGAGTCCTTGAGGGATTGTGATACTGAGGTAGGTAGAGTTGCATGGGTAATCATTTATATGTCTGCCTATCGGATGTGTGCATTGACATTACCAAAGCCAATCAAAATGGAGACAGCTTTGTGCAGGTATATAGAATAGGGATGGGCAATACCACCAATTTCGTTTTCGATCCAATAGTATCTCAATATCAATACGGATCGTTCCATTGAAGGTCACGGCCCAATATGTCAGTATAACTGCCATGTGATTCATCAGGTGTCATTAAAAGCATTGTAGGGTGCTAGTCCTGGCTGATGATTGACAAAAATGGATTTTAATTTTTGGTGATGGCACATTCAACACTCAATAACTAACACTTTAGAATTAATTTATTCATAGTACTAAGCTGCTCGTTTTTTAACGTAAAATGATTGACTGTTGTTCTACTAGCTTCTGCTGAAAAGGTACCAGAAAACTATTTCCATGAAATGAAAAATTGGCCAGACTATAACAGATTGTGTTCATGCAAGGTTTCACAGAAAGAACTGCATTTCATATATAAAGCTAACATACAACATTTCTTGAACATGTCCAAATGAGAATATTTTCATTTTATGCTTACAGAATTATGAGAAAACATATTCCTTTACTATTTTGGACATAACATTTAGTGATTATGTGCTGTATCACAAAGTAAACAAGTTGTGAGATGTGAAACAAGATGTGAGAGTCATTGTGTCAAGTATGACACAGAGGGTTTATATATCAGCAAACATGAGAAATCTGAAATCAGATTTCCTTTGTGATCTATTGATATGCCACATCAAACTCCTAGTCTTTCCCCAAAAGCATCTCTGACAGTATCATAACATGCAGTGTATTTGTATGGCCACTCTTCACACTTGATTACAAAGTACATATATAACACCATAGACTGCAGAGCTGATCCATTGAAAATGAAACACATTTAGTGAAGCACAGATCCTTCCAGTTCACACATGAATTGAGTATCTTTGGACAGAAATTTTGACCAATACTTGGTGTATGCATTACAGTGCCAAAGGTCAATCCATTTTTCTGTCCACTAAGCGTTTTTTTTCTGAGATGATAGTAAACAGAGCCAGGCATGCTACATGGACAAACCTTGCAGGATTCTACCATTGTTATACATGTTTAGTATGTTAAATACTTTGGTCTGATTTGTAAAGTGCCTTTTGTTATTTTTTAATAATTACATCCCGTGCATCTTGGGATTTAGGCACATACAATGAGGTTTTCCATTGTCATTGAAGTCCAGAGGAGGAGGTAAAGAGCACGTGCTGATTAGTGTGTTGCTGCACCCAACACACAACGAACCACCTCAAGGATGAGAACCCAAGCACAGCCTCTGGTGGGTGATACCTCAGCCCCACACTAGTTAGAAAGGAATCGAACTGTGTGAGGTCTTTTTCGGTGGCTGGAGTGCCAATCCTGCCACCAACCCCCAAGTTTTCCCTGTAAGTTGGAGGACCTGCTTGCAGGGCTGGATGTATGTTAACGTCATACCCAGGACAAAGTCCAGAGGTCAAAGAATATTTGTTATCATACAACAGTGTGCATTTTGCGTGTTGCCATGTTGAAAAGTCAAAATGATAATTTCTTTGTATGCTTTAAGGTTCTGTTTAATTGTGACAATCACCACTAAGCTACGAGATAGATGGAAGCAAAAGTGATAATGAAAGTAATAAAAAGAAACAAACTAAACCACCCATTTTAAAATAGTGGCACAGTGGCTCCCCTCTCCAGAGCTGGGGCTGGAATCCTGTCCCTGCTTTGATTGTGTGTGATTGCGTATTTTCCACTTAGGCTAACTCATGTCTCCAAATTTCCCGTAGAATATGCATGTGCCCTATTTCTAATACTAACATTTATAACAGCAAAATGTGCTTTAGGGGAAAAAAAATCAATCACAAATCACAAATCAATATTAAATGTTTTGTTCTTGGATGAGAACAACACTCTAGGTCCCTATGTGGCACTGATCAAGATAAGCAGTTGAAAGATGGAACAATGAGTATGACAAAAAATATTATAGAAAACTAAAGGGCGTATTACATCCTGTTCAGCACAAACAACCACTCAATTTTCCATGTTCCTGTACAATAACTCCTTGTTCCAATTCATCCCTGCACTGTACATCGAAGGCTTTGTCTATCCTAATCTGTCTGATGTACTGATTTCCTAGTGTCTCTCAGCACATTCCAAAACAGTAATACCATACCACCCTTAATAATGGCTGACATGCTGTATCAGGGATTACCAAACCTATATCGCCTGTTCATTATTTGCTGCGAGCTATGAGCAGCTAAAGGCCTTTGTCTTTGAGAGGTGTGAGGAGTGCTTCCTGGAGTCTCTGTTGCCTGTCAGTCCTTCTGTGTGGCATGCCTTCCTTTCCTGAGTTCTGCAGAAAGACAAGCCAGTGAGGTTTTAATGCCACAGCACTCTTCCTTAAGAACATAAGAACATAAGAAATTTACAAACAAGAGGAGGCCATTCGGCCCATCAAGCTCGTTTGGGGAGAACTTA